>MU105611.1:287326-643654 GCA_012274485.2 Sinapis alba | reverse complement strand
GGGTGTAGATATTGATGAGATATATGCGCCTGTGAACTTCCAAAACGATCATTGGATTGCTATCTGGATCTCGATCCCTAAGAGGCACATAGTTGTTTGGGACAGCATTGTGAAACATATATCAAAAGCACAACTGGATGAGATAATGGAGCCTTTTCTCACAATGGTCCCTTATTTACTTGTTGAGTGCGCTTCCACCGACGAAGAGCGTATCAAGTACTCACTGGAGCCATTCACGTATGAGAGACAGACAGTTGGAGTACCACAGTGCATAGCTGGTGATTGTGGTGTGTACGCCTTGAAGTACATGGAGTGTCATGCTCTTGGGTACACTCCGTTTCCTGCTGCCTTTTGTGAGAAGAACGTGAAGCAAATCCGGGAGAAGATGGCGCATGATATATTTCACGAGACCCCTGGCTTCGAAGGCATCAAAGATAAGTCGTCATATTATAACGACTTGGATACGTATGGATGACTTTGTTCCCTTATTTGTTTGTATGTAATTATTTGTTCTTTTATTTGTTTGTAATGAAGTAGGCTTAGATGTATATGTAATTATTTGTTTGTAATGACTTTGTTGTAATGAACGATTTCTGTTGAATAGAAGACTTGAACAGAAGACTTACAAAAACAGAAGACTTAATAGAAGACTTAATAGAAGACTTAATAGAAGACTTAATAGAAGACTTACAAAAACAGAAGACTTAATAGAAGACTTAATAGTTTAGAAGACTTAATAGAAGACTTAATAGTTTAGAAGACTTAATAGAAGACTTAATAGAAGACTAAACAAAAGACTTTCACGAGTCATCTCACCAGAAGACTTAACATAAGACTTTCACGGAAGTCTTCTCACCAGAAGACTTAACAGAAGACTTTCACGGAAGTCTTCTCACCCGATCAGTTGGTGCAATGTGGGCGCTTATGACCAGTTTCTTGGCAGTTTGAGCACCTATAGTCCTTGTGTTGCTTCCGGGGTTTGCGTCCTTTAAACCTGGATAGCTCCAACCATGATTGCCATCTAGACTTTTTTTGCCTTCCTGGACCACGCTTTTGTTCTGGAAGAAGGCATTTCCGTGCCTCAACTTCTCCAACATAAGGATATATATTCTCTAAGTATCCTGAGAACAAAAATTCTTTTGAGTAATACGGACTAACGAGGATGGCGACATCCACACCAGAGAATGTTGCAGCTGCTATAGCATGAGGACAAGGTATACGTTCAATTGCAAAGACACCACAATCACATGTTCCATGTTCCAAATCAACAAGACAGTCCCGTTTACCATCTTTCACAACGAACCGCCATGTATCAATTGGTTGGACACTCATCGGAGCCGCTGTTTCCGAACGAATCGCCAATAAGACTTCAACTCCCCGACTATGTTGAGTGGTGAGGGACAGAGCATCTTCTCTCCTTTTCCAATACCACCTTCCTAGTTTCTCCCTTATAAACTCCAAAAGGAATGGTATTGGAAATCCTCTAGCTCGCTTGAGTGCGGAATTAATTGACTCAGCAATGTTGCTTGTTTTTATGTTGTACCTTTCTCCTGCACAATGAACCCGTGACCATAAAGACGCGTCAGCTTCCTCCAAATATGTTGCAAGATCAGGGTTTGCACTCCGTATCTCCTCCATGTACCGGTTAAAATCATAATGAGTATGAGCATATGCAGCACCTTTAACCAAATACAAGAGATGCTTTCCCTTATACTTTTGGACAATATTCTGTTGCAAGTGATAATAACAGATGCCTCGAGTCGCCCAAGGAAACACCTTATCACATGCATATTGAATTGCTGCGTGCCGGTCCGAGACTATCACCATGGGATATTCATCAGTAATACAACTCCTCAACTTTTTGAAAAACCATTCCCAAGATTCATTGTTTTCAGCATCAACAATTCCAAACGCCAATGGAAATATCTGAAAATTACCATCTTGTGCAGCTGCAACTAACATAACACCTCCATACTTTCCACTTAGGTGAGTTCCATCCACCACGATTACCCTTCGCTGATACTGATACCCAACTATAGAAGCTCGAAAGGATATAAATAGATACTTAAATCTACTCTTAGAATCAAGCTCTATACTTGTGATAGAACCCGGATTTGCTAACGAGAGTTGCTCCAAATATGAAGGAAGCCGCTCATACCCATCTTCTACTGAACCTCTCACCAATTCTTGAGCATGTAACAATGCTCGGTATGAAGTGGTGTAATCTAGATTCATGCCAAACATCTTCTTCATTGCATCTTTGATATGCTGCGGAGTTAACCCATCAATGATTCCAACGCGATCTAAGAAAAGACTAGCAATATACTTCGGAGCACTTCGTTTCCGCTGAGCTATCCGGTCTGTCACCGAACATGTATGGTCTTTCACATACTTGGTTACCCAAAAAGTGTTCGCTCCATGTTTCACACTTGCTCTAAGCTTCCATGCACACCCATTAACACGACATTTTGCCACAAGTAGAGTTTTTGTTGTCTTGTATATTCTGTAGGAGAACCTCTTCTTCACCGCTGTCAACCGCAACTCTGAAACCAATGCATCCTTACTAACAAAACTCTGGTTGACATAGATATTGTCGTTGATACCAGTGCATCCTTCCCTATCATATGCCTCTTTCAATTCCTCAAAACCCATATCATCTTCTTCTACCTCTTCCTCGTCTTTAACTTTTCCAAAAACACTGTAATCTTCAGCATCGTCAACTTCTTCATCAAAATAAGGGATATCAGCATTCTTATCCCTACCATCTTCTCCATCTTCAGGCAAGTTATCATCATATTCTTCCCCGGCTTCATATTCTTCCCCGGCTTCATATTCTTCCCTTTCATTACTATATTCAGCTTCAGCTTCAGCTTCAGATTCAGCTTCAGATTCATTACTATCTTCAGCTTCTTTGTTTCCGAACTTGCCTCGGTTTGATACACAAAGACGTACAAAATGCATTTTAGTTATCTCGATCAAGTTCAGAACTTGTCTATCACTTGTAACATGAATAGGAGGGAAGGATGCTGGAGCCATCTGTTGCATCATTGCTTCTGGTAATGAGTAGGTCAACTCCACAACCTCTGTGTTCATGTCTAGGTTATAATCTTCTTGAGCCATTTGAACAAGTTCCTCATGTGTAGAACCTTCGGTCAAAAAGAACATTCTCGCTCCTTTGACACCATCAACCACAAATTCCCAAGAATGATCTTTCACCAACCACTCTCCATAGACTACCGGTAAGTGGCGCATCATCTGAAAAAAATATAATTAAAACACATTAGATAACATAGAACATCAATATAACCTTCTATCATTAGCTAAAAACCATAATGTTGATAGGGAACTTCATAATTACCACCTATTAAGGTACACATTTCATTCAGTAGCCTTATAGTATTTGGTTAATATAAGAAGAAAATATTTAAAAGTCTATATGTTTAGAGAAAAGTTATGTCTATTTAATTAAATAAATCAGAGCTAGTTGGCTAAATCTTTTTTGGACAATAACAAATATGACAATTTCTTAAGACTGTTGTTACAATCAGGAAACAAAATCGTATCACATATTTAGTGCTAAATAATTTCTTGTGTGGATATACTTAGTATGTATTCTAAACAAATAATTGAGGAGCAGATATATTAAATATAAATAAAGTTATAGAGTAGCTTTGTTATTAGTTCTTGTTGAAAAAAATACTTAAAAGAGATTATGTGAGACATATTCTAAACATACTATACGGTTTATCTATACTATTAAATATAATGATTCAGATACATAGCTTAAGTTTTGTACGTATTATTATTTTAGAATAAAGTTGAACACAATTCTATATATTCTTCAATTTTATACATATTATGCATTAAAATTTATAAATTCGTGTGGTCTTTCTCACATAATTTGTTGTACGTAGTTGCTCTAGGTGTAGTATTGGTTTGTTTTTCTTGGGTTCACCCGCTAGGATGAACTTCTAAATTCACCAACCAATCAAAAATTGACATGTCATATTATATTTTTTAAAAGAAAAAAAAAAAATAGAAAAATAATAGAAATTATAAAAAAAAATTTAATGTTGCTAATACAGTTAGTAAAACCATAAATCCTAAACACTAGACTCTAAACCCTAAACAAAAAAAACTAAACCCTAAAAAACCTAAATCCTAAATACTAGACTTTAAACCCTAAACTCTTGGGTAAATCCTAATTCTTTGGGTAAACACTAAACCCTTGGATAAATCCTAAACCCTTGGGTAAACCCTAAATCCTTGGGTAAATCTTAAACTCTAAAGTAAACCTTATTACTATTATTTATGGTTTACCCTAAGATTTAAGATTTACCCAAGGGTTTAGGGTTTACCCAAGGATTTAAGATTTACCCAAGGGTTTAGGGTTTACCCAAGGGTTTAGGGTTTACCCAAGGGTTTAGGGTTTATTCAAGGGTTTAGGGTTTAGTGTTTTGGGTTTAGTGTTTAGTGTTTAGGATTTAGAGTTTATTATTTATGATTTAAAGTTTTACCGACAGTGTTAACAACGTGATTTGTTTTTTTAATTTATGATGTTTTTATTTATTTTTACCTTTTTAATTAAAAATATATTATAATGTGACAAATTTTAATTGGGTAGTGAACCTACAGGTTCACCCTAGGGGGTGAACCCAAGAATAACTCTATTGGTTTCGTTATTTTTAAAAAGTTGATTTGTTGTTTTGTTTCGAAAAGGAATAGTTGTGTTTGTAGATTTTTGTTGACTTGGTCTCCTAGCTGTTTAGACCTATTGTTTTAAAATAGTTTTATTTTGTTAGTTTTGATCTTTAATTGCTCGAATGTCACTTTGAATGAATCTCAGGTGTAATTTAATTTCACCAAGACATATAACACATGTTTGGTTTCAATTCACATCATGCCACTATTGTTAAGTTAAATTATTTTGAAACTATGTTTACGGGTTTTGGGTTTATTTTACTTCATTTTGCATTATATCAAGAATTTAAAATGGGCATAGAAGATGATAGTTGTGGTTTAATCAGAACAATATTGTCCAAAAAATTGATTAGATTATTAAAGAAAAATTTCAAAGAAAATTGATGAATTGTTTTGTGGAATATCATTTAAATGTAGTGGTATCATGGATAATATAAAATTGTAGGTTTTGATAAAAATTTTGAGAGATTAAAAACGATTTTGAAAATTGTAATTATAGATTTCAGGTATATTTTATGTCCATTTTAATGATTTTTAATGGGATTATCACTTAAATGTAATGTATATCATGGACAATGTAAAAAATGTAAGATTTGATGAAAACTTTGAGACTTTGAAAACGACTTTAAAAATTGTGTTTATGGGTTTTAAGTATGTTTTTTATTTGTTTCTGATGAATTGTTTTGTGGAATATCATTTAAATATAGTGTATATCACGTGTAATGTAAAAAATGTAAGATTTGATAAAAAATTTGAAAGACTAAAATTTAAAAACAGTGTTTATAGATTTTAGTTTTATTTTATGTTCGTTATTGATGAAATTTTCTGTGAAATATTATTAAGATAAATTATATATGATGAATAATGTTGGGCTTTTTTCAAAAGTGACTCAAAACTTGAAGTCAATTGCAAAACCAACCCATGATTTCTTTAAAACTTTCACTTTTCCTTTTCACCCTAAAAGTTCGGATAATTCACGAAAGTGCCATTACTTTTTTTTTTTTTGAAAATGATTGTATTACCATATCATCCTCATCTTCATCAAGTATTTACAATATTGCCATTGGTTTCAATACACCAACCACCATGAACAACCAATTTGAAGCTTTTAATGCTTCTAAAATCAACATATATATCTTTATATTCTTATTTCTTACACACACAAACTATTTTCCCTTCACTTTCTCTCTTATTCCTTCCCAAAATCCCAACTTTTTGATTTTAAATTTTATAAACTTATTAATGTTATTAAAGTTCATGATTCTTGGTCAAGAACAAGTATGTAACTTTCACTAAGAAATGATATGTACTTGGAGAAGTTAAACATGAACCTCACCAAATTTAATAAGAATTTTTATTTTTTTTGATCTGGTTCGTGGAGAAGACTAAACTGAAAGTCTTCTCCACCGAGAAGACTTACATGAAAGTTTTATTTTTTTGTAAAACTGAAAGTCTTCCCTGTAAGTCTTCTAGCTTTATTTTTTTGTGATTTTGGTCTTCTGTCGGAAGTCCTCTGTCGAGAAGACTTCCTGGAAGTCTTCCACAGAAAGTCAAATTTCTGACACAATTTGGTCAATTGCAAAACTAACCTATTTTTCGAGAAGACTTACATAAAAGTCTTCTTATTTTTCTCGAGAAGACTTACATGGAAGTCTTCTCTGGAAGTCTTCTTTTCTAAATTTATAATTGGAAAAATGACCTTTCCGGAAGACTTCCTAGAAGTCTTCTTCTGGTAGAAGACTTCCGTGGAAGTCTTCTCAGGGAAGACTTACATGAAACTCTTCTAGTACATTATATGCTAGAAGACTTCCATAAATTCTTCTATTACATTATATGCTAGAAGACTTTCCAAAAACTTATAGAAGATTTTCAAATTTTTTAAAAAAATTCTTCCGAAAATTCTCAGAAAACTTCAAGTGAAAGTTTATATTTTGTGAATTTGATTAAGTTTTCTTAAATTTTTTTTTCTTTTAATTTTAGTAAATTTAACTAAGTTTTTGTGTTGTTGTGTTATGTTATAAGTGTTAGATAATGTTGTAGACATTATGTTGTAGACATGAACATATTTACCAAAACAAATTCATTGAACATAGTTATCTTTTTTTTTGGCAAGATAATGTTATAGACATGAACATATTTACCAAAAAAAATTCATTGAAATCTCTTCAAATTTATAAAACAATCCACAAATAAAAAATTACACATACAAATCACAAAATAAATCATAAACAAAATTATTACACATGTACATTATGTTAGAAGACTTTCAGAAAGTCTTCTTGTACATTATGTTAGAAGACTTTCAGAAAGTCTTCTGACAAAGTCTTCTAACATATAATGCACTGGAAGACTTTCTGGAAGTCTTCCCACAGAGAACAAAGTCTTCTCAAAAGTCTTCTAAAATCTGACTTAGATCTGAAAAACCTGCATATCCAAAAATATTCAAATATCTTCAAAACAAAGAAAAAGAGTAGAATATGAGATATATATACCTTTATAGAATATACAAAAATACATGTCTATCATATATATATACTTTTAAAGGAGTAGAAGATAAGAACCAAAAAATCTGCAAAACATGATAAATTAGTGAGAAGACATGAGATAAAAATAAGAAACTTATATAAAGTTTGTTGGTTTTCAAGTTCGAAAATATTAGAAAGAGGTTAGAGAGTTTTAGTTTGGGAAAAATGTAAGAGCTTTAAGCAATAAGAAGTTACAAATGATGTAAATCAGACATGAAAACTTACTAAAACACTCAAATATGTTATGAAAGAGGAGACATAGGAGAAAATTTCGTCAGAAGACAATCAGAAAGTCTTCCAAATCTGAAAACCTGCAAATCCAAAGAGTAGAAGATGAGAACTATATAAAAAAAACTTGCACAAAACAAGATAAATCAGTGAGAAAGCATGAGATAAAAATGAGAAATTGATATAAAATTTAGTATTTTCAAGTTAAAAGAGATTAGAGAGAGGTTTGAGAGTTTTAGAGTGAGAAACATTACATTTTCTTACAGCAATTTGAGAGGAAGAGAGAGAATGTGTAAATTTTATTTATATAGGGGTGACAAAAATTGTAATTAGGTTAAATATTTTCGATTCAGAAGACTTTCAGGTAAGTCTTCTGAGAAGATTTTCAGGTAAGTCTTCTCAGAAGACTTCCAGGAAAGTCTTCTGAGAAGACAAAAGACTTCCAGGGAAGTCTCATAAGACTTCTCTGAAAGTCTTCTACCCCTTGAATTTACTATTCGCCCAGAATAGTAGACTTAGTAGACTTAAGTCTTCTAATACCTTAAACTAAATAACAAACTAAATATCAATAAACACTTCACTAAACTTAAAATCAACTCCAAAACTATTTAATATACACAAAACTAAACAAATATAAGTAAAAAATGATTTTTAAAAAAAAATTGGTTAAGCTTCCAAAATCTAACCCTAAAGATACATACAATACTATGACATATGTTTCCAAACCCTAGACCAAATAATATCATAAGATGATACGTTCACTCATCTATGTTGAGAATAATTCAGTTTTACTAGATTTTAGTTTATATCATTTACAAATGTTTATTATTACATGATTTAGATTTTTCCCCCATAAAAATATTTTTTATATAATTTATAAATTATTTTTAAGATTTACTAAACAAGAAGACTTACATGTAAGTCTTCTTAGAAGACTTAAAAAGACGGAAAACTTAAATACGCTATAAAGGTAAAAACGCATATAGTTTTTTTTTGGTCATAATGGGCATGTTGTAATTTCACTACCCTTTTAGGTTACTTTTGCATTTGATTGATGTTTGGGTACACTTTTGCATTTGAATTCAAGTTTTAGGTTGGTTTTGTCAATTTTCCCAATAATGTTTATGTAATTATCTTATTTGATGGCAACAATTGTGTAAAAGCATTAGTTCTACTAGCAAAACTTGTTTTTGTCATAGTATTACTACTACAACATTGAATACGACAATGTATTACTAAGTGTAACTACAACATTAAATATATATAGCAGCGACCTTACCAACCCGGGTCGCCATATGGCGACCGGGACATTCCAAGCCCAGGTCATTATATGGCGACCGTGACGATCCCTTCCCGGCTCACCATATGGCGAGCTGGAAGACCTATCTCCAGCTCTCCAAACGGCGAGTGGGACAGACCATACGGCGAGTGGGACCAACCATACGGCGACTGAGACAGACCATGCAGCGAGTGGGACAGACCATACGGCAACCTGCCTTCTCCCCTTGGTCAACCTCACCACACAGCTCCGTCACCAAATACAGCTCCCAGGTCGCCAAATACAGCCCCTAGGTCGCCAAATACAGCCTCTCAGGTCGACATATGGCGACCAGGTCACTAGATACAGCTCCAAGGTCACCACATAGCTCTTCTATTTGTTCTCCTTCGAGTCTCTATCAAAATGTCTTTCGTTCTTCCCAATCGGAGTTTCCGATGAGATTTTATGAAGAAAACAAGAAACACATATTTTCTCGTAAAAGTTCAAGTTAAAGCGTAAAGATGATATAGGTTAACTTAAATACCATCATATCCTCGATTTAATGAATCTATTTGGTTTAGTTCGTAAGACCAACAACATAGAAAATGGACATTAGACAACTCGTCGATATCTCCAAGAATAATCGTAAAGACGCATAAGTCATAGAACGGCCTCAAAGGGCCTAAAACATGACGAAAGTCCACTTATGGTTTAACGCAAGAGTAAGCCCAAATTACTGACGGTGTAACTCGACGTTCATAAAGGTAAATGGAAAAGAGGCTAAATGTGAAGTTTCTAAGATAAATAAGATAACGAAAACTTCCACAAAGATTGCCAATTTTGGAGGCATATATAAGGAAGATCCAAGACAAGGAGAAAAGGGACAACTTGGAAGACTCTTAGAACTCTCTGAACTTAGAAACCTTAGGCTTTATTCTTGACAAGTTTGGTTTCTATGACTTGCACGCATACTAGACGAACTTGCCCAGGCAGTACGATCTCTTGTTCCACTCTCTCTCTAATCGAACTACGTCCGATTTGATCCTCGAAAGGGGTACGTAGGCAGCCTTTCGTATAGTCCAGTCCCATATCCAACAAAACTTTTTTGCATCTCTTTCATCCATTGCTAATCGAGTTGCGGCGCACATTGGTTTTTCTTGACACAGCCGGCTATGCTTGCTAACATAGCTAGGGTTTTGCTGCCTATGTTATACGATTTCCTTTGTAATCATGCTTCAAGACAAGCTTCCTTTACGCTTTTGTCTATGGAACGTTCATACGCAAATTCACAATAAAGATCTAGTTTTTTCTAAATTTGTTTTGTTATCTTTACATATTTTTCTGCATTTATTTGGTTACTTGTCGTCGGCTCTCGCGCGAATCCGGACCCCAAGGAAAGTAAGGTTCTCTTTGTTTTTCTCCGTTCATTAAAATCGATAGTGTGAATTTTGGTTCCCACAGTTTGGCGCTAGAAGGAGGGGGGAGGGGCGGATTACTCTAATTCATGGCCGCAAAACGCTTGATCAAATCAATGTCTGGAAATATGAAAAAAAAAATTCCCAGCTCGCGTCAACGCTGGTAAAACAACTCCACAAGCGACAGCTCCTATGATCAACGCTTACGGAAACGCCGCAGTGCTCAAGAAAATCAAAAACCTAGTCGCGACTTTTCGCCACAAGAAGAGAACGAACACGAGCTCGCGATTTCTCTGTCTAAAGAAAGGGCAACAATAAAATCTATCAAACCCCATAAAATTTGTCTCATTACCAAGTTGGAGAAATCTCAACGAGTAAGGGTTCGACCAAGAAATGTTTTCCGAAAACTTCTCAGAAAAATAAACTTGTTGTCCTCGAAATCGCGGAGAAACCGTAGATTACTCGCTGAATAGAAGAACGGCAAATTGGATTGCCAATTCCCCACTACCGTACTTCTTCCGAATAACTTTGGAAAAAACGGAGTTGATTTCTATAAAACCACTCTAAACCAAAAACGGTTAACGAAGACTAAACAAAGCAAAAATGAGATATCATATCCATGACTGCTAAAACGTTTTCTGAAACCTAAAATTTCATGTCGCTTTGAACTCTCAACTTTTTTCCAGTAAGCTTACTTCAGAAAAACTATTCAAAACCCCTTCGGATCAATCCTACGGAATTGAGAAAGTATCCGATTAAGTTTAGTCACAAACATTAAGATCACCGCAGCGAGAGTTTCTAAATATTAAAACTTGGCAACAAGACTAGCGGAACAACCGCAAAACATTTGTTTTCCAAAAAACGGCTCTTGTACAGCCAAACTCGATAACATTTTACTGAACAACTTTTGTAAAAGTATACTCAACAACATTTCACGAGATAACTTTTGTGAAATTAAACTCGACGAGCATTTACAAAACAATTTTTATAAAATAAAACTCGATCACATTTTATGAAACCACTTTTTTAAAATTAACACGACAACAGTTTGCGGAATAAATTTCATAAAATAAAAGATCAAAACCTTTTTAGGAAATAACTTTCATGACTCGACAATATTTTACAAAACAGCTTGCGTAAAATTAACTTGACAACAGTTTGCGGAATAACTTTTATAAAATAAAAGCTTGACAACGTTTTAGGATACATCTTTCATAGATTAAACTCGACAATATTTTGCGGAATAACTTTTCGAAAAAATAAGCTCGACAACATTTTGTAAAGCAGCTTTCGTAAGATTAAGCTCGGCAATATTTTACGAAAATCATTCATAAAGTCAAACAAGATCATATGAAACAATCAACGGGAAAAGAAAGACAATAAGGGCTGGGACAGGACCTGTTTGGTCACAGCTTGACGAACTGGGAACCTCAGCCGAATGACATCTTGTCCATTGCTTCCTTTTTCCTAATCGCCTACCTCAGCCTTCTTTGCATCATTACCTACTTCTCCTCACTTTGTTTCAACGATTTTGTAAATGTCCTTCGGTACATAAAACTCAATCCGGTCTTACAAAATAATGCCACGTTGAGTCGAAAACATCTATTCATGAACGTTTTGATAGAATTTTCAACAATATACAAAGCGTACTTGGTTAATTTTGTAAAACCAGTGGTACGAAGAAATGAGAACAGAAACTTAGGCGTTGAAATCTCTTCCTCACTCCGATATTTTCGTCAGAATTTTGTCGAAAAAACATATGAAAATCATTATCAAACTTTTCGAAGTCCTTTGACTAAGGTATGTCCGACTTAGAAAATTTTAGCAGACTTTTAATTTTTCGTAGGAAAGGAATGAAAAAGTCTTGGAAACTGTCGTAAACGTTAGGGAACTTAAAATCTAAGTGGATAGTCTATCAACCTAAGTCTTAGGCAATTTTCCAGTCTTGTTGTATTGTTCCTTAACTGTCCAGGCAAAACTTGCAAACCGATCTAATCTCTCGTAAAACCAAGAAATGGTCGCCATGGATTCAAACATACTCAGCTCGCTTCCTAAAGAAATTAAAAACATGCACAATATTCGAAAAACAGTTAATCCCTTTTCTTTCGTGAAAAGGGGGGGAGCAGGTACGTATACTATACTCTTATACTCTCATACTTCAATTTTGTTTTGCTTCAGCATCAAGAAAAAGCTTTCGACAAAGAAAACTCTTGCAGAAATAAGCAGAAAGACACTTAGGCAATGCAATGCCCCGTCAAAATGATTTCAAAAGGCAAACGACAATCTAAGATTCGTCTAAAACGCTAGCGACATAGCCAAACCGTCACAAACATATTCTTGAAAACTTTACATCATCTCTTGTTGCAATCTCACGATTAGAAAACTTGTACCAATGTCTGACTAATAACACGACGATTAACAACTAAATCATAACGAAGTAACCTTCAATAAAACTCCATGAGTAATTCCAAGCAACTTTTACCAAAGGTCGAAATCAAAGGGGAAACGTTTTCTGTGTAATTCGCGGAAACATCGCAACTTTGACATCTTCGATTTCCTATCTTCGTAAAACTGGTCACCCATTATTTTCATATATAAAAAAAAACTTTTTTATACGAAACAGCCCACAGGAAAATAAGATCGGTGCAATGCAAAACGACTTCGCAATACGAAAAAGAGAATGAGGAAAGCATATTCCTCGTTCGCAAATATCATAAGTATTTGCGAGAAACACTCTCCATTTAATTCTATGAGAAGCCCCTCTCACAATACTTTCACAAAAAATTCCCGTTATAGTCAAATCAAGTCATATGAGGCAACTTTCGGAAATAAGCATAACGGGTCTTACAATGTCATAGATAATTTTCGTATAATAAAAACAAAGCTCCTTGCAGGTCGCTGACTTCTATCTTTCACTTCCCTTGGTTACATCTGAGCAGGCAATCACCCCACAATTTACTACGCACGGATTCTGTATCAAGTCTCTTAGGCTTTGCCTTCCTCAGACAAAAACGAAACAATTTTCATACAACTAAAGAAAACATTATACGAAACATTCATTGTATAACTGAAACCTAAAGTGGAAAATTGTCTTCAACAACCATCAGACATAACACAGAAAGCTCCACTATATTTGACCTATCAATCTCAACAGACAATGTTTGGTCCTCAACCAAGTACATCTTCCCGTAACCAACTACATCTTCCCGTAAAGCCAGAGCCAGAATTCGGCATCCCCTTTAAGGACAATCATAAGCTAACATGACCTCAATGTTAACACAAAAGTTTCATGGTCTAGTCCTTTACCAACGAAGTCCTTGGCTATACGGCTGAACACAACATTCACTTAACGGCTAAATGACAATCTACATTTTGTCATCAAACGCCAAGTAACAATTACACAAAAAAATTGTCGAATAACCCAAAAGCGGAAATCATACGATAAATTCTTTATAACAAACAATTAACGGGAACTTTAAACTTATCGTCAATCGATTAAGTTATATATTCTCCACAATTCACTTTAAACCCGCAGCATTTTACCCGTAAAATGCAGCATGTAAGGAAACATTCATGACAAAGCTCCTAGGGCTATACGAGTTATCCTAAAAAATACACAAAATAAATCTCGGAAGGCCAACACTTCACAAAGCACCGTGAAGGAAGACGCTTCTTCCCTGTGAAAAATTTACGTGATCCTTCGGTCCTAATTCCTCGATCGCAAATTAAACAATTTAGCATCCAAACAGAAACAACCGTTTTGGCTGAGGACATCCGCAAACAAACCAAAACGTTTCTCTACCGCAAGCAGCTCTCCAAGCCCAAGAACATTTCAACCACGAAACACGGCATATGAAAAACTCAACCTTCGGCATTGTGAGATATCGCTAATGCTTGAATAACCGTTTTTCGTCAAAACATTCAAGACAAAACCCTTGTCTCAGAAACTAAAAATACTCGAACACACCTCTCAACGGTAACACACCTCTAAACGACAACATTTATCATTTCGTTGTTGCTGATCACAACAAACGAACCCTAATGTCCTAAACATACTTAGCCATCCCCAGAAGGATAGGCTCTCGTACATCCGACAAGGATAACATAGCGCGCTATACAAGAAATCCGAAATTTTTGTCAGCACCTCCAAATAGCCTTTGGAAGTAGCTTGATTCTTACCAAGAAAAGTCATATAAGCCGATAACAATTCACATACTGTAAATCGGTATGAATCAGGTTAAAATCGCAACAAGAGGTAAAATAAGCCGATTTGTTATCGCAAAGCCTTAAGCCGAGAGTAAACTTAGGTCTTGCCCTAAACCCAGTCACACTGGTCTCTTCATCTCAAAGACATAGTATCAACACCCTGATACGAGATCCCAAAATTTGTCTCTTCATTCGCACATATACGATTATGAGTCTCCGCAAACAAAAAGACTTCAAGTACTCGCATCTTACACAGCGACATGTACGGTGATAGTCTGAGAAACAGGACTGATACAACAACTCACACCCTGTCCCTCTAACTCCATTAAATGGCAGTTCTCTGAATTTATAAAACCATAATCTTATTAATTCGAGCAAAATAACTTTAAAAAGCCCTAAACGGGCAGGGATTCAAAGCCACCAACGGCCAGTCCCGAAAACAAAAATACGGCCACACTTGGCCAAAGCAAACAGCCTCCAAGGCTAGTCTCAAGACCAAAAAAGGTCCAGTACAAAATGCCATCGGCAGCAACATGATCGAAAGTCTCTACACGACACATAACCAGACCATAAAGGTCTCGCTGGAAAACAGGCCATAAGAACCTTAATTCCAAGGCGAACTAAGAAAGGCTTAATCCTTTGACAAGGGTATGTAGGCAGCCTTCATAAGGTGCAGCCCCAATCTTATCACATTCTATTCTCACACTGCAAAAAGAATGAAAATCCAACACCTTATAGGAATGCAAGGATGAGCGCCCCAACCCGGAACACTACAAACCCTGGTCGCCAGGTGACCGGGACGTTGCCAGCCCAGATCGCCATATGGCGACCGCGACTCTCCAAGTCCAGGTCGCCATATGGCGACCGCGACTCTCCAAGTCCAGGTCGCCATATGGCGACCGTGATTCTCCAAGTCCAGGTCACCATATGGTGACCGCGACTCTCCAGGTCCGGGTCACCATATGGCGACCGCGACTCTCCAAGTCTAGGTTGCCATATGGCGACCGCGACTCTACAAGTCCGGGTCGCCATATGGCGACCGGGACACTCCAAGTCTGGGTCGCCAGATGAAAATCCTGACCTTACCAACCCAGGTCGCCATATGGCGATTGGGACACTCCAAGTCAGAATCGCCATATGGTGACCTCAACGTTAACAAACCTTGTCGCATATGTCGACCGGGACACTCCAAGTCGGGTTGTCATAAGGCGATCCCAACCTTACCAACCTGGGTTGCCATATGGCGACCGAGACACTCCAAGTTCGGGTCGCCATATGCCAACCTCGACGTTATCAATCCAGGTCACCATATGGCGACCGGGATACCCCAAGTACAGGTTGCCATATGGCGACCATGATCTTACCAACTCGGGTGGCCATATGGCAACCAGGACACTCCAAGCCCAGGTCACCATATTGCGACCGTGATGATCCCTTTCCGGGTCGCCATATGGCAAGTTGGACAACTCATCTACGGCTCTCGAAATGGCGAGTGGGACATACCATACGGCGAGTGGGAAAGACCATGCGGCGAGTGGGACAGACCATATGGCGACCAGCCTTCTTCCCTTGGTCATACTCGCCATACAAATCTCAGGTCACCATATGGTGACAAGGTCGCCAAATACAGCTTCCAGGTCGCCAAATACAGTCCCAAGGTTGCCAAATACAGCTCTCAGGTCGCCATATGGCGACCAGGTTTCCAAATATAGCTCACAGGTCGCCATATGACGACCAAGTCACCACATAGCTCCTCCATTATGTTTTCTTTCGAGTTTCAATCCAAATGTCTTTCATTTCTTCCCAATCAGTGTTTCCGATGAGATTTTACAAAGAAAACATGCAACACATATTTTCTTGTAAAATTTCAAGTCAAAGCATCAAGATGATATATGTTAACTTAAACACTATCATATCCT
This sequence comes from Sinapis alba, assembly GCA_012274485.2. Lineage (NCBI taxonomy): Eukaryota > Viridiplantae > Streptophyta > Magnoliopsida > Brassicales > Brassicaceae > Sinapis > Sinapis alba. Next base: position 627,402 of record MU105611.1, on the reverse strand, counting down.
CGAATTAATGAATCTATTTGGTTTAGTTTGTAAGACCAGCGATATTGAAAATGGACATCGGACAATTGGACGGTATCTCCGAGAATAATCTTAAGACCGCATGTAATAAAACGACCTCAAACATCCTAAAACATGATAAAAGCCCATTTATGGTTTAACACAAGAGTAGGCCCGAATTTAATGACGGTTTAACTCGACTTTGATAAGGATAAATGGAAAATAGGATAAATATGAAGTTTCCAAGATAAATATGAATCTTGAGAAAGTAAGGAAAACTTCCGCAAAGATGGCCAACCTTGGAGGCATATATAAGGAAGAGCCAAGGCAGGGAGCAAAGGGACGACTTGGAAGACTCTTACAACTCTCTGTACTTAGAAACCTTAGGCTTTATTCTAGACAAGTTTGGTTTCTGTGACTTGCACTCATAATAGACGAACTCGCCTGAGCAGTTTGATCTCTTGTTCCACTCTCTCTCTAATTGAACTAAGTTCTACTTTATCCTCGAAAAGGGTACGTAGGCAACCTTTCGTAAGGTCCAATCTGAAATCCAACAAAACCTTTTTGCATCTTTCGTCTATTACTAATCGTGTTTCGGCTCACTTCGGTTTTTCTGGACATAGTCGGCTATGCTACCTAACATAGCTAGGGTTTTGCTACCTGTGTTATACGGTTTGCTTTGTAACCCTGATTTCAGACAAGCTTCCTTTACACTTTTGTCTATGGAACGATCATATGCAAATTCAAAATAAAGATCTACTTTTTCTCTAATTTTGTTTTGTTATTTTTACATATTTTCTGCATTTATTTGGTTACTAGTCGTCGGCTCTCGCAAAGAATCCGGACCTCAAGGAAAGCAGAGTTCTCTTTGCTTTCCTCTGTTCATTAAAATCGATAGTGTGTATTTCGGTTTCCATATTTATATATATATATAGTGGAATAGACATAAACAGTATTATTTGATGATTATACGTTCAACGAGTGAACTTTAATTTTTTCAAACATATGATAATTACATGTGTTAAACATGTTTTGTATTTTATTTGTTTTAGTATTACCTAATAAACCCAGTCATTCAATAACTTTTGCTATTATTTTTCCAAAATGTGTTAAATATATATTTTATTTGTTTGCTCATTATAATACCTAATAACTCTAATAAAACATGATTTTTTGTACACATAATACAATTTTCTTCTTTTTTTCCCAGGGGTACGTTGGCAGCTCGTCACCAAGTCCAACGACAATAAAAAAAAGAGAACTGAATAAATGCACCTCGTGTCACTTTTACTCAGTTGAAAAGAATTACGGAAAGCTTGATCCGGGGGTGGGGGGGGGGTGGGGGCGGAGACGGAGACGTAGGCAGCTTGTCACCAAGTCCAGCCACAATAAAACAAAAACAAAACATCTTGATCAAAATTCCCCTAAGAAAAGTCTTCCCCGGGGAACAAAAACTGCGACTCTCCAATACTTACTCCCCAGCACGAAGAGAAAATCCCGTGCGGGGGACAGCATACTATTACTTGCTCCCGAACAACTACTTGGACCTGATCAGGAACAGTCTAAGGGACCCCACCAAAGTCAGGCACAGTCTAAGGGACCCCACTTGGGATGAAAGCTTGACACAGTCTAAGGGACCCCACAAAGGTCTCTCCGGAGACCACTGATCGGGAGATGGAGGAGGTATAATAACATATGTATTGTTGGGTTCAAAAACGGTTCTCTCGAAAACACCAACTAAGGCTACCATTTGTACAAGTAACTTATCGAAAAGTAGTTTGCAAAGAACAACAACACCTCAAACCTAGGTCGTCATATGGTGACCAACACTCGCAGTGCACGGGTCGCCATATGACAACCCACACTCACAGTGCACGGATCACCATAGGACAACCCGCACTCGCAATGGCGACCCGCACTCGCAAAACACTGGTCGCCGTATGGCAACCCCCACTCGCAGTGCACGAATAGCCATATGACGACCCGAACTCGCAAAGCACAGGTTGCCATATGGCGACCCGCACTCGCAAAAAACAGATTCGACCTGGACACTCCACATTGATGGGTCGTCATCCAAACAAGGCTCTGGGATCGTAATCCGACTGACTTCGCCAACAGGGGAAGTACTGGAACAATCATTTTGATTGATATTCCCAGCTTCCAACAACGAAGCCGAGTACGAAGCTCTCATTGCTGGGTTTTTACGACTGTCTCGCAGTCTGAAAATATGCAACATCCACGCATATTGAACCTCGCAGATGGTAACAAATCAGTACAGCGGCGAATACGAGGCAAGATACAAAAGAATGGATGCATACTTGAAGGTTTTCCGGGACTTAACCCAAATCTTCGATCAATTTGTTTTGACACGGATCCCTCGGGCGGAGAACGCCCAGGCAGACGCCCTGGCCGCACTAGCGTCCAGCTCTGATCTGGGTATAAGCAGGGTAATCCCCGCGGAATTTATAGAGCACCCTAGCATCGGACCACCAATCGTCGTGAACATAATCGATCCACAAGACAACGACGCAAACAATATCGATACCCAACCAAAAAGAACCCGAACCAATCGAATACGGGTTCAACAAACCATGGATGCAGACCATCCTAGAATACATCGCAGACGGAACACTCCTTGTAGAGAAATGAGCGGCCCGAAAATTAAGGACCAGTCCGTGCGATACGTGTCCGTAGAAGGAGAAGTCTACAAATGGAGATTCTCCGGACCTCTTATGACCTGCGTAGAAGGAGAGAAAGTGTAAGGGATAATGGAAGAAATTCACTCTGGATCCTGCGAAAACCTCTCCGGCGGAAGATCCATCACAGTCAAAATTAAATGCCAAGGCTACTATTGGCCAACAATGATCAAGGACTGCGAGAATTTTGCATGAAAATGCAAAAAATGCCAGAGACACGCTCCCACCATCCATCAAGCTGTCGAGGTCCTCTCATCAATTTCGGCACCGTACCCATTTATGCGATGGTCCATGGACATCGTTGGTCCCACGCATAGATCTAAACATAAACGCTTCTTTCTCGTCTTAACCGATTTTTTCTCAAAATGGGTGGAAGCAGACTCCTATGCGAGCATCAAAGACTCTCAGGTTGAAAGCTTCGTATGGAGAAACATTATCTGCAGGAATGGTGTTCCATATGAAATCTTAATAGACAACGGATCGCAAATCATCTTGACTAGATCAAAGTCTTTTGCGAAAAGTGGAAAATATGATTGAAAAAATCAACTCCCAGTTACCCACAATGCAACAGACAGGCTGAAACTATTAACAAAACCATCCTTGATGGACTCAAAAAACGCATAGACACCAAAAAGGATAAATAGGCCGAGGAAATAGCGGGAGTCTAATGGTCGCATTGGACAACTCCTAGACGAGCAACATGGAAAACCCCATTCGCCCTCGTTTACGGAGAAGAATGTGTGGTACCGGCGGAAGTCGAATTTCCCGGAGTACGCAGAAAGCTACTTCCAGAGCGCGAAGATTTGAACAACCTAATGTTGCTTTACGACCTCAACCTAAAAGACCAGTCATTCAATAAATTTTGCTATTATTTTTCAAAAATGTGTTAAATATATATTTTATTTGTTTGCTCATGATAATACAAAATAACTCTAATAAAACATGATTTTTTGTACACATAAAACAATTTTCTTCTTCCCCCCAAAAAAGAAAAAAAAAGTCCACAATAAGCATCTTGGTGTCAAAGATATTTTTCTTCTCCTTTTCCCATAGGTACGTTGGCAGCTCATCACCAAGTCCAACCACAGTAAAAAAAAAAGGAACCGAATAAATGCACCTCAGGTCACTTTTACTCAGTTAAAAGGAATTACGGAAGGCTTGATCCGGGGGGGGGGGAGACGTAGGCAGCTTGTCACCAAGTCCAGCCACAATAAAACAAAAACAAAACATGTCGATCAAAATTCCCCTAAGAAAAGTCTTCCCCGGGGAACAAATAGTGTGACTCTCCGACACTTACTCCCCAGCACGAAGGGAAAATCCCGTGCAGAGGACAGCATACTATTACTTGCTCCCGAAAAACGACTTCGACCAGATCAGGAACAGTCTAAGGGACCCCACCAAAGTCAGGCACAGTCTAAGGGACCCCACTTGGGATGAACGCTTGACACAGTCTAAGGGACCCCACAAAGGTCTCTCCGGAAACCACGGATCGGGAGATGGAGGAGGTATAATACCATATGTATTGTTGGGGTCAAAAACGATTCTCTCGGAAACACAACTAAGGTTACCATTTCTAGAAGTAACTTATTGAAAATTAGTTTGGAAAGATCAACAGCACCTCGAACCTAGGTCGTCATATGGCGACCAACACTCGCAGTGCACGAGTCGCCATATGACAACCTGCACTTACAGTGCACGGATCGCCATATGACGACCCGCACTCGCAAAGGCGACCCGCACTCGTAAAGCACTAGTCGCCATATGGCAACCCGCACTCGCAGTGCACGGATCCCCATATGACGACCAGAACTCGCAAAGCACGGGTCACCATATGGCGACCCACACTCGCAAAGCACGGATTCGACCTTGACACTCCACGTTGATGGGTTGTCATCCAATCAAGGCTCTGGGATCGGAATCCGACTGACTTCGCCAACAGGGGAAGTACTGGAACAATCATTTCGATTGATATTCCCAGCTTCCAACAACTAAGCCGAGTACAAAGCTCTCATTGTTGGCTTACAACTGGCTCGCGGCCTGAAAATACGCAACATCCACGCGTATTGCAACTCACATCTGGTATCAAATCAGTACAGCGGCAAATACGAGGCAAGATACGAAAGAATGGACGCCTACTTGAAGGTTGTCTGGGACTTAACCCAAAGCTTCGATCAATTCGCTCTGACACGGATCCCTCGCACGGAGAATTTCCAGGAAGACGCCCTGGCCGCACTAGCGTCCAGCTCTGATCCGGGTATAAGCAGGGTAATCCCCCTAGAATTTATAGAGCACCCTAGCATCGGACCACCAATCGTCGTGAACATAATCGATCCACAAGACAACGACGCAGACAAAATCGATACCCAGCCAAAAAAAGAACACGAACAAATCGAATACGGGTTCAACAAACCATGGATGCAGACCATCCTAGCATACATCGCAGACGGAACACACCTTGTAGAGAAATGGGCGGCCTGAAAAATTAAGGCTCAGTCCGCGCGATACGTATTGGTAGAAGGATATTTCTACAAATGGAGATTCTCCTGCCCCCTTTTGACCTGCGTAGAAGGAGAGAAAACGCAAGGGATAATGGGATAAATTCACTCTGGATCCTGCGGAAACCACTGCGGCGGAAGATCCATCGCAGTCAAAATTAAACGCCAAGGCTACTATTGGCCAACAATGATCAAGGACTGCGAGAATTTTGCATGAAAATGCAAAAAATGCCATAGACACGCTCCCACCATTCATCAACCTACTGAGGTCCTCTCATTAATTTTGGCACCAAACCCATTTAAGCGATGGTCCATAGACATCGTTGGTCCCATGCATAAATCTAAATAGAAACGCTTCTTGCTTGTCTTAACCAATTTTTTCTCGAAATGGGTGGAAGCAGACTCCTATGCGAGCATCAAAGACTCTCAGGTCGAAAGCTTCGTATGGAGAAACATTATCTGCAGACATGGCGTTCCATACGAAATCGTAACAGACAACGGATCGCAAATCATCTCGACTAGATTTGAAGCCTTTTGCGAAAAGTGAAAAATATGATTGACCAAATCAACTCCCAGATACCCACAATGCAACGGACAGGCTGAAACTATTAACAAGATCATCCTTGATGGACTCAAAAAACGCCTAGACACCAAAAAGGGTAAATGGGCCGAGGAACTAGAGGGAGTCTAATGGTCGCATCGGACGGTGAGCAACAAGGAAAACCCCATTCGCCCTTGTTTACGGAGCAGAAATTTTTCTTTCATCAAAAGCTCAAATCTCGTAATTTATTTCGCCCAAAAACCGATGTAAAAAATGACAGTATTCCATACACAACACTACAAACAATGTTGTTGGAATACGCAACATAAGAAAAATCAAAACCTTAACTTGGCGAGACGTCGCCAATGCACGAGGAATCCTTTTTCATGAAAAACAGTCTGCCAGCGACTATAAAACATGCACACCCTCTCAAACACATGTCTTTCGCGAAAACTCAAAAACAGTAATATCTACCAATAAGTTTGTTGGTGATCACAACAAACTCGCAACATCTTAAACAGACTAAGTTAACTCACAAGGATAGCTCTCATACATCCGACACAAGGATAAGAGCGCTATACAAGAAATCCAGAATTCTGGTCAGCACTTTCGGGAGACTTAAAAATTGTCCTCGAAAAGATGCTCGATTCCGAGCATACAAGTCGTATAAGCGGAGAACATATCACAGACTTTAAAGCGGTACAAATTCAGGTTTAAATTCAACACACAAAACGAAAGCCGATTAGTCATCGCACAGCCTTAATAGAGAGTAAACCTAGGTCTTGCCCTAAACCCAGTACACTGGTCTCTAGGCATGAATACCTACTCCGTTCACATCTAAACACTCACAGAATTTTTCCGCACATTTCGAACGAGCAATGAATAGAACGATCTACAAAGAAGAGTTAGGTTGTGAGATGATAACTCATAATCTTCCCTCTACACACAACTACTCGACCCACTCTTAAACCTCAAACCCTTTCAATAAAAAGATTGGTCAATTCATGCAAAAGCCGCAAAGCTGAAGGGATTCAAAGCCACACACAGCCAGTCCCGAAATAAAACAAGTCCACACTTGGCCAGTCCAAACATAAACGAAAAACATAAAAAAGTCTCAGACGAGACTGTAACCTCACTCATTATCAGTTCCTGCAATCTCACCTTCGACCATCACCTCGTCCTGCCCTCCCATATTGCCCAAGCACGGTGGAAGGAGGCACTCGGATCTCAGACTGCCAAGGATCGTGTCAAAATCACCCTCATCAACCTCTACCTCTTCTCTGTGCGCCGTAAGCCGGGCTTCCTCGGCTCGTGGAGATAGAGGAGCATCACCTGGAACAGCCGGACCTTGCTATTCCTCCCTCAACAGCAGCGCGAGACAGATCCCTACTTTTGATGGCCATCAAGGAATCAAGGGAACTTGCAATCCTCGCCAAGAAGGCCCCAATCTCAGTGCGAAGGGCCATATTGGCTTTCTCGATCCCATGAACCATTGAAACTTCTTCGCTTTGAAGGCGACGTTAGAGCCGACGAGCCTCCGAAGCTTTCGTCTTGCCGACCTGCTTCACCTTGAGCAGGGAGCTCGCAGTCTTCCAAAGGTCTCGCTCGAGTACGTCGATCCGAGTCTCGAACCGGAACACCTCAGTGGAATGAACATCTTCGATAATCTTTAACTTCTTCTCAAACGCTGATGACTCCTCTCGGGACTCTGCAAATTCCCTCGTCAAAAAGTACAGCATGTAAACGAGTAAGATCTTCGAGCTAGATCCTCCATGCGGTGCATAATCGCTTTCTCCGTTAGTGCATTTTTTCCTCTTAGCCGCCTCTCCGGTAGGAGGGTTTCTTTTTTGACTTTTCTGAGGAGCAATCGGAGCAGCACTAGGAGCAGGCAGCCCCAGGACGATTCCCCGTTTAGCTAAACGAGGGGGCATCGATTCCATAGCCTGCTCCCTATCCTCAACATGAATTGGCGTCGTGGACGAGCCTGAAGGCTGGACCAAAGTCTCTGCCGATGTCGTGACTGTAGTTTCGACCAGAGCTGGGGGACCCGGCGGTGGAGCAGAAGACTGGTTAACCTCATTCTCAGCGCTGCGCCGGGCAATCTTATCCTGGAAAGATAAAAATCCAGCTGTGAAGGCCGACACAGTATCGGGAGGAGCCGATTTCAAAGGACTCGCATAAAGAGCCGAATCGCTCATCTTGACGTTGAAATTTTTCTTGCCACCTTGGGAAGAAGACATTCCGCTTACGAATTTCTAAGAGAGAAGGCATAGGTAGCTTAAGAAATAAGATGTGAAGGGAATGAGAATGAGAGTCCACTACTTGAAAAAAAATAAGGAGGGATAATCCCCACAATAACCTAGCCTCAAAAAAGTTCTCAGGAAAGTACCCTTACTCGTGATTCCGATTAAAACACGTTACTCGCATGCAAAAATCATCTCCGAGACTTTGCAGGCTGGGGGACTAACTGTTGGGATCAAAAACGGTTCTCTCGAAAATACCGACTAAGGTTACTAATTCTAGAAGTAACTTAAAGAAAAAGTAGTTTGGAAAGAACAACAACACCTCGAACCTAGGTCGTCATATGGCCACCAATACTCTCAGTGCACAGGTAACCATATGACAGCCCACACCCACAGTACACAGATCACCATATGACAACCCCCACTCGCAAATCACGGGTCACCATATGGTGACCCACACTCACAAAGCACGGGTGGCCATATTGCGACCCGCACTCGCAAAGCACATGTCGCTATATGGCAACCCGCACTTGCAGTGCACGAGTCGCCATATGGCGACCCACACTCGCAAAGCACGGGTCAGCATATGGTGACCCGCACTTGCAAAACACGGGTCGCCATATGGCGACCCGCACGCGCAAAGCACAGGTCGCCATATGGCGACCTGCACACGCAAGGTACGGGTCACCATATGGCAACCTGCGCACCAGGATTACGGGTCGCCATATGGCGACCTGAACCCGTACAACCCGGGTCGCCATAAGACAACCTGAACCCATACAACACGGGTCGCCATTTGGAAACCTAGACCCACACAGTCTGAGTCACCATATGGCGACCTAGACTCTTCGAGTCCGGGTCGCCATATGGTGACTTAGGCTCTCCGAGTCCAGGTCGCCATATGGCGACCTAACCCTTCGAAGACCGGGTCGCCATATGGTGGCCTGTGTCTCTCCTTTGTATTCCTCTTCGAGTCCTGATCAAAATGCTTTTCGTTTCATCTCAACCGGAGTTATCGTTGAAACTTTACAATAAAAACTGCGAAGACTCGTTTTTTGTATAAGTTCAAACCGATCGTATAAAACTGTAATGGTTGGCTTAACGCCAAAGTTGCCTAATCTATACGATAAGTTTGAACCCGTGCTTAAAATCAACATCGTATCAAAGATGGTCTTTTAGAGAAATCAGAAAAACACTCAAAGTGTGAAAAACGACTCGAGAGGCTTAAAGCGCGATTAAAGCCCCTTACGTTTTCATACGAAACCAAGCCCAGTGATGTGACGACAGTATATCTTTATTCACACAAAGATAAATATCGAGAAATCAGAAGATAAATGTAAAGTTTCCTGGAACGAAGATAAACTCGACTCAGGGAAAAAAAGGAAGAGACAAACCGCCTCAAGAGGCATATATAAGAAGAGCTAAGATGAAGGCGGAGGGGATGAAAGATTAGTTCTATAAAAATATTGTTAGCTTTAGGAGAACTTATAATCTAGGTGGCTAGACTAGCAAGTTTGATACTTATAACGTTTTTCTACTTTGTTCTTTCGTTCTCCATTTCTGATGAGTTTTGTCTACTTAATTACCGCTGAAACTCTGTAACTCTATTATTATCAATCAATAAAAGCCTTAGTGCAATTTACTTTATATATTGTGTTATCTCTATCTTCTTTGTTTCGTGTGTTTACGCAGATAATCCGGGACCTCTGGGAAAGTCAAATCTTTTAGACTTCCCTTAAGATCATAAAATCGACAGTGTGAATTTCGGTTCCCACATATATTTAACCAGTATGCCGTGGAATATTTTGGATCAATGGAGTGCGGTGCAAAATCCACTTTCAGAATCACTTGATCGTTGGGTGCACATGCTTCTTCTCTGGCAAGAGGAGGTGGTTCGACAAAAGGACTTTCAGGATTATGGGTGGAACGTGAAGTACTCGTAGTAATCCTTCTACTAGTTGACATAATAACAAAAGGAGAGAAGTGACAAAGAATTTCTACCTTAGGAGAACTCCTTGTAGAAATGAGTGTGAGCATGTAGGAATGGAAACTTACTCCATACTTATAGAAGAGAAAAAGGAGGGAAATCTACTATAGCTTTCGGTGAAAATCGTTTTACCCTTGGAAGTTTTAGCCATTAATTATGTCTAACATGCCTAACATACCTAACACCTCGCAAGAACATCATGAAAATTCTAGCGAGCTGGGGGCTAACTGTTGGGATCAAAATCGGTCACGACGAAATCAAAGGCTAAAATCTTCCAAGAAAGTATTCCTTAAATTAATACAATCCGAAAATGTCGAAAGAACTGCACCACATATAAGTCGAGCCTATTTAAATAAGGATACGAGAAGAAAAATCTGTGTATTTCATCCCATACAAGAAATGAAAGAGTTTATATTCAAACATGAAATGATCGGAAAAACGTTCTTGCATAAGGTTTTTACGATAACTAATAAGTTTTACGAACAATCTTCCGTAAAACCAAATTCAAAAAGGTTCCGTAAAAAAATCATAGGAAAATATATGAGATAATTTCTGCAAAACAACTTTCGAATCTTTTAGGAAAAAACTTGCGTAAAACAAACTAGATAGTTCCAAAAGAGTAAAAAGCAGTCAACGGGGAGAATGTGAACAGAAGAAAGGAACCAACACTCTTCCCATTCACTCCCATCACCACACACAGTGCTTCTCATCGCCACACCCACTCTCATCGCCACACACACTCCTCTCATCGCCACATAGTCCCTAATCGCCACACTCACTCACTCTCACTGCCACATTTCCTGTCATCGCAATAGAGTCCCTCATCACCACAAAGTCCCTCATCGCCACACAGCACTCCTCATCACCTCACAGAGACTCAACGTCACAGAGAGGCTCTCATCGCCTCACGGAGACTCATCGCCTCACAGAGACTCATCACCACAGAGAGGCTCTCATCACCATAGATAGCTTTGATCGCCACAGATGGATCTCCCATCGCCTCACATGAGCTCTCATCCCCACACAAGGCTCTCTCATCTTCACACTCAAGCTCTCATAACCTCATATGACTCTCATCACCACACAAGTCTCTCTCATCATCACACTCAAGCTCTCATCGCCTGACATGGGCTCTGGTCGCCACACAAGGCTCTCTCACCGCCACACTCAAGCTCTCACCGCCTCACATAGGCTATGTTCGCCACATTGGATGTCTCATCGATATAGAGTTCTTTCTTATCCCACACATTGCCACAAAACTCTTTTGATGCTCAGTGAGGCTCTAACTGTGTTCTTCTTTGAATCTCGATCGAAATGTCTTCTATTTTGTCTCAATTGGAGTTTCCATTGAGATTTTATGATAAAAACAAGTAAAGACTTGTTTTCTCGTAAAAGTTCAAATCAATCGTAAGAGACGATTACAGTTAACTTAACAGCACTCTCTTCTCGATTAAATGATTGATTTCCATCATCCCATAGGAACGACAACATATAAACCAACATCGTATAACTTGATGACTTTTCAGAAAATAATCATAAAAACGTTTAAGTCGTAAAACGGCCTGAGAAGGTCCAAAACGCGACAAAAGCCCAATTATGATTGAAAATGAGAATAGGCCCAAAGTACAATGACAGTTTATTCAATTTGAGTAAAGATAAAGGCAAAAGAAGACAAATGCAAAACTTTCAATATAAACATGAAGATCGAGAAGATAAGGAAAAATTCCGCAAAGACATAAACTCAAATCAGGGTCAGAAGGGGAAAGATGGCCGAACTTGGAGGCATATATATATAAGGAGAGCCAAAGGCCAGGAGCACATGGAGACAGGAAATTTTTGGCAAATTTAGCACTTAGAAGTTTTTTAGCAATTTTGTTTTTGTTATAGAGCTGCGACTCACACTAGGTTTAGGGCTTAGGTGGTTAGAACTAGAGAACTCACTGACAGCTCTTACGGCTGTAGCTTATATAACCTGCTGTAAACTCATAATACTCTTACACGAGAAATAATATGATCTTTCATTTTACTCGCAAATTTGTATTCAATATTTTGTATTTTTGTTACTCATTATTTGATCACTTTTCATTTGCTTAGCAGATTTCCGAGACCTCAGCAAAAGCAAGGGACTCTTTGCTTTCCTCTATTTACGAAAATTGACAGTGCAAATTTTGGTTCCCACAATATTTAGATTAAACTAGGCAGACAATATAAAAACATTATAAAAAACATTAAGTAGATAGAACGTTTGTAAGTGATAAGAGAAGCACTAGACTTAGGGAAATCAATAAGGAGATTCAAAACTGCAATCAACAAGTACAAATGGTTTATTATGAACCATTCTAGAAACAAATTCTTTAGTAAGTCATCAAACTCTCGCTGTGATAAACAGTCAGATACCTAACACTAATAAAACACCAACTCTCGCTGTGTATTCAATGAATTAAGCAAGTATTAAATCAGATTTGTTATTGTTCTACTAATTTCTCTACCAACTCTCACTACGAATAAGTACTTAGCTCATCAAAATTAGTTCAAGAAAACAATAACACTCTCGTGTCTACTAATTAATCCTATGATCTAGAATTCAGGTTGTCAATCCAAATCTCGGTTTAAAAAAAATCAAAATGAAGAATTCAATAGATAATCCTAGCACTTATATTGATTAGCAATTCAACATTAGCCTATAGAGATCCCTATATCTATCAGATGGATATACTCAGACATGGAAGCAGAAACACAACGCATGTCCTGAATAAAAATCATATAATAGACTCAATAACAAAACCAAAGAAGTTCCAAGAAGATTCTGAAGGAGTTATTCTCTTTTCTCTAATATAAAACAAAGCTTCGCCGTCAACAATGGCTTTACAATAGATAATATATGTTAAAACACGCCAGGGACTTCTTTGTAAATAAGAGAAACTTCTGGGTCAAACTTCAGTTGTTCGACGCACAGGGGGCATTGGTCGACGCTGGCCACAAATTTGCTCGCGCCTCAGATAGACAACTTTCCAGTAGAACGACTATAACTTCTGATCTAGCATCTTGATTGACCTCAAACCGGTGGTATTGGAAAGCTAACTCAGTTCAGTTTTGTGTTAAAATATGAGCTCAATATCACCCTGGAAAGTCCTCCAACCATTTCTAAACTTCTTATCCATCTACGCAGTTCTACATCTCAAAACCCTCTATATTTTCTAAAGTCGTCCAAAACGTACCTAGACCAGTAAATGACCTAAAAAGACTCAAAGTACATAATAATGACTCTAAATATGGCCTATAACATCGCCTAAAAGTGATAAAATCTACGACCTATCAACTCCCTTGGACGTATCTTTTTTCTTATCCAAAAACAAGACATATAATAAATCTGTGGAAAATGTTCGAAAACACATAGACTCACCTTTATTTAGAACCACTACCATGACCTCTATAGTGTTGTAAGACATATCAGATCAGTGCCAACTTTAGAGGCACTCCATGCACTTAGCCTTAGCTTAGCAACCTAACCATCCAGCCCACAACTCACCAGACACCATCTGACATACCCCTTTGCTGACCTCATGTCTGCAGTAAATGTGTAGTCTTTATCCTTGGAGTATCGATCACTAGACATATGGACTCTTACCACAATAAGTATATGAACAAACATGTATTCTTCTTTGGTCCCTTCCTCCCTCTTTGCCTTTTCTCCGAATCTTTTTTCTCTCATTTCTTTTCTTTTATTTTTCTTTTTACTTTTGCAAAGCTAAGGCGAATAATAGAGTCATAAAAAATGTTCCTACCCCTCGCTTCCGGCTTTGTGTGATTAACTCTTTGAGTTAGAAAATGGGGTCGTAGGAAATTTTCCTATCCCTCTACATCTCATGAAATCATCTGAATCTTTTCTAGATGTCGAAGAGAAGAGAGAGAGGAACCAAAAGCACACAAACTTTTACCTTCCAGATCTGCAGGAGGAATTCGATCCATTGTATACCAATCCCCAAGAAAAGCGATTATGTAGATTAAGGTTGGAGGTCAACTTTGATTTCTTCAGACATTCCCAGCAAGCGTTAACGTTACTAGCAGGTCGATCAACTTTGGTGTTTCCATTCCGTACACCCTACAGTCAGAAAATCAAAGAATGATACCAAAGAGTGGTTAGGTAGTTGGTTCCAAGAAAAAGTTCATCATTCCCATCTGACTCTGTAAAAAGACATAACTGACACTTAAAACAAAACACAATGTTTGTAGACAACTCCCCATACTTAAACAACAATGTCCCAGTGTTATAAAGTTTGAGATTGGCGTAGAATCATAATGTTATACAATCTGAGATTGGCAAAAAAATAAATAAAAATAAATAAATAAAAAACTGTAAAAATTTAACAAGGAAAATCGAGTATACCTGCTTCCTGCGATGAGCGTCTAGTAACGTAGTAAAGTGCCGGTGGACGATTGATATTGTGCCGTTTATCGACGCTGGCCAGCATCGATAGATGCTGGTCCTCAATTCATGAACCAGGGGTCTTTTCTTTTCCTGATGAACAGGATTTCTTGATGCTGCTACAGTGTTGTTCGATGCTGCTACAGTGTTGTTCGATGCTGCTACAGTGTTATTCTTGTTCATCATTTTATATATAAAAAATCACCTAATAGTGGGTTGCCTTCCACTCAGTGCTTGTTTATTGTCATTAGCTTGACTTTGGAGACCTGATTTAGCCCGGATAAGATTGGGAACTTGCTCCAAAAGAAATCTCGATGTCCAATAGTTTTAGCGTCCACACACTGCCCATGAACAATTTCATAGAAGCCTCTCTGTTGTCTATCATCTCGAAAGTGTAAAATTCTCGAAATTTGGAAAAAGGTTGTGAGAAACCTGTGCTGCACACTCTATACTCTATGACACTATCTGAGAAGCTCTAAGGAACCAGTGTTTTGCTCTTCTTCTTTTTCCTCTTTCTGCTCTTTCCCCCGGGATTGGCTGTTTGTGTCTTTGTGTGTTGTGATACCTGAGGGGCGTCGGGAAACACCAAGGTGACGTCGATCAGCCCTTGTATCTAATAGACATTCTTATGACTTCCACTTTTCAGAGGAGCAGCTGCAGGAAGAGGATCATAAGATATCTCACTGTAAGGAACTAGACACACTCCTTTGTTTGGTGGGTCAGATTTGTATAAGACATTCTTATTGATGTATGCAAAATATATCTTGTTCTCAACAATGTCAACTACTGCACCTGCTGTAGCCATGATGTCTCTACCCAGAATCAGAGGCATGTTCAAACCATTGACCAAATCCAACACCTGAAAGTCTTTAGGGACAATGCAATTTCCAGCCTTCATCCTCAGATCTTTGACAACACCTTTTGGAAACTTGGTTGAGTGGTCTACCAAAGTCAGAGAGACTTTAGAAGCTTCTGTATTTAGACCCAATCTCTCAGTGATGGCTTTAGACAAGAAGCTAACCGAAGATCCAATATCGTAGAGGGCATCATGAAACTCAAATCCTGATATTTTGCAGGTAACTACAAACCTCCTAAGGTCTGTTTGCCTTATCAGATTCTTTACCTTAGGAGGTGTACTTCTAATTTGATCAAACAGTACCTTAACCTCGTCCTTATTTTCTCTCGAGTTATCGAAGAAATGAGTTAGCCAATATACTTCCTAAGTATCTTCAAAGGGAATATCTTCATGTATTTTCTTCACTCGCTTACGGAAACCAGCAAATTCTAGCACGTTAATAGGTCCTTTCAGATGCTTTGGTACCATAGGATATGGGATTTTTGGCTCGTAAACCCTCTCCTTAACCGATTGCAGAGTTTCAAAAATTGTAGCATTCAACAGAGTAGGGCGTCAGCGGACGATAGTTGAGTGTCGATCGACGCTTGTCTTTAATGAAATATCTGTGACTTTTCCCGAGGGGCGTCGATCGATGCTAATGGGGTGTAGATCAACGCTAGTTTCATCTGTCAAGTTTGAGCAAAGCTAACTTGAATTTTATGATCTCCCAAAGGGTGTTGATCTGCACAAGTGTGTGCCGATCGACATTGAGCTTTCGACCAGAAATTCATCTTCCCTCGAATCGTCAATCTTCCTGAATTCGTGTCATTCATCATCCTCAGTAATAACAGCATTGACAAATTGTTTCATACTCGACTCGGCCTTCCCAAAGAGGATAATTTTTCGTGCATTTTCATAGTTTCATCATTATGTTGTACTTGAGAATCTAGTTTTCTGACATTAGCCTCAAAGCTTCAAATTTCAAATTAAAATTATCAACCGTGGAATCCGCCTTCCAATTGTAATTTTCAGCCCGTTGAACTTATATGACTTGGTCAATCATATATTCCAGCCTGCTCTCTGAGTTGATGCAGGAGATGTCTGCAAAGGTTTATGAAACTGAGATTTCTCGTGGTATCCCTGAGAACTTGTACCATTGATGCATTTCACGTCATTCTATTCAGCATGTTCCACCATCAGGACTTCATGAACAGAATCAATCTTGGCTTTGACCTCAGTGATCTCCTTTCCATCCATTCATCCAGCTCATTTCATACTGTTCATAGCTGCATTCCTGGTACTGTTGCGGGACACCAAGTTCTCAATCAGTATCTTAGCTTGTTCTGGAGTCATAGTCTTGAAGTTTCCTTCACTTGCAAGATCCAGAGTAATTTTATAATGTAAATAAAAGCCCCTATAGAAGATTCTCAATAGCTGAACCTCGGTGAAACCATGATGTGGACAGTCCTTTTGATATGCTCTAAACCTGTCCCAATAGCTTCTGAATAGTCAGAAATGCGGTCTTGACATTATTCTAGGTAGTGAGAGATCATTGTGGTAGTCTCTTCAGCCAATAATCTGCATTCCCATAAAGAGAATATCAGAAGCTTGCAGAGGATGTAGTCTTCGGTTTTCTTCATGCACATTGATGCTAGACACAAAATCCTCTAATGTTTTGATATGTTCCATGGAATTTTCATGAGGAATACCATGAAAAGGGTGCTTACCCAAAGAAGAGAAGTGTGCGGGTTTTATCTAGAAGTCATCCCCCTGAATTGCTGGAGGTCGAATTGCAGACCTGTTAGCATAGAACTGATTAGGCCTGGTCCCTTTTGCTATCGTTCTCTGTCGAAGAATTTTATCATTCTCAGTATCTACCACTGACTTAGGGATTGCAGCCCCCTGATTATATATCCTCTGACATGCTGCATTACACAGATGACCATTCCGGTCATGCAGGTCTCCAAACTCATTCTAAATCAACCCTTTATGAGCAGTCAACTTTGCGTTTCTACGATGACCATTGATCGATGCTGCTTGAGAGTCATTCGACGCTCTTGTGAGAGTAGCATCGCTCGAGACTTGATACCCGTTAATTGATGTTGTACACTTCTTTATGTGGATCGTGTGTTCCAATTCAGCTAGCTCTTGGTTAGAGAGTTATAAAGCTCATTTTTCTTGTTTTGCATGGTACTGCAATGCATGCACCTGAAACACAAGAAAAGAATAGTAAATAAAAGAAAAAAGAAAAACCTAGTCTAATGGTGATCAATGTCCCCAGCAATGGCGCCAAAATTGATATTCTCGCGAGTAGTATCGATCGACGAAGAGTGGTTGGTATCAATCGACAGCTAGGTGTTGGTGTTGATCGATGTCACTGTGTTTGTATCGATTGACGGTGAAGTATTGATGTCGATCGATGTCATGATGTTAGTATCGGTCGATGGTGAAGTATTGGTGTTGATCGATACTTGTTTCTCTTCGCTAGCAATCGCTGCTTGGAGGGTGTCGACTGCTCTCTTAGACTTATGGATCGTGCGTGAATCAGCAGGCTCCTTCATTGAAAAACCCAAAAATCCTCTCCTCATTGCTTCATGGTACTAATATGTATGTACCTGAAACACAAGAGAAATAAAAATTTTATATAAGTAAATGAATATATAAAAATACCTAGACTAAATCAAACAAATTGAGTCTAATGGTGAATCTTTGCTCCCCGGCAACATCGCCAAATTTGACATGAGGGTTTTTATGTATTTTAATGCAAACTCTATCCAATTAACCCTATGAACTACTCTTGCCAAGAGAGGTCAAATTGTAGTATTTAGGTATCGAATCCACATGGAGCATGGACACACAATAAACTCAATACAATCGCGATTAAGCTAGGCAAATAGATTAATAAGAAGTAAATAAACTATAGCAGATAATTGATTGATTAGTAAGTAAAAATAATAATAAATAGCTAGATCTAGGGTTTCAAGCAAGTGGATTATAGAGGATAGAAGCTAAGGGTATTAATCATAGAACTCGTTGACTAAGTCTGATGTCTCAGCTCTTGCTTGTTGACATGGAATGACTGTCGACTGATGGCAATGATTCTGCGTCGATCGATGGTCTCTTGAGTCAAACTTTATGATCTAATTCAATAAGTTCACTAAATTAACTAAATTAAATCTCGTTTGTTTCTAGAAACTTAGGTCAATAGGATAAATTCGGGTAGTAGACCATGCTCTCGCTAGCACCTAACTATCCTATGGTCATGGTTCTAGGTAGCTATTCTATAAACAAGCAATAAACAAAATTCTATTGATAGATCTAATAATTACCCTAGCAATTATTTGCTTGGCTAATCCATCAATACCATTAATCGACCCTAAACCTAACAAGAGATCTACTTAGACATGATCTTTGTCACAAAAATCATAGATGAATAGAATATATATAATATAAAAACCAAAGAAGTTCTAGGAAGACTCTGAAGGAGTTCCTCCCATCTCTCATAACCCTACAACAATGAATAAAAGAAAGCTTGGTAAAAGTTGCGTAGCCGTCAACAATGGCTCAGAAAACATATAAATAGGATTTTAAGTGGTCCAAGGGCATTCTAGTAATTTGTGATGGCTTATGGGCTTAAGTCAGCCATAAAACAAGCCGGGCCTATCTTATGGGATCACCTTCGGTCGACACCAAGGCTGTGCCGTCGATCGACACTCATTCATCTTTTCGACAGCTTTCTCTCGCGAGGCAGACAGACCACTCTCCAGTAAAATGGACATAACCTTGGCTCTAGGATCTTGATTGACCTCAAACTGGTGGAATTGGAAATCTAACTGAAATATCTATCTTATGTCAAAATATCAGCTCAATCTCACCTTCAGAAGGTCTCCATCCATAGCTAAACATCTAACGCTTCTGAGCAGTTGTGCATCTCTAAAAGCTCCAGAATCACTAAAGTTCTCCAGAAAGTACCTGAACCTGAAAATACTCTAAAACATACTACAAACACATATAAGTGACTCGAAATAGGGCTGATATCATGGCACAATAGTGGTAAATATCAGGCCCTATCAGGCTGCCACGCGGTGACCCGAATGACTGTGGCCCGCGGTCGGTTGAAAGTTCCTTCTTCTAGCCTTTGTGGTAGGGAGATAGGATATTGCCCATAGTGAAGAGGAACATGAAGTCACCAGGGCCCGAGTTAGAGTGTTGTGTTGTGTTGTGGTAGAGAGTTGTGTTGAGTATAGGGTGTGGAACCCTCGAGTTAGTGATAATACCGATATACGGTGTTAAGAGTCGTAGTTAGTTAGAATATATTGTGATTGTGATTAGCTATTGGTTGATTTACTTGAAGGTTTCTAACATTGAGATCTAATTATGGGTTAGGTATAAGATTAGGCTTGGTGTATCTTTGGTTAGTGTAGACCCGAAGTTGACTTTTATATTGTTTGAGTAATTGCTTGTGAAGGGTGGTGGATAATAAAAGCTATATGGTATCATTGGTTGGCCGATCATGTTCTTGTTTGATTGTTGGTCGACCGGTTAATGATACTTGTATAGTCTAAGTGTCTAACACTACATGAGTATTTAACTCAGGCGTATACATGGTTAACTAGGGATTGGTTGTTTACTTGTTTACTTGTTTTGATGGTTTGTTTGCGTTCTGGAAATATACTTTGAAGGTTTTTTCCGATGTCTTGCTTTTTTTTTTCAGAAAACATGTTTTATGTTATAGATGATTTTGAGTTTTGTGAGAACAGGATCGTCTCGTGTTTTCGTAAGAGGTCGGGTTCAACCGTGTGACCGAGAAATGTTTGTGCAGTAATTTAAGAAGTAATTTTCCGTTTGGAAATTTTAGTATACCACTTTTATATACGAAATGTTTTGCGGGTTTTGGAGATTTTTAGTTAGTGACATGAATGCTTTTATGTTGTCCAAGAGATGCTTTGGGAAGGAACCGCAATTTGATTTGTTTGTAATTGTTTTTGATAAGATTTATGCTTTTGGGTTATATGATAACTGTTTTATTCGTGCTTGGATGTTTGGGAACAAATCATGGATTGCTATTGAAGTCATAAAGAAATTTTCAAGATGAGATATTTGAGTGATAAAAGAGATTTGCGAGACTCTCTAGAAATCATACTGTGTTTTCTTAATATCATTTTTTAAAATATCGAATACACATGCGGATATTTAAAATATGGGAGTATACGAGTATACATATACGTACTCACTCCCCCCTATAACACCCCAGACTGTCCTAAGCATATGGTCGACCCACTGGCCACAATCAAACAAGAACATGACCGACAGACCAACCAACACCAATGGTTGGAGATGAATGAGTGAACCGGACAGCCAACAATCAAACAAGAACATGACTGACCGTCCAACCCAACACCCTGGTCCGGAAGCACTACATGACGGGTTGGGAACAATCCGGTCAGAGTCACAGAACTTACTCCACAACTTATACCAGTTCATTCACTAACTCGTCTCGCTAAATCAAGGCATAAGGCTTTGCAACCCGAATAAGAGTTAACAGTCCGTTAGATTGAGGCCTAAGGCTTTTCAACCTGTGCCAAGACCTAACATTGTGTTAGACCGGACTACTCAATTGTCAGAGTACTCATGATGCGCATGAAAAACAATTACTTTAGTGATTAAGAAATATTCATACATTGATATAATTCAAGACCTGTCCCTGCCTAATGCAAAATCGAGTCAACTAAACACAAATTCAAAATACCGTTAACAAAAGGTATGAAAATCTACATCGACGGTCCTAACGTCCAGCACCAAGCTATCCGATCATCCTTGGTGAGTAACCTAATGTCACTAAGTGAGCTGGCAGCCTCTACCTGCAACCTAGTAACTAACCCAAACAACCCAAAATAACAATCAACCTAGCCTAAGCATGCAAATAAAGCTAAGGCTAAACAATCAATCACAACTCAATATCTATCCAATCAATCACAAATAAATCTGCGACTATAAATTAACAACTAAATCGTATTACAAAAGGCATGAACGTACTCTTATTCGTCGATTACCTTGACGAATACATCAACCGTTCTCTAAAAGAACGCTAATTTAGACCTTTCTCTCTCGAAGAATTGGTCCTCATACATCTGACACAAGGATAATAGCACGCTATAAAAGAAATCAAAAAGTTTGGTCAGCACTTCAAGATGACTTTAAAATTGTCTTTGGAGAGATGCTTGTTTTCGGATCAATGAAAGTCATATAACCCGAGAACTTATCAAAGACTTCAAAATTGAGACAAAACCAGGTCAAAACCGCAAACAAGTAACATAATCCAAAATAGTCATTGCACACCCTAAAATCGATAGTAAGCCTAGGTCTTAACCTAAACCAACCACACTGGTCTCAAAATTCTCAAGGAATAGTATCAAACCGATACGAGATCCCAAAACATGTCTCTTTGCTTATATTTAAACATTCTTGAAATTCCGTAAAATTGAATTTTTCGAATACTCATCTGAAACGAACAACCAATATAATGATCAACTTAGAGTTAGATATGTGATGATGACTCGTATTCTTCCCTCTACACTAAATCAAAGTACGCATACACTCTTAAAACGTAAAACAGGGTTCATTAAGTAAAAAGCCGCAAAAGCGGCAGGGATTCAAAGCCACTTACGGCCAGTCCTGACAATATAAAAGCGGCCACATTCTGCCAAAGCAAACACCAACGAAAACATAAATTAAAAGGGAACACACTCCCTACAAATACAATCATCGTTCACCAACATCATTCTCCGTTCACCGGACACGTAGCTTACCGAATCAGTTGCGACACCAATGGGAATGCATGCTATGAAAGATAGGATCGAGTCTGATACATCAACCGTCTACTCAAAATCCAAGGGTCTAATTCAAAATTCTCGTTCGGAAGAATCTACTACGTCCGTCTCTACCATTTACGGACATCAACCTCCCAAGTGAGAGTTGCTGATTCCCAATGGGGCCACAGGCTGATCCACTTTGCAATCCTCGCACGGAACTTAAGCTCCCACTTCCTCTGAATCAGGAGAAACGGGAATCGGAGCCCATTGTTCTCAAATCCTTTCTTCAATTCAAGAAATCACGGAATCCACATTCTCCTGGTTGCGCATGTGCCCAAACATCTTGGCCATCTCTACATCATAGGAATCCTCAAGAGCATGCGTACACCACAAAATGCCTACAGAACCACAACACTCACGGTAGTCGCCAACAGACTTGTAGGTCTTCTTCAATTCACGGAACTCGCACAAAGAGATTCTTCACCACCTAGAAAACCTCCCGATTTTTCCCTCTCTACGCGCGTGGAGAATCCCCAAGGCTTGTCTCATGGCCATCTCACTCTCACGGAGAGAGTTTGCCACGATCTCATCCTTCAGACGAGCAACCTCTTTCTCGGCCCTCTCAGCCCTGAAGATAGCCGTGCGCACTTCAAATGAACTTGCGATAGGGCTTCGTTCATTATGTGTATATCATGCAAAGATTTTGGAGTTCGCAAAAAGGCTCGGCAAATAAAACTGACCAAGTATGAAAACTAACCCCGTTACATATCTGCGAAGCTTTCGCGAACTGCTCCAACCCAGTAGGTACGCTATCAGTCAGGAGTTGGTCAGAGTTAGCTCCCATCAAAGAAAATAAAGTATCAAACTTGTTTCCTAGAGCGTTAAACCCTGGCGGATTGACTTGATCAGTACCGCTTTCGCTAGCCTGGCTGTTAAGGTAGTTGAGATACCACTCATATGTGGGTAACTCCATCGTCTCAGCAGCATCGTTTTCCCCGTCAACAGTAACGTTCTTGTTCTTTGGAGACCTTTCCCTCTCCATCTTCACCGGGATATCATAAGGAACAAACTCATCCAATCTTGGCTCCAAATCTTCTTCAACGGGCAAATCGGGCTGAGTTCGAGAACAATGCAATGTGATCGCAAGACGGACCCGCTTCAGGAAAAAGTCACCCTAATAGAATAGACCACCACGAAGATGGTTTCTGAAGGTAAGCAAGTCATCGAGAAACGGGGGAAGAGGATTGGTAACTACAAGACATAAAATAAATACGAGGTTAGATATCGTCGAAACAAAAAGACTACCAAATATCCAGCCGAAATACTGTGACAACCTGTCCCGCTCACTCGGACCCCAGGTTCACATCGCTGCAGCGCATCGACCCCAACCCCTCCCTTATGAGTTCTCACTAACTCCATAATTAGGTTGTTGGTGCGCCTCGAACCCAGGACCTCACCCTTTAACAGCCTTCTCACAGGACAAGCTGTCACCAATTGACCTGCAGATCAATTGGTGACAGCTTGTCCTGTGAGAAGGCTGTTAAAGGGTGAGGTCCTGGGTTCGAGGCGCACCAACAACCTAATTATGGAGTTAGTGAGAACTCATAAGGGAGGGGTTGGGGTCGATGCGCTGCAGCGATGTGAACCTGGGGTCCGAGTGAGCGGGACAGGTTGTCACAATAAAAGTCGACTTTTTTTGTGACAGCCCGTCCCGCTCACTCGGAACCCCTAGCTCACAGCCCTGCAGGGCACCGACCCTAACCCCTCACCGTGGCGTTATTGATGCGACAGCCTGTGAGGTCTTGGGTTCGAGTAACGCCAAGCGCATCAATAACCTACCGGTGGATGTGGAGGCAGTTCCTCCCACGGTGAGGGGTTAGGGTCGGTGCCCTGCAGGGCTGTGAGCTAGGGGTTCCGAGTGAGCGGGACGGGCTGTCACAAATACCCTTTCGACTCCAGCTACTCCTGAACATGGGAATGAAACTCTCTGTAACTGATGCACTTTCTATGCAAACAAAAAAAAAAGAAGCAGTCCTGCCACTCATGCGTATTAGAGGCGAAACCCTTGATTATTGACATATATGGCCACAGACTTAAACGTTATACATGTGATTTTTCCCTCCCTTTGGTGCCAACAGAACCTTGAAGTAATCAGTTTCAAGGGTCATGCCCTGCTCATAACTTAAAAATACAACCCCCAATGAGTTGTTGCAAGCCGCAAAGAGAAATCTGGCTTATCGACAGCCTAAAATGGCGCAAGGTCTGAACGATGACCTCTGGTATGGGAAACCATAAGTGACAACGCAATAAATGTGCATCATATCATGTAAAGTGACCATCGGGAGGAGTGTCAGCATGTTCCCCGTCCCTTGATTTTCGAAACTCCACCGCATCCGGGACTCGGCAGAATCGACAGACGGTGTCGAGAAACGGGTAGGAACTCCTACATGTCCCGTCAGCGGTTCCTTTAGTACGAAACCTGACAAGGCACCATGATTCGGGCGGAGAAGCTTTCAGGTCACATGTCACAAGCCAGTAGGCATCAGCTTCACTGGGATCAACCAAGTGTGGTAAATACTCAACCTTCGAGATAATTTCGCCACCCTGGGTATGAAGACTCTCAGGCTCAAAACAAGAAGGCAAGGAACTCTCTGACTTGAAGACATGATCAAAATAACAAAGGAAGAGAAGGGGAGAGAAAGATTTTTCTACCTTAGAGAGAAATTCTTGTGGAAGTAAGCAATTAAACATTTTGAGAACTTACTACACATATTTGTAGGAAAGAAAACTTTACAATTCACATTCGAACTTTCAACCTTGATTCCGCCTAACTTACCTAACCTGCCCAACCTCTCGCAAGAACATCACAACGATTCTAGCGAGCTGGGGGCTAACTATTGGGGTCAAAATCGGTCACGACAGAATCAATGTCTGAAAGTTCCCGAGAAAATATTTATTCTCTAAGAAAGAAACAAAAATATGGGAACTAAGACTTCATATAATTCAAAAGGGATCAAACGAAAAGTTCTCGGGAAAGGTTGTTCAATCTCTTAGTAAACAACTCCCGAGTAACAAAATGACCGATTCAGCTTGCCAAAGTCGCCAACAGGCGAACCAGCTTGATCCTGTCCAACTCGCCTGGTGAAGAGTTGGATCAACTACGTCCAACTTTCCATCAGGCGGATTTGATCAACCATGTCCAACTCGCCTGATGGTGAGTTGGATCGAGCACTTCAAACTTGCCATCAGGCGAGTTGGATCAACCATGTCCAATTCACCATCAGGTGACCTGGATCTGTCCCGACCAGCTTCTCCTTTGAACCTTGATTATACTGTCCCTTGTTTCATTTCGAACGGAGTTACCGTTCAAACCTTACAATAAAATTAACAATGACTTGTTTACTCATATAAATTCAAATCAATCGTTTAAAATGGTAACAGTTAACTTAACACCATAGATGTCACGGCTATACGATTGGTCATCATTACTTCATAAAACTGACGTCGTGCAAAAGGTGATTTCTCAAAGAAATCATAAAAACACTTAAGTCAAAAAAACGGCCTGAAAAGGTCTAAAATGCGGCAAAAGACCAATTACGATTTTGGACGAGAATGAGCCGACGATTACTATGACAATCTATTTGACATTCGCAGAAGAGGATAAATGTCAAGTTTCAAAAGATAAACATGAATATCAAAGAAAAATGGAATATTTTTGTGAAACGATAAACTCGACCTATGGACATAGAAAGAAAAGGCAAACCCAGCTAGGAGGAGTATATAAGGGAAGCCAAGGTGAGAGGCAAGACACACGCAAATCTACACAAAAATTCTAGGAAATTAGCACTTAAGAGCGATTTAGAAAATTTCCATCTTAGTTATCAAGCTGCGACTCAAATAGATTTTAAAGTCTTAGGTTCTTAGAACTAGTGAACTCGCCAACAGCTTTTGTGGCCGAGGCTTTTACCTATTGTCAACAGTCGTACACAGATTTGGAATAAGATCTTCTTTGCTCTCTTTTATTTTTCAATTCATTGTTTCGTCTCTTCTCGATCTGTCTAGCGAACATCTGGTTCATGATGCGGTGATATTTTGTGCCAACATTTTTGATGCCAAATGGCATTACTTTGTAGTACTAGTATTTCTTTGGACCTGTAATGAAGCTCGTTTCTCTTTGTCCTCTGTGTTCATCAAAATTCTATTATACACGAAGAATCATCCATGAAAGATTGTAGCTAATGCCCGGCTGTGGCTTCAATTATTAACCCAACTTTTCTTTTTACGACGACAGGGTTCACTAGCCAATCAGGGTATTTAACCTTCCTTGTTGACCCAACTTTGAAAAGTGTATCGACTTCATCTCTGACTGCTTTAGCTCACTCGGGGCCTAGCATTGGTCCTTTTTGTTCTGCAAGCTAAAACGTATGATCAAAGTATAGCTTGTTGGATGTTACTTCGAGGTCAATTCTTGGCATGTCTTCTGCTGACAAAATGAGCGTATCGGGAAAATGATTGTCGATGTCAACGGGGCTGGTGAGGTGTTTCTCGGGGACGTGAGTCGTGATATCATGTTTCTTTTGGATGCTCCTTTCAGAAACCTCTTATTGTTTCTTTGATTTGTACGGGGGAGAAGATTGGATTCTTCTGAAATTTCTCATGTAGCATTTTCACGAAGACTTATGGCTTCCTCGAATTGTCTTGATTCTGTTGGGGATTAGGAATTTCATGCATTGATGGTATATCGACGACACGGCATTAATCTGTCGCAGCCATGGCCTACCAATCAAGACGTTTAGGGGGTTGGTTGATCAATTAATGTAAGTTGGACTATGTTATGAACATAATCAGCTCTGACGACTAGCCAAATCGAGTTGAGAGAATTATCGTAGTTCCATCAAAGTCTACAAATATAATTTCTCTGAGGGTTATGGCGGAGTCAGGGTGTCCCATATCTTTGAATGCCCTATAGAAAAGGACGTCGGTTGAGATTCCGGTTCCGATGATCATTCTGGTCAAGCGACATCCTCTGATGTCGAGTTGAATGACAAGGGTGTCATCGTGCAGTTTATCAAGCTTTAAGGTATTGTGTTCGTAGAAATGATCTCATTATCTAGAGAGGTCGTCATTGCTGGCTGTCATGTTCTATTAAACAATTCCTGGCAATATCTGGCTGGAATGATAGCATTGCAGCATCAAAGCTCCCTGGGGAAATAGGTCTGTTTGATTTGGCGATCATGGTCTAATCTTTTGGATCTTCGTTTTCTTGACTACTGTGGATTGGTGGATTGGTATGCTCGCTGTTACCCAATTTTTAGAGCTGATCGGGATGAAATTTAGGGATTGTTAGGTCAAAATCGGCCACGACAAAATTAATAGCTAAAACTCTTGAGGAAGATGTTGTGTTATTGTAGAATATTGAGTAACCGTCAAAACGACTAGTAAACTTGAACACCTTTGTATCTCCGAATAAACTGACTGGTTTGCATCAGTTCAAGGTACCAACGACATGAAAAACGTACTAAGACAAATCAATGGTTTTCCCGTGAAAAGTCATAAAAACACTTTAAATCGTAAAACGGCCCAAGCGGTCTAAAATACGAAACAAGCCTACTTGTGATTTAAAACTCGAAAATTGGCCCAAAATAAATGATGGTTTACTCGAAAAATGGAGAGATAAATGTCAAATTTCGAGATAAACATGGATTTTTGAGAAGATAAGGAAAACTTATGCAAAGAGATAAACTCAAATTGAGGGCAGAAAAGAAAAAGCTCGGCTGGCCTTGATGCAAATATAAGGGGAGCCAAGACAAAGTGCGCAAGGAAGATATAAATTTTCACACAGCAATTCATTACTTAGAGCAATTTAGGCAGTTTTGAGTTTGTTACCAAGCTATAACTCAACTAGGTTTTAAAATCGTAGGTTGTTAGAACTAGAGAACTCGCGGACAGATCTTGCGGCTGAGAGTTTTTCACATGTTGTATTCCTCAAACACAGATTCAGAATAAGATCACCTTACTTTTCTCTTTATTTTTGATTTCCTTACTTCATATGTTTTCATATTTTGATCAATCGTTTTTGGTTTAGCAGATTTTTGAAACCTCAGGGAAAGCAAGGGTTTCTTGACTTTCCTCCGTCACAAAATCGATGGTGCAAATTTTGTTTCCAATAGTTTGGCGCTAGAAGGAGGAGGGATATCAATCTAACTCGCAGCCACAAATACGCTTGGTCAAACATGTCTACAGATGCTCAGAACAATCAACCAACTAGCGATGACTATCTTCTTGACAAGAACGTTGCAAATACTCCAGCAGAAAAAGTCTATGCGCTCAATGCTGATTCTAACACTGTGGCGTTCGAGGAGATTAAGAAGATAATCTCGACTCTCGAAAAGAAGCTGTACGAACAAGATAAGCTCACGAGTTCTCTGACTAAAACGTGGAAACCCTAACATCGAGAATCAGAAAATAACCCTAGGTCTTAACCTAACTCTACTCTTAGCTCTCAAAGTCCATAAAAACTTGTCTCTTCGTTGATACTTAAACATTTATGAGATTCCCCGGGTCTTAACTCTCAAAAATCTTCATCTTAATACAACTCTAAGTTTCACGATCCACTAAAGCAAAAGAAATGAGGAACATACTCACACTCTCTCGCTCTCGTTGACGCTTTATCCGTAAAAAGAAAAGCTATGAAACAAAAATATATTAGAAAGCCCCAACGGGCGAGTACAATACAAACAAACAAACATATCATAAAAAGGGAACATACTCTATTCAAATACAGCACCCTTCACGGGTCTAAAACAAAGTTTCTAGGCATCATCACCCCGAACGAGTAATCACTAACACCAAGTGGGCCAGCAAGTTGATCCACCTCGCCATCCTCGTACGGAACTTCAAGCCCAACTTCTTTTGAGTCAGGATAAACGGGAATCTAGGCCAACTGTTCCCAAATTCTTCCCTCAAACTGGGGAATCAGCAACTCCGTGCCAGCATTAGCATCCATATGCCTCGACATCCATTACATGTCGGCATCAATGGTGTAATCGCCAAAGGACTTTTGGGCCTTCTCCATCTCTTCAGAATTTGTTGCAATCTTAGCCGAGCGGTTCTCGAAGATCGAGGCCACCTCCCAATTTCCTCCCCTACGCGCCCGACGGAATTGGGAGGCGTGCTTCAACACCAGATTGTTCTCGCGAAGAGAGCGCGCTTCAGCCTCGCTTCGCAAGCGAACAATCTCTTTCTCAGCCCTAAAGTGAGATGTTTGTGTCTTAAAACATCTCGCCATAAGAGCCTTGTTCATCATATGAAGGCCCTGCAAAAAAAAAGAGAGTGTTAGAAAGAAACTTGGCAACAAAACTAGTCAAGAATGAAACTAACCCCAATGCATAGCGGCGAGGCTTCCACAAACTTCTCCGACCCTGCAGGCTCGTTATCATCCAAGGGCTGGTCAGGGGGAACCTCGATTGAGGCAAATAAAGCATCAAAGTTAGGATTTTTAGTGTCAAACTCCACTGCTGGGGTCATTAATTGGGAAAAATATTATGGAACCAATTGTCCGCAGGCAGCTCTGCACCAGCAGTGGCAACGTCCTCCTCTTCGATGACAATGCGCTTGTTCTTGGGAGATCTCTCCCTCTCTCTCATCGGGGGAACTTCATAACGAACAAATTCTTACGTGTTTGGCTCCATGTCCCCTTTGACTAACGGGTGAGGCTGAGCTCGAAACTGATGATATGCGACCGCTGCATGGACTTATTTCTGAGAGAAATAGCCCCAAAATAACGGCCCACCGCGAAGAATATCTCTAACAGATAACACGTCTATGGGATGTGGGGGATAGGATTATAAACGGCAAAACAAAGAAACCGAGTACAAGGTTAGATATCGTCAAAACAAAAGACTGCTGATGTATCTGACCGTGATACCCTTTCGACTCCATCTGCGCATGAAATAGGAATGCGTTCTTCCACAACGGAGGCACTGTCAATACGGACAAAAAATTAGTAATCCTGCCAATCGTGTGCGTTAGTGGAAAGCCCCTTGATTATCTCCATATGTTTCCTCGGCTTAAAGCAATATACGAGCGATTCTGCTATGTCGTTCTGGAACAGAATATCTTTGAGATAATTGGCACTGATTGTCATCCCTCGCTCGAAACTCAAGACCAGAATCCCTACGAGATGTTGTAGGCCGCAACGAGAAAGCTGGCTTATCGACAGCCGAAATTGATTCAACGTCTGAATTATGATCTCTGGGATAGGAAACCGTAAACTACAATGCAAAAGATGCTCCTCGTAAGATCCTTGGCCCATCGACGACTCCTCTAGTGAGAGGTCTCGTCGGGCACCACGGTTCAGGCGGAGGAGATTTCAAACCACATGTGGCAAACCAGTACGCCTCGCCTTCTTCACGGTCGACATAATGCGGAACGAACTCAATCTTCGAAACAGCTTTGCAGTCTCTGTCAAGTAAAATCTTTGGATCAAAGCAATAGGGTAGGGTACTCTCAGACATTCTCTCGCTTGGAGACACAATAAAAAAGGAAGAAAAAAGAGAGAGAGAAAGAGTTTCTACCTTAAGGAGAATTCCTTGTAGAAGTGAGCAAGTAAAGAATTTGAAAACTTACTCCATACTTACAGAGGAAGAAATCTACTATAGCTTTCGGTGAAATCTTCTTACCCTCGGAATAACATCACGAAGATTCTAGAGAGATGGGGGACTAACTGTTGGGGTCAAATAGATAACAAAGGAATCAATGTCAAGAAACTCCCGAAGAAACTTTCTTTTTTGAAAAAAAAGAGGATGAAAGAACTAAAATCTCGTGTGATTCAAAAAATTTAAAAAGAACGATCAAACAACAAATTCTCCTGAAAGATATACTCGCTATCTACACAAACGACTTACAAAAATAACATAAAACAAGAAACTGTCGCGTCCCAACTTCTCATCGTCTCATTGTCTTTCTCGTACATGTCGCCACTAGGCAACACCAATCTCTCTCCCGTCCATGTTGCCACTAGGCAACACCACTCCTCCTCCGCTCCATGTCGCCACTAGGCGACATCACCCTTCGTCGTTCCATGTCCCCCACTAGGCGACATCACCACCTTCTCCACTTCATGTCGCCACAAGGCGACACCTTGGCCTTTGTTCCATGTCGCCACTAGGCGACATCATCACCTACTTCCCATTATGTTTCCACTAGGCGAAACCATGGCCTCCTTTTCATGTCGCCACTAGAAGACACCAGGTCCTATCTTCCATGTCGCTGCTAGGGGACACTGGCTCGTCTCTTCCATGTCGCCATTAGGCGACACCACGGCCGCTGCTCCATGTAACCATTAGGTGATACCACGCTCCTTCGCTTGTCTCACCCTCATAGCTCATTGGTAGTTTCCTCCTTTGAGTCTCAATTGAATTTTCTCTTGTTTCATCTCGATTGGAGTTTTTGTTGAAAGTTTACGATAAAAATAGCAAGGACTTGTTTTCTCAAAAAACATTGAATTTGACTATATAAACCAATAATGGTTAACTTGATACTATTTTTATTGCGATTATATGATTGGTTTTCATCATCCCATAGAACCAATGATATGGGAACTAACATAATATAAAGGTGATTTCTCCAAGAGATATCATAAAAGTGTTTATGTTGAAAAATAGCTCGAAAAGGTCTAAAACGCGATAAAAGTCCATTTACGACTCAAGACGAGAATATGACAAAACTACAATGACGGTTTGTTTGATTTTCGTAGAAGATAAATGGAAAAGAAAATAAATAAAAGTTTATGGGATAAACATGAAGATCGAGAGGATAAAGAAGATTTCTACAAAGAGATAGACTCGAATCAGGGGAAGAAAAGGAAAGACGACCAACCTTGGAGTCATATATAAGAGGAACCAAGGCGAGGAGCACAAGAGATATAAATTTTTAGAAACTTAGGAATTCAGAGCAATTTTAGGGATTTTGTTTTTTTTGTTATCGAGCTGCGGCTCAACTAGGTTTAAAGTTTAGGTGGTTAGAACTATAGATCTTGTTGTAAACTATTAAATTTGAGGCTTTTAGAACCTGTTGTATGATCGCTACGCTCATATGCAAATTCGAAATAATAACATCCTTAAAGCATCCACAATGCGTTGTCTCTCACAAGTGTTCTAAGAATAAAATAATAAAAAGAAACAAAAAGAGAGGTAAGAGAATAAGAAAAGATGAGAACATGCTCTCATGTGAGACCACAAAAAAAAAAGTTAAGAGCTTATTAAGCCATGTGTCTCTTTCTAAATAATCTAACTTTTTAAAATTAAATTCATAATTAAACTATTTTGAAATACTAATATAATAAGTGTGAGAACACCCAATTAAGAGCAGAATGGTTGTGGATGCTCTTACTTTTATCTCTACACTCAATTTATTTTACTTTGTTTGATTTTCGTATTTAGATCACTTGTCGTTGGCTTTCCTCCGTTCACTAAAATCAACAGTACAAATTTCAGTTTTTGTAATAGATAAAGAAATCAATAACAAAACCAAAGGAGTTCTAAGAAAATTCTGAAGGAGTTCTAAGAAAATTCTGAAGGAGTTCTAAGAAAACTCTGAAGGAGTTCATCTCTTCCTTCCAACCGTAAAACTAAGAA
Organism: Sinapis alba; assembly: GCA_012274485.2. Taxonomy (NCBI): domain Eukaryota; kingdom Viridiplantae; phylum Streptophyta; class Magnoliopsida; order Brassicales; family Brassicaceae; genus Sinapis; species Sinapis alba. The sequence goes on along the minus strand of MU105611.1, from coordinate 594,733 downwards.
TAAAAGAAAGCGTAGCCGTCAACAATGACTTAGAAAGCATATATATATATATATTGTTAGGTAACGTCATGGTGTCTTCTGTAAACATGGAAAACTTTAGGGAAAAATTGCAAATATTGAATTTATTAAAATATGCCGGTTCCCTGATTTGGAGGAGTGTTGATCACGACCAAAGTTGTGTCAATCTACACTTGTTGATTCTCGATTGTTTTCTCTCGCGAGTCAGATGGACCACTCTTTGGTAAAACAATCTTAACTTTTTCATAAGGGTCTTGATTAACCTCAGACTGGTCGCACTATAAAGTATACTCAAAATTTTATCTTGTGTCAAAATATGAGCTCAATTTCACTGTGGGAAAGCTTCGTCCATAGACAAACTTCTGTTGCATCTGTACAGCTCTACATCTCACTAAGCTCCATAATCTCCAAAGTTTCCAAAACTGTTACTTGAACCTGAAAACACTCTAATACAGACTTCAAACACATATAATAAACTCTAAAATGACTTATATCATGGTCTAAAAGTGGTATAAGCGATGATATATAAATATTCCTATCAAAATCGCTAGTATGTTTTTAAAAAAAAGAAACAGCCATAATTTTTGTTTTCTTTTCAGCTATGTACACAATTGAGTTTTTGAGATATGGTCTACCATATGATCATATTTCTGCTATTTATGCATCCTACAAACAAGCTTCCGACCACAAACATTATTGACAAAATCATTTATATCATTAGAGATATAATGATTAATGGATCATATGGAGCTACTAATATGAATTCCCTGTTATGGCGAATGGGAAATGTTCAAAGTCTTCCCAAAACCACATGCTGAGAAGATTACCATTAATAAAGAAAGATTTTTGGTTTACCGGCGTAGAGAACATTTAAACCATTATGTTGAGAAGTGTTGGATTTTATCATCTGATTATTATGATATTATCCATTTTGGACCTAAGAGAAAGCCCGCATGGGTTTATTTTGGGGGCTCCTTCCCAAAAAAGCCTCATATTAATCATAGTTAGACATCCTTTTATATACTAGACACTATTTGTATAACTTCTAATGTGGGACTTTGTTTGTATTCACAACAAACCTCCTCTCAAACCAAGTATCACATAGCTCCTTGGCTTCTAACCTCTAGCAAAACATGGCACACATCTTGTACCGACGTAATCACCAATTGGACTCTTCACCTAACTCTCGTTACACCATTATGATTTATTCACCTAACCCTTACAGCACCATTAGGACATCCACCACCTAATCCTTGCAGCACCCTTAAAATTATCCACCTAATCTTGTATCGTCGTTAGGGAGAGACTTTCGACAAAAGTCTCTGGTACCCTTGATCGCGAAGTCACCTTGAGGATGCTCCTCCCACAACCGAAGCCTCTGGGATCTTTGACTGGTCTCTGCTGCATACCTACTCCTTCAATCGTTGATCGTTATCTTCAAACTTGAAGAATATTTTTGGTCTTCTTGCATATTTTTCGTCAACCTGGCTCTGATACCATTTTTTTTTGTTTTAGTGAGCTCATGCCCAACTTTTTATTATCTGATTAGTATGATATTGTACATTTTGGACCTAAGAGGCAATCCCAAAAGACCTTGTACTAATCAGATTTGGACATTCTTTTATATATTAGACTTTGTTTGTATAAACTTACAATATGAGACTTTGTTTGCATTCACAAACAGAATAATGGGTGAAATGTGACAATCGATATGTTATTACTTATAACAAGAAAATCTCTTTTGTTATTGATCTCATATTAATATGGAGTGGTGCAACCAAAAAGATTATATTAAATACTTATATAAGTACAATACAAAAGGGAGTGATTGGGTGACCCTTTTTGTCGAACCACTAGATCACATGTTTTTAAGGGTGCTGGTTAATGTCGAAGGAAGTGTGAACTAGAAAAAAAAAAATTCAAGGATTTTTCTATTGCAAGATATTTTTTTTTTTGTACTCAAATTGGTTTTATTTTATTCTGTAATTGATGTACCAGATGGCCACAAAGTATTAAGTTAACAATTTTTTTTGTAGATATGTTCTTGAAGATATGTTTTTTGTATGTGAAGCTACATGGAAAGTTTCACATTTATTGTCGATCTACTGTACTTGAGAAGCTTAATTTTCATTTACGAGGAAAACAGTTTTTTCAAAGGGAAAGTCAAGATGAAAACATTGATCAATCGTGAACTCACTGAGAACACAATGTTTTTAGCATGATTTGAGTTGAATAAATTTGATTCTCTTGCTAGAAGCATTATCGATGCCCAATTTGTAACATTTTGTACCTATGAAAGAGCAAAGAAGAGATTCAAAAAAGGAAAAGGGAATTTAGTTTGGCAGAATTAACTATGCTCTGTGTAAGCAAGAGATGCTTACTATTTATTTGTGTTGGTGAACGTTGTCAAAGGTCTTACAAGTTATGATGAAATAAAGACAATTGAAGATGTTATTTATGCTGGTTACATAGAAGCATGTTTTTGCTTGGAGGTTGTTAGATGATGATCAAGAGTGCACTGATAATATAGTAAGGAAAAGTTATGAAAGCTCAGAAACTGATTTACGGTAAGTGTTTGTTTTGCTGATCATGAATGATAGTTTAGCTATGGCAGAGAAAGTTTGCAAAAAAACTTAAAAGTAACGATCTTTCTTAAGATATTGAGCATAATCAGAGGAAATATTCAATAAGTCACGTTTACTTAATTTAGTATATTTACGATTTTTATTGAAAACCCCACATATATTTGTGTTTCCGGTTGTTGAAGAGTTTGTTTTCTATGTAGAACTATTGTTAAGCGATGATGACAAACAAAAATACGATTTACAAGAGATTGAGAAGCTTATGAGGGGTAATTGGAATTTTTAGCAAGATTTATTTCTATGCCAAAGGTACCAAAGACATATAGTCATGATTCCAACGTGATGTGATTGAAGCAACTCGCATAATATCACGAAAACAATTATTTATAATTATATATACTTATACCAACGAAGAACAAACACATTTAGAAAATATATCAAAAGCATAATTTATAAATATAAAATAAAAGCTGAAGAGCAAATGCAAATTCAATCTTTAATATTTAGGTAGAGAACATTCCTTGGGGAGCTTGCTATGGAACCTAGCATAATCTTGGCAATAATCATAAATCAGATGGTACTTGCTCACCCATTTAAACCATCTCTTTTGCACTCTTGTCAAAGAACTGAACTCATTTTTGTTCCACCAATTTTCATTGCTCTCCTCTTTACACAATGTTGGGTTGCCTTTCCAAATACAAGCATCTATCTTGTAATCTCGAAAAGATGCCACAAATGGAGCCTTTGACCAATCAACTTTCTCATGCCCACCACTTGTAGCCCAGCTCTCACCGTTCCATAGACTCACTTTTATACTCATAGGTTGCAACCTTGGATAGGCTACTCCTTTCTCTGAATGGTTTCTGTACAGTCTTATCGGAATTTGATCTACCATAAACCTGAAACACCCCCACAACATCATTTTTACGCATCATATTTCTTGGAGTACGTAGTGAAAGAGATTTTGGCTAAAGAATCTTACACAATTTGGTGAACGTTCCACAAGATGGAGTAGGTGTGAAAGTCCTTGGTTGGATCAAACCAGAGATGGATCCTTTCTTCACGATTGTCAACTCCATCGGTATAGATATTCGTCTGAAGAATATAAGGCTGCCTGTTTATGTTTCCCAGGAATTCAAAGTCTATCTCATCCCGGTTTGTCTGGTCCGAGGACATCTGACAAAATGTTTTAAAAGATTAATCATAAGATTATCATTATGTGATTTACGCATGGTGGTTTAAATTTTTTATATATATGCCCATGACAAACTCGTGCTCTAAGTTTCTCCCAAAATCTGAACAAATATATTTGCTAATGCTCTGGACCACGTCTACACATTGGGAGGAAATGAGAGAGAGAGAGAGAGAGAGAGAGAGAGAGAGAGAGAGAGACTTACATAATAAGCAACCACGGTTCCTTGAGAAGGTCCAGGGATTAGTTTGATGTTCATATCTATTTTCCCGAACAAGAACGTCTGGATGGAAGAAAAGGAAGCTCCTACATATGCATATGAAATCGAAAAATTAATTATGGATAAGGGAAACAAAGTCAAAAGGAGTTTGTGACGGTAAATGAACATATTATTATGTACCAGATTTTTGATCAAGCTTAAGAGTTCTTGATCGACCATCGTTGGAGGTGTTAACGTGGGTTGGAGACCATGTCACGAGAAAGTCCTTATTAAAATCTCCTGATGAAACAACTGACGCTTCTGAGACCCGTAATAGCAAAGTTGAGATAAAAAAAGCTAGAAGTACAAATGATGTTGACCGCTTTACGAAAGTCATTAAATTATTAAAATGCACGAGATTGAGTTGGACGTCTGATCATGCACCAGTATATATACGTATTATATTGCACGAAAAGTGTTTGACATGGATTGTGTTCATATACAAGAATATCTTTGAGGAGAAGCAAAGAGAATACATACTTACGTGGGAATATTTGAAAGCTTTGTTTTTGAAGGAAAAAAAAGAATGTTTGTTGTTTACTTCATAACAATTCATAGTTACATTATATGATTGCTTTTGAATATTTGCTATAGATCAAAATTCAGGCATGTATTCTCCTTGCTTCTCCTCAAAGATATTCTTGATATTTTATAGAAAATTTACTAGAATAACATAAAAAGTTGTTAAATGACAAGATAGCATATATTTTTTGTAAATTAATAGAATATTTTTAACTCATACTAAATTACATTAAGACTGTCGATAAGTTTTTTAGTTGAGATTAGTTTTAACTAACAACTAGATTTTGGCCCGTCCTTGGATTTTTGTTGATTAATTTAAACATATTTGTGTTAGTTTACTAATATGGTTAAGAATGAGTGTTTAGTTTTCAATTTGATTCCAATTTGGTTTTCATATTTGTTTTTAGTTTTGGTTGAATATTGATTTTTTGGTATTTTGGTTCAAGAGATATCAAAGTTTTTAAATCCGAATTTGAAATTCAAGTTAAAAATTTTAAAATTGTAATTAAGAAAAAAAAATCTTACAAAAGCATTAGTGTTTTTAATATTTATCTAAAAATTAGTTTTCATTATATTTTATACTAATTTTGATGTTTTTAGAATTTGTTTTTAAATATTTCTTTAAAATAGTATTAAGATCTTTGGTAATTATTTTGAATTTGTATAACTAAACACTTGTGCCATAGCCATTTCACATATTGATTTTATACTTTTTTCCTAAATAGTGATACATTTTTTATTAAACATTTAGTAACATTTTTTTTAAATAATTAAAATTAAATTAATCTTCCCATATTAAAAGTTAATAAGGAAAAAGTCATTAAGTAATATATATGGGCCATTGTAATCGAATTATAATATGGGTTAAATGTACAAATATGTTGATTTTATAAACAAACCGAGGCCCATGGCCCAGTTGATCATCAACAGACAACTATCTCATTTGAGCTGATGTCTTAACCACTCATTTTTGTTTGTTGGTGAAGAATGAAAAAAAAAAGACGAAGTGAAAGTCTGATACTCTCTTTTCAGAAGCGTGTAAAGATGGTGGAAGCTGAGAAGTTCAATTCGATATAGCTCCGTTATGAGGTTATCTTTTGGCCTTAGAATAAATCCATTTTCTTTTGTAAAGGTTTCTTTTGATTCCATTGAAGTATCATGATTTTGTTTAAAAAATAGTCTGACAATAGATCTTTTACATGCATGGTCGATTTTGTTTGTATGAGATGTTTGTTGGGGAAGATCGCAACACTCTCGACTCGCACGGGTAAACTCTTTTCCATTGACCGGCTTACAACCTTTTGTTAATTATTCTTTTGATTTCTTTGAAATATGATGTTATTTGTATTTTGAGATATGAATCTGACAACAGATATTGGAATATATGATATTTTTTCTTAGATTCCAGAAGTGATCAGCGCAAATCCATTCTGCCATGAATTGAGCGTGCTCCTTCTGTGAAAGATGTTTGTATAAGCTGTTTTATTGAGAAAAATCTCAACCATAAATAGCTAACAATCTACACCATCTAGTAAGACCTAATATTGTACTGGGATCTTCAGAGGAGTTATAACCTACTGGTAAGACCTAATATTGTACTGGGATCTGGTAAGACCTAATATTTTGATGACAACTATTACCTGCTTTTGAATTAAGTGTTTCAAGGTGACTGATTATATTTGGTTTTAGTATTTCCGTGGTAGAGATACCAATTCCAGTATCAAACAAAATATCTTGTCTTCTCTTTATATGCTTTATGTAGTTATTTTAGAGGCATGACTTTGTTTTGACTGAATAAAATCTGAAACAACTATTAAACATTGGAATACATATAGGTCTTGATATGAAAGATGGATTACTGCATTTTTTTAATTAGATACGTGTACTACTTCAACATAATATTTACCTTGTTTCTTTGAAACATAAACAAACTATGAAGGACAACTATAAATGATCACCTTAGTGAGTAAAGGTCATACGTACAATCTTAATAAGATAAGTCACTTTTCAGTTAAAATAAGAAAACTAAATATTATCTTTTGTAATGCTCAGATCTAATGGAACTCTTCTATTTGCTCTTCAGGACGTAATAACTAAAAAAGGAAGGAGCAATTATAACAAAGGAAATCAATCAAAGAGTGCTCAAACCAACATTAAGCATTGGAATTTCATGTAAGTCTCTTAAAACAACTTAGAAAAGGTTTAGTATTCTGGAACAAAAATTAGGACTGCTAGTACGAACATAATGCAAATGTTGAATGTTTGATGTATGTCTACTTGTGGTAATGCTGGCTTGAATGCATTAGTCAAACATTAGTAACAATTATTACGTATGAGTGTGTTGCTTTAATGTATGTATGTTGTGTTGTTACTCGCTTGATTAACTTACTTAGATAGACATTAGTATGAGTTCAAACGTTTCCAAAATAACTTCATTGTCTGAAAATAAAACCAATAAGCTTTAAAAGTCAAAACAAACAACAAAATAAATATTACAATTAGAGATTCGGGAAAATTTCTTTGAAAACAATATTCTTTGTCCCTCTCTTAGGCTTTCCCTCATTGTCAACAATGAAAATTTTCAATCCCTTTTTTGATGTAACCCTGGAGACAGCCACATATAGTTGTCCATGAGAGAAAACATCTCTTGGAAGATACAAACCAACATGAGACAGCGATTGACCTTGACTCTTTTTAATTGTAATAGCAAATACAACTGCAATAGGCAGCTGCCTCCTCCTCATCTTGAAAGGCAATTTTTTTATCAAAAAATGTTATAAAAAGTCTAGGAATGACCATCGTTTTTCCCACCTTTTCTCATGTGATCAGTTTCGCCTTTGCCATTAAATCATCCATCTCTGTAATCTGGAGTCTAGTGCCATTCATCAGTCCGTTTGTATGATTGATGTTTCTAAGCAACATCACGGGACAAACGACTTTCAAACGAAGGCTGTGATTTGGAAGACCAGAAGCCTTGATGGTGTTTAAAAAATCGGGAGTGAGTAGTTGATCATTAAATAAAAATCTATCAGAAGCATCAATGGAGTCAGAGCTTAAGCAAATTCTTTCTTCTCCTGGTGGTTTATCCAACATGTGCTGGTTAATCTCGTTGACATCATCATTGGTAGGACATAGAATTGCTCTTTGTTAAAAAAACTTTGTCTCTTTATTCTGCTGTAAAGAAGCAACATCACCATACACTGCTCTGCTAATTGATTCTATTGGATCATCTGCATTAGTAATAAGAAACTCTTCTGGAATAATGATTACTACTTCTCCATCATTCTCTCCACCGATATTTCCATCTCCAACATCTAAAATCAACTCTGAGAATTCCTTTAATTCCTTTGCATCTTTGGCAGTCAGGTTTTCAGAAAGTACCCTCATATTTTTTGTTAGCTTCATCACTTTGACATGCTTCCATAAATATGATGAATTACGAGAATCTAGTACTATTTTTGTTCTTCCAGTACCATGTATGACAGGTAATACTTGTCTAAAATCACCTCCAAATACAACAAATTTCCCAGCAAAAGGCTTGATGTCATTGTTCCCCAAAATGTCTTTCATACTCCTATCCAAAGACTCAAAACAGTGTCTGCTCATCACTGGGGCTTCATCCCAAATAATTAGAGATGCCGCTTTCACCAAATTAGCTTGATCACTTCCTGGAATAAGTGTGTAAGTGGAAAACTCATATGGGTTTATAGGTATTCCAAACCTAGAATGTGCTGTCCTTCCTCCTTGTAGCAATAGAGAAGCTATCCCACTTCATGCAGTGTTCAAACATATTTCTCCCCTGTATCTGATAGCTGCATACAACAATATCCACAAGAATGTTTTACCAGTTTCACCAAATCTATAAACAAAGAACAAACCTCCTTTTTCATTTACTACAGCATCAACAATCTCTTCATAGATCTTCCTTTGTTCCTCTGTTAGTTTGACAATGTCTCTGTCATGGTCGGCTTTCAGTTTCTCCCTATCATAACTCAGCTCATCTAAAATCAACACATTGTCATTCCCAACAATATCTGGAGCTGGCTTTGGCATATTTTCCCATTGATCTAAACAAAATCCATTGCTCTTTAAAATCTTCTCAATCTCAAGAAGAGCCCACTGTTTTTTTTCATCGGCACTTAAACAGAGATCTAGACAGAAAAAGCAAACGAATTAGAGAAATAATGTTCCTTTCAGAATGGCGAGTTTAAGTGAAAATAAAGTTATAATTAAACCTGGCCTGTTTAGTATCTTTCTCCATTTATACTCGATATCATCACATAGAACCTCCCATGTATTGTCCCAAACAACCTCCGGCTGTGACAAACTACCAGACATGAGTATTACAACAAATGCATGCCGCATATGTCCTGCTGATTCCATGAAACTCGACCTCAAAATATCATTAATATACTCTTGACCATCATCTAACAAGCCTCTCGTATAACACGCCTTCTTATATGTAGGATACACAACATTGTTAAATGTCTGAATGTCCTCATTACATATTGGACCTCTAACTTGGTTCAGCAAAACACGCATATAGAAAGCCTCTTCAATCTTCCTTGGGGCATAATTGATCCTACCAATACTGAATCCTTTCTTTCTATCGTGAAACTTTTTCTCCTTCTTATTCCATGTGAACTTTGCTGGGATTTTTGCTAATGTGAGTTTTCTGGCAACATCACTGACCTTGCACAATTCAAACCATGCTGTGATCATAGTATTTTCAATTAGCTTGCGACTAGTCACTTCTTCGTAAGTGTCATCATCTTTGAAAATAATAATCTGCTTTCCTGGTAGGTGCCACTGCAGTCGCTCAACAGGTACTGATCGATAGTGAATAGGGAACCTAAAAGTCCTCCATGACCCTCCACAGGAAGAAACATATCTGAAAATTTAAGAAATCAAAATTAGTGCAGTAGCTGATGTAGTTTAGAAGTCAACAATAGGAGGAAGAAAGACCAAATAGAAATTTACCTGCAGTTGAAAAAAAGAATTATCTCATTTTTCTTTTCAACAGTTAATGCTCCATCAGTCCCAACCTTTGGTTTTGATGTTCCTTTTTCTGGTGGCTCAACAGTAACAATGACACGATCCTGACCTTTACTAATATACTTGAATAAGTATTTAATAAAACTAGTCTGATTACACCATTCCACATGAATATGAGCTCAATAACGAAGGGATAAATCTTTGTTATATGGTATAACATATCTGTTATCGCCTTTGAAGCAATTTTTCTCTATAAAGCAACCATGCAATTCACGCCTTCTATAGACTGGAAAGCCCTGTTTGTTCACAACAGTTTTTTTCAACATGATCTTTAGGATACAGCCTTGAACATTTGCCATTCTTCATGCATGGTGAATTCATGTTAACTGCCGCACAAGGACCATGAATCATCATATCCTTTACCACTTCAAACAGCTCTGGTTCCTTTTCTTTATCTGGTATTTCTGCTAAGTTGATCTTATCAATGTCATCTGTTGTAGGAAATTTTGCTTTTGGATGCATGAATATCATAGTATGAGCATGTGGTAGACCACGTTTCTAAAATTCAACAATATACATTGTTGTAATAGGAAAAAAATAGGACATTAGTTAGTATAAAAAGAGGGGAATTATATCAGACTAAAACAACCATGAAATAAAAACTCACATGCGATAGTCTTTCCAAGAAGCTCTTTATTTGTTAAATCATCCATAAGAGAATTCAATTTACACTTAAAAATCATGTCTAGAATATCTGGTCTCTCGTCATGACTGAGTTTGCGTGGCTAAACATACCTGATGATTTCAGGCCATTTAGGATTGCATGTAAAGGTTATAAACAGGTTGGAAAATCCAAAGTATTTGAAGATTGCCATTGCATCTAGATACATATTCTTCATGTATCTTGGTCCTCCAACGAATGTGGCTGGTAACAAAAACCGACTACCTTAATCAAGCATATATGTCTTCCCATTGTTTTCAGACTGCTGGATAGAGTCAAAGCTATCTGATCTAAGGCTTTTCTGGTTCATCTTCAGATAGCACAACCGGTTAGACTCTATAGTTGTAAAAGCATCAACCAAAAACTGATGGAATAGCCTTTTAGAGTGCATAAGTGTATGACATTCCCCATCTCTTTCATGCATCTGAAATGCATACCACTGTCTCATGCTGATATTTTTCCTCTTCAGTTTAGCTGTAGCATCTGTAGCTCTCTTTCTAATCCTAAGTCTGAACCCATCTTCGCCATATGTAAATATAAGAGGATATTGAAGAGCTAGGTAGGAAGGATGTTCACTTATCCGTTTCAGCCATCCTCTTTGCTTCTCTTGCAGAACAATATCTCTTTTATCCATTTCCAAATTGAAATCACCAGGAATTAATGCAGCCACTTCAGATGCAGTAGGAGTATCATATGTTCTCCCGTATTTTTCGCGACTGCTGACAATCCGCATATGGAAAGTAGTCTCTGTGTTAGTATTAAACCTATCCCTTGCTGAGCGGAATTGATGCACATATGGATTAACTTCATTTAGCATCTCGACTATCTTCTCAATGACTTGTTTTCTCAGACTCTCTTCTTTAGCCTTATCAGCAGATTTCTTGTATTTCTTGGTTAAGAAATACAATGTTAACATTCTTAGAACATCAAATAATATAGAAACATAGGCTATCTCACAGTAATCTATACTTTTAAGAACATACCCTATGATGGCGGCTCTGTTTTCAACTTCGTTTTCAGTATCGACAATGTAGAGCTGAGAAAACTTGGCTTTTTCCCCATCTGGTGGCTTTTTACTATCCATTAAGTGATAGTTTTCTCCTTGAAGTTGAAACATCTTTGGTCCACATCCTTGTGGAACACATCTATCCACTTTACCTCCAAGAGATGTAGAAGAAAAAAACATATTAATCTGCCTGATATTTTCCCGGAAATATTTGCTCATATCATCTTCTCCATGTAGCAGTCCTTTCAAGAGCTCTGGTGATTCTTTTAGTAATGGTACCTGAACTTGACCTAGTCCACAACACAGAGAAAATTTTGGTTTCCTCATCTTTCTTTTTTTTCAATGTGTTCACCATACCACATTTTCGCACCAGAGTAGTCACAAATATAAGTAGGATCACCCTCATCTAAATACTCTGTATAAAATTTTAAAAAATTCTGATGGTTAATCTAGTTAAAAAGGTTATATTGATTTACCAAATAGCGAAAAAAACATTTCAATTACCTGTAGTTGGTGATTTAGATTCTGATGGTATAGTAGATGAGGATGCACCTCCATGGAACATTTATGTGGATTCACTCATTGGGGAAACAATATCTTCGAACATGGTCTTAAATATATCAGCCATAGTCAAAATCCTAGACTTTTGTTCATCCGGTACAGAACTTGTTTCAGAGTTTCCTTTAGTGTTACCAGTAGCAACTTCATATGAATCACTATCTTCACTACTAACATCATAACTCTGATCACTATAATCGTCACTCTCCTCTGTACATAAGTAAAAACGCATTCATATTACAACCTGAGAATATTCAAAAATAAACTGTGAAGATGCATACCATAAACATTGTGGTTTACTTCTGCAAAGTCATCTTCATCCTCTGAATCGTTCTGCTGAGTTGCTGCTCACAATTTTGAATTTCGTTGCTTGGCACTGTCTGCTTTTGAGAAGGCTGGTAATAGATTAGTAGGTTGAATTTTGACACATGAACTTCTTCTTGAAACAATGTGAGCTGACTTGTTGACATAATCACTTCCTCACTAACACGAAAAAATGGAAATAACATTGTCAGTTGTTAAAACTAAAGCATAACATTTTGTGTTGTTTTTTAAAATTGACCAGCTTACCGTTAGCTCAAAATCTCTTTGAACACTGAGGCTGCTTTCCTTTAGCTTTGTCTGTAGGTGTAAACACAACAGAATAAGCAACACATAAACTTAAATTCTTAGTCACTGGCTATAAATCATACAACCCATTAACATATAACACAAAATAAGTAAAGACAAAGTACCATAGCTCTGATTTCTTGAACTTAAGACACTTGATGGATGAGTAAACTGCTGAGTACTCCATGTATTTGTTAATGTCGGAGTTAAATTTGAAATATCTCTCAACACTGATCTTAAGCCAATATCAGCTTTTCTTCCATCAGACGATTGGGAATCTGATGTAGTTGGAGTAATTGGTTGATCATCTGGTTTCCTCTTCCGTGTATTGTCTTTTGTTTTCTTCATGTTTAGTTGTAACTGCTACCACAGAAGTTAATTTTCTATGGATATCTCAATATCCTTCGCTGTTCTGTTTTAAGAATTAGAGTTGCTTTCTATGAACGTGAGTAACTTTTTTTAAAAGGATTATAGTTATCGCCATTAAATAAGATTTATTTAATTTAGTTTCCATGATATAAGGAGAATATATATATATATATATATATATATATATATATATATATATATATATATATATATATATATATATATAATCAATATGCGGAGTAGATACATATATAGTCAATACACAAATTTATATAAATACTGAGAATTAGGGTCATTGTTATACCAGAAGAATAGGATGTAAATCAATATTATTTTAGCGATGTGTCTAACACCTCACAATACTTATATAAATTTGTGTATATATATGGAAAAATTTATCAACTTATATTTGATGAATTTAATTACACTTTTTATTGAACAAATCTCATAAAATACATATAAGTAACTCTTTTTTTATTTATACTGTAATTACTAATAGACGACCAATAATTGAAAAGGAATTAAGTAAAAAAAAAAATTGAAAACTCAAAACACTTTATTGCAAATTAAATTAGAGTTCAAATAAAGCAAAACAATTGTGCACTTTAGCACTTATTTGAAGCTAACAAATAAAATAAAATGGAACAAATACAACACGCTTCAACACTTCATTGGCCACTTTTCTTGGATCTTGACCCATCATCTTTAGGGGGCTTTTCTTTTTTCACAAATCTTTGGTGCACTGCTTCTTTGAAGTCGAAGTTATGTCAGGTGCACATTCAGTGGATGTTGTTTTGCGTTTAGATGATGGAGTTATCACAGTGTCTTCGTTAGCCTCAGTTTCCAGCATCAAAAAATGAACCCTATAGAACAATTCACGGATCATTATGGTGCAGTGATGAGAAATTTAGTTAACCATTTATAAATCTACAAATACTAAACCATACCTCTGAACCACTTAGGTTAGTAGTTCCAACATCAGATTGAGTCCATGAGTTAGTGCTACCACCAGTCAATAGCATACTAAGATCTTGCCATACTTTTTCAACCTTGTAAATTCCACCCTTGCTAGTAACATTGTCTTTCTATATGGCAATTCCAAACATGAAATTTTTCCAACCAAAGTAGTAACAGCTTCAGGGAATGACTCAATATCTTGTAGCTGTAATATGAACTGTGTGTAAAAGATCAAAACACTTATTTTATTATAATTTTTAACCAAAGCAGTAACAGTGAAAGATAAAATGGAATTTGACAACTAAATAGGTTAACCTCATCAAGTGAACCATTAAGCAAGTCCTCAATAGTCATAGAAATAATTTCGTCTGCAGTCCAGCCAAGTATGAGTAGGGAAGCTTCTCCAGTATCATCTTTCACCAGTACACGAATCTTGAACCTGTTGAACATATTTAAAATTAGTTAGATCGATAATAAAATATAAAGTATAAAACAAATACAATTTTTTACAACAAATGTACTACTTTGGTAAGACTTTGAAGATATGTGCTTTGCACTTTTCACACCACCACAAATGAGTTGTAATCTCATTCCCATTAACCCTTTGAACATTTGTTTCGATCTTGTAAACGCTTTTCTTGCAATCCTTGCATCCAAAATAGTACCATCCCCAATCCTTTTCAATTGCACAGATTGTGGCAATGATTCTGCATTGCCCAATCTACATATAAAATATACATAAAAAGTGTGTTTAATAAAATATGGTCAAAAAATATTTAAATAATCAAAATACATTTAAAATATGAATAGAAAATTTAATTTCTAAAAAGAAATAAAACAAAAATCTAATTTATTTTTAATAGGTTAGTATAACCTGAGATGATTGAAGTAGCTCTCCAATGTCTTTATGTGGTTTATGCATCCATTTATCATGTCTTATCTCCCTCTCAAGTTTTTCTTGTTGACTTTCAACCAATGTCAAAGCATTGAAGTTGTCAGCCCTATTTAAAAAAAATCTTAATATGGTTGGAGCATCATAAGAACATTTGCATTTGATTATATAAACTGTCACATATACCTTTTCAAAAAGGCCTCGGCCTCCATAATTGGCGGATTGAAAAACAGTTGAGAAGCATCAAATGAATTGGAAATTTGAACCTCATCTGATATTTACAATTATAATATAGAAACACTTGTATAAAAACGAAAACAAATATAGGATAGATTTTGTAGAAAGGGATAAATATAAGATTACTTTGATAGGTGCCAACTTTAGCAAAACGTAAGAGGCATATAACCATTTCATCTCCAGCTCATTGGTAATTAGACTGAATGGTTTCAGCAAATTTTCCCCATAAACAGCAAGAAATTCTACGGCCACTGTCAAAAATATATATGTTAAAACATGAAGCAAAGTTAAATGATTTTAAGAAGCAAATAAATAGAATAACTTACTCAAGGTTTATCAAAGCAAACACAATTTTCTTTCTTTCTTTACCTGAGCATTGAACTGTTTCTAGATTTCCCAATTCTGACACTTGTCCAATAACATCTGATAGTTTACAAAAATGAAGATAAATCATATAATCATGGG
The DNA here is from genome assembly GCA_012274485.2 of Sinapis alba. Lineage (NCBI taxonomy): Eukaryota > Viridiplantae > Streptophyta > Magnoliopsida > Brassicales > Brassicaceae > Sinapis > Sinapis alba. The sequence goes on along the minus strand of MU105611.1, from coordinate 579,351 downwards.
GTTTGAAACACAAATATACATCAGAAATTATAAGTTAGGAAAGCTACCAATTAAGAAGTTTGTTTCAACTTTTCCACTCTGGATACTTTTGAAATCAACCAAACTGAGAAACATGCTGTCATTTTGCAGGGTCACGTGATTTCAGTGGTGTGGATGAAATTCATCTTGTATCGATGTTTGGTAGCTCTGTAGGAACCACCGGCAGGTGTGAGGGAGAACTTCTCAATGTTTCTCCACATCCCAACAGGTACTTTATTCGTCAACTGATCAAAATACATCTTCTTACAGGAGGCTTGAATTTTTGTTCCCTTGAAAGTAGATAATAATATAGTAGCAGTATCAGTTAAGAATAAACAGAGAAAACATGAATAGATTATTGCTAAGTTGTGAAACTTACATGTGCATCAACTAAAATGATTTCCATGTTTCTCCGGAAATAGGTGTGAATTGCTTCCAAGTATGGAGCACCTTTACTTGTACACGCCAATCTGGTTTGTGTGCTCTGATGGCATCAAGAAATTTGAATTCCATGTTAAAAGTATCTTTCTGTAGCGATTAAGGTTGTGTGTGAGTGTATTGGGGATAGTCACGTTCTATTTATACCAGAGGCTGTTGAAGTTTGGATTGGAACGATATTAGGTAAGATATTATAAAATCTATTTTTAAACAAAAACCTGCAATATAGAAGTTAACTTATAGACGGGATTAGGGGATGCATAAATTAAATACGATTTTGAGAATATTTTGTTAGATTCCTGGAATGTTCTTTGTTTGTTATGTAAATAGTTAAAATTGAAGCCATCTACGTGTATTTGTGAAGAATGAATACTATGTGATTTCGAGGTCCATATTTTTAATTAAACTGCATCAATTTTTTCGCGGGTCAAATATATGAGTATTATTAATGATATAGCGTATCAGGAAAAAAAATCTGCTCAATATGCCCCAACTGATTATGTGTTCAACCAAGGTCAAAATATATATATGAAACCTTTCTTGTGCACAATTTATCGCTGAATTGACTATTAGACTAAGAAGTTTTGAATTGGATGATAAGTTGGTTGATAAAATCAATATTATTTGAAAAAGCTTTAATCAAATCAGTTATAAAATTATCATCAGGATGCTAATTGTAAATAACCCTGAAGATCGTTATGTGATTTGCAGACATCTAGTTTCAGGTTCAGTATTCTGGTCAGTATAACCGTTTTTTCACAGAAAAAATAAATAGATGATGTGCTTTGATGGAGGTTAGCTGCTCATCAACGTAAATCATAAATTGAGTGGGCCCTGTAGGAAAAAGGTAACTGCTCTTTTGTTGCAGGGAAAATATAACGTATTTAGTTGAATAATAATCAGATACAGTTATTAAAAAGTCAGTTTTTTAAAAAAGTTAGTCAAGTGGCAATTTAAGTAATATTCCAGGGTAGATTGAGGGAAATTGTTAGCAATGATTCTAAATTAATAGTATTGATTCCACATCACTAATCCACATCACTAATAATTGTGATCAAAAGAGAGGGGAGAGGAAAGACAATCAATCAAGGTCAAAATTTAAAACCCAGTGCTAAAAGAAGAAAAAAACATAACTTTCTTCATCGTCTTTAAACCATAACCGTTCGACATAGTTGTTTATCGTCATTTGTCTGAAATCATATGGTCGAACATATCTTATACGATATCATCGTGAACTTATCTTATCCGATATCATCGTCATCGAAATCGTATTCTCCGCAAAATTCTACTCTGAAAGCGTCTTGTCTGCAATCTCCCGAAATTGTCTTCTCCGGTATGTTGTGAATGAGTTTGATTTACATTGTGGCTGAGTTTTATATCATGTTCTGGCTGAGTTCATTTTCCTTTGCGGTTAAATTTGATTTATGTTGTGGCTGAATTTGATTTATGTTTTGGCTGAGTTAGTTTTCTTTTGTGGCTGAGTTAGTTTTCCTTTGCGGCTAAGTTATATATCATGTTCAAGCTGAGTTAGTTTTCCTTTTTGGCTGAGTTATATATCATATTATGGCTGAGTTAGTTTTCCTTTTTGGCTGAGTTATATTTTATGTTATGACTGAGTTAGTTTTTCTTTGCGGCTGAGTTATATATGTTTGTCGTGGCTGAATTAGTTTTCTATTGCGGCTGAGTTATATATGTCTTTTATGTTCAGATGGATTGTTCCTCAAGATCAATCACGAGATTACCCTCCAAGACTATACGCAGAAGAGGCTTCTAATCTAGAAAATAAAGTGATTAATCACAGTTGCCATATGGGAGACTTCCCTATCGTTAGAGAAGCAATAGGACGTGATGTGTGGGATAATCTGAAGGAGTTTTCCGTTAGAATAATTGCTAAGCTAGCTGATAGCAAATCATTGTGGTCTAGTAGGATTGTACACTATCTACTATGTATACAGCTGCGAGTATATAAGAAGGAGATTTGGAGTCTCATTGTTTATCAACCTATCAGGTTTAGCTTACACAAATTTTGGTGAGATCACTGGGTTAAACACATATCCCGCACTGGTTAGGGCTCTTACTTCTTCAAACTATGGGACTTTATGCTTTGCATCATAATTCGAGGATACCATTTGAAAGTGCAAAAAGAGTATCCGATGATGAAGCAATGATGACATATCCATGGGGTCGGAGTGCATATGAAGTTCTTGTTAATTCGATTAAAATGTCTCCACAAGGACGGTCATACACCATAGACGGCTTGAAGGACGTGTTACGGTTTGAGCATATGAATCTGTCAGTTGCTTTGGAGAGCGTTTTGGGAGAATGGTCAATGAGGAAGAAATTCCGCTATTTCGATGGGGTAGAAAGCGTACACGTGTAAGTTTTGCGACTGTCATCTCTAAGGAGATCAGATATCATGGTGTGGTAAGGTTTTAGTCTGAGTTTTTTATTTACTTGGTGACTGAGTTATGAGTTATTGATGGCTGTGTATTTTTAACGGTGGCTGATTTATGATAGCTGAGTTATTTTTAACGACGGCTGAGTTATGATGATTGAGTTGTTTTTAATAACGGCTGAGTTATTTATTCGTTTAACGGCTGAGTTATGAGTTATTCATGGCTAGATTATTTTTCATTTGATGGCTGAGTTATGATTTAATTTTATAGGTGCATGTAAGGAAAATAGTTATGAAGGAGTCTTTACAAGAGCAGTTTCCTCATTGGCCGGATGAAGCAAACGACCCCAACTAGTTAACTTGATAACATGCATACATGCTGGTAGGTTTGTTAGAAGTTTTTGGGATGTGCAGAGGAATGAGAACAAGAAAAGAACGAAGTCTAAAGTTTCGTCAACAGCTGAGGCACCCAAGAAGAAGAAGAAGGAAAATGCAGAGAGAAATGTTGCTACCGAGGAGGCGACCATTGCGGCTCTGAAGAGCATAATGATTACTCTGGATAATATTTCTAGAAAAGTTGATAACTATGATGATAGATTTGAGATGGTTGACTCACGGTTAACTGTCTACGATTCCAACATCGTTGATTTAGCTCGATACATTTCAAATATAGATAAGAACATTGGTGATAGGGTCGAAAATGCAGTGTTTGAGCGTTTGAAAGATCTAGGGGTAGGAGAAAACAATGTAAATTCCATCCCATCTTTACCCTCAGCACATGATTTTCCGCAGAAGTCTGTTAATGGTCCACCACCAATGGCATATAAGACCCCTGGTAAAAGGTCTGTTAATAGTCCACCCACAACGGCACATAAAACCCATGCTAGAGGTTCTAGGGTAAAAATGTATTTGGCAGAGAAGGCAGAGAAGGTTGCTAAGGCCAAAGCCAAAGGTTTGGGGGCTAAACTGAATTCGGAAGATGAAGTTGCGAAGGCAACTGAGATGAAAAAGAATTTGGTTAAGGATTTTGGTAATAATGAGGTTGATTTTGTTGATGTTTCTCCTGCTAAGGACCCATCATATGGACGCAGGTGCAGGGGCAAGCCAAAATAGAAAGAAGATGAGGAGGTTACTGCTAAGAAGAAGGAGGTGGCTGAGTTAAAAAAAAAAGTAGGCTGAGTTAAAGAAGCGAAAGGCGGCTGAGTTAAAGAAGCAAAATGCTGAGGTACAGAAGTACGCACCTGTTATTAGAAGGACTCGTGCAGCCGTATTATTAAACATTACGGCTGAGTTTAATTACAATAACAGCTGAGTTTAATTACAATAACAGTTGTGTCATATAAATATAACGGTTGAGTTATATAAACATAACAGCTGAGCTTAATTTACAATAACGGCTGAGTTATATAAATATAACAGCTGAGTTATGTAAACATAACGGTTGAGTTTAATTACAATAACGGCCGTGTTATAAATAAACTAAATAAACACATATGATTACATTTTAAAACCAAAATTATCAATTCCAAGCTCTTCAAACATATCGACGAGATCAAGCCAAACACTAGTTAGCATCCACTTAGGCTTCTCGCCACCATGCACCAAAATCCTCTTCAACTCGCGCATTTGGGAACGAAACATTTTTCTAGCCACCAGATTAAAACGTGTCCAAACTAAACTATTATGCCTTGGATCCCATGTGATTTTTTGCTACAAAAATAAAGAAACCACCGAATATTAGTGTTTTTGTTACATCTAATATGAATACATATTCGGTCCTTACGGCTAGTTTAAGATTCCACCGTTCCTTAAATTGATCGGGAATTAAGCGGTATGTTGGCCACTCATGTACCCATCCTTCTATCAGATTTTCAAGGATCTTCTGCAAGAGATCATGTGAAAATCTAAACCAGGTAACACTAGTGTGTTCAATCAATGCACCCAGACCAGGGTTTAGAACGGGGAGGTTATCCTGATCTGAAGAGCTCAGTGTCATTGACACTGTTCTCTAACCTTGTTGACCAACCAGGGACTACCGGCATAACTTTTGATGAGATTATATATTTTTCTTGAGAGTATGAGATGAGAGAGAGTGTAAAAGAGAATGGAGATATATATAGAGAGAAATAGAACGACGAAAGGTTGCGAGTAACGGCTGAGAAAATAGACAAAGGTTTCAACTTCGGTCCAAATATGAACAATCGCGAGTAACAGCTAAGTTATGATAAATAACGGTTGAGTTATGATAACTAACCAATACGGCTGAGTTATTATATATTTAGGGTTTAGGGTTAATGATTTAGGTTTTAAGGTTTATGATTTAGGGTTTATGTGTCAATAGGAAATATTATAAGTCCACACATTGAGATAAAAGTACATTATACGGTTATCTTATAAGTTTTAGGATCACAACCTATTTCATGTAAGATATGTAAGGTTAATTGCAAGACAACATATAACTCAAGATCATGATAGAGTCTTAATTTGTAAATTTTAAAAAGTCTACACATTCAGTTAATTTATATTCACTTCATATAGATAAGAGGAGCTTAAATAAAACTTTTGAATATACTACCATAACATTTTGCTAATTTAGGGTATGTTTGAGGTTTGGCTAAGTTATTTAAATACGATACGCCTGAGTTATAAACGAGACTGCTAAGTTACAAAAAATGAAATAACCGAGTTATATTAAACATTTGCTATCTAAGAAATTTTTTGAGGTTTGACTGAGTTATATAAATACAATACGGCTGAGTTATCTAAACATTTATACTAAACATAGCATAAGTAAAAGTTAATTACAAAATCAAATACTCCCCTAATGGTCGATCACCCAGAAAACTGCGCTAAAAATTATATCATTTTTCATCGAGGATCTCTGTTGCCATCTTCACCCGCAAACACTCAATATTTTGATAGGATATTCCATCAAAAGTTACACCTAGCGCTAGACATTCGATAAAATTCAATGAATACACCCCACAGTTGCCAACTATGTCGTTTTGGGGAATGTACTTGACTTTCCTTCTTCGGAATGCAAACAGCTTGTAGCTAGGTTTTCGGATACTGGCAGGAATAACCTCACTCATCATCACAAGGATCATTTGAGTAAGTGACCTTAAATGCAGCCAGTACTTTTTGCCCCCTTTATTCTGTTACCTGTCCAATGATTGGGTCGTAACAATCAATCTTCTCCTTCAACAGATCCACGTCAAACCCCACCCAATGATCGCCTCCAATATTAATCACTCCGTACAAGTGATCAAATCTTGTAACCACTTCAAGTTTGTCTAAACGTCAATGGGAATCCTACCATTTATTAATTCTTCATAACGAGTGCCTTTGAACTTGAACTGCCTTGGTTTCAACTTGAACTGCTGGTAATCGTGAACCCATAATCCAAGGTCCCAAGAGTCTATAAAGGCAATGCGCTTAGAACATAATGGGCTGGGATCTTGCTTGGACTTTTCAATGAGGACTCTAATAAACGCATCAATATGATGTACAAAGAAGATTATGTCAATAAAGAAGAATATGCCATAATATAAAACTCAGCCATAAGGAATAATCAACTCAGCCACATAGAATATATAACTCAGCCAAAACGAATAATTAACTCAGCCACATAGGTTATATAGCTCAACCATAACGAATAATGAGCCCAACCATAACGAATAATTAACCCCGCCACAACAAATAAATAACTCAGCCATAAAGAATAATTAATTCAGCTGTAAAGTAGACTTACATTTTGATACAACCATCTATATTCAAGGGCTGGCCAAGGTCTTTCAGTGATAAGGATTATGTAGAACTCAACATCCTGTAGTGGAATTTTCCCAACAATGAATTACAAGTCAGGTTATGCAAAAAATTGATATTAGATGTATGAACAAATGGTTCAAAGGTCTAAAGTCGAATGGTTGTAGGTGTTGCATAAGATTATCAATTTTAACCAGATCAACATGTGTTATAGGATCATATATTGCTGCTGAAGGTTCAATATCCTTCCTCATGCACGTCGTTCGTCGTTCCATTGTCTCCACTGTAAGGAAAAACACATGCTGAAGGAGCAACTGCTGAAGGAGCAACTGTTGATGTATTGCTGCTAATCCATTTAGAGATAATTGAGCATGTCTCTCCCGATAAAACTTTATTCTTGCAGACCTAATCTTCCCCTCTTCCTCCACATCAGACTCTGTCAACAGTTCATTTTGTAAAGCAACATGATCATCTGTCACATCCACAAGCTCACTATCATCTTCAATCTGCCTCTTCTGCGTAATAGGTATTCTTATTACGGCTGCACGAGTCCTTTTAATAACAGGTGCGTCCTTCTGTACCTCAGCCTTTTGCTTCTTTAATTTAGCCGCCTTTTGCTTCTTTAACTCAGCCTGCTTTTTCTTTAACTCAGCCGCCTCCTTCTTCTTAGCAGTAACCTCCTCATCTTCTTTCTATTTTGGCTTGCTCCTGCACCGGCGTCCATATGATGGGTCCTTAGCAGGAGAAACATCAACAAAATCAAGCTCATTATTACCAAAATCCTTAACCAAATTCTTTTTCACCTTAGTTGCCTTTGCAACTTCATCTTCCGAATTCAGTTTAGCCCCCAAACCTTTGGCTTTGGCCTTAGCAACCTTCTCTGCCAAAGACATTTTTACCCCAAAACCTTTAGCAGGGGTTTTATGTGCCGTTGTGGGTAGACTATTAACGGACCTTTTAGCAGGGGTCTTATATGCCGTTGGTGGTGGACTATTAACGGACTTCTGCGGAAAATCATGTGGTAAGATAACAGTACATTATACGGTTATCTTATAAATTTTAGGATCACAACCTATTACATGTAAGATATGTAAGGTTAATTGCAAGACAACATATAACTCAAGATCATGATAGAGTCTCAAAGATATGTAATAGGTATTGTAATTGTAATTAAACTCAACCGTAATGTTTAATAAGTCAGCCGTTATTGTAATTAAACTCAGTCGTAATGTTTAATAAGTCAACCACTTTTGAAAATTAAACTCAGCCGTAATGTTTTTTATATAATAATCGTTATTTAAAATTAAATTCAGCCATAATGTTTTTATAACTCAGCAGATATCATAAAATTAAACTCAGCCGTAATGTTTTTTATGAAATCAAGACCATAATAATAAATGTCGTTGTTTCTATGATATCTTGTTTTTACAAAGTTCAAATAAGTCAACCATAATGTTTATAAAATTGTTTGTTAAAAAAATATCGACCTCATCCTGCTTTTCAGGTAAGTTGATTTCAACTTTTGCTCATACATACTATTTTTGAAATTAATAGGATTTCGTTGCAGAAAACCATTACAGACAATGTCGGTATGCGGATAGATGGACACCAAAACAGTGTTGGTGTGGTGGATCTGGTGAAATATTTACATCTGGAACATCTAAAAATCCAGGAATATTTACTACTTATTTTGCATGTTGTAAATGGGATACAGAGATTTGGTTATATTGGTGAAATCAGAGACATTTATTCAAATGGACTGATGAGTGTTTGGTGGATAAGGTTGAAGATATGAAGTTAGTGATAAGTGACATGAACAAAGGCATGTCAGAACTGAGAGTTAACATTGCTCGGTTGGACAAAGAGATTGAAGGATTGAAGACATAATCTGAGAGAAGAGGCAACAACTGCATGATTGAGGTGCGGTGTTTGAAGAATGTGGTGGTTGTGGTTTTGGTATCACCATACTTTGCTTCTACTTCTTTGTCTAATCATGTTTTCTGAGCATAACTCAGCCGTTATCTTTTAATAACTCAGCTGTATTGAAACCAAAACTCATCCGTAATGGTAAATAAAACTCAGTCACGTCGTTTAAATTACTTAATTTAATGTTTAATAACTCAGCCATAATGGTAAATAAAACCCAGCCATGGCGTTTAAATTACTCAGTTTTATGTTCAATAACTCAGCCGTAATGGTAAACAAACTCAGCCATATCATTTAAATTACTCAATTTTATGTTTAATAACTCAGCCATAATATTTTAATAACATATTTAGAGTATACTAAACATAAACATTAAAAAAAACTAAGGATTAAATAAGTTTTGAGTACTAAACAGATACATAAACATTAGTCACACACAAAAGGTTTCCCAAGCTTAAGCCAATCGATGTTTTTCACTTTGATATTGAACATCTTTTCATTTGCAAGGTCAAGCTCTACTTCAAGTTTTTCCAACTCACCCATGAAGTCAAACTTCTCAGTCTCCATAATCTCATGAAGCAATTCAATCTTTGAAGAAATACAATTAACTTCAATGAAAGCCTCGTGATTTTTAGATATGCACTGCTTTTCCTCCTTCACCATATAGAGGATTGATGTGTAATGCTCTTATGTTTCATTTTTGGATTTTTTGAAAACTTGAGCAGCATCTGAACCGCCATCCTCCATGGGATGTTCATCACCTTCTTTGAGTCTGTCAATGATGCTACATTCATATATAAAATACGATGTTCATATCTAAATAATATAAAATGACTGATAAAAATGTTAAATCACTAGCTTGATAAAATTTGAGATTGCTAAAGAGAGAAAACGATAACAACGTGAAGACTATTCTATAAAGTTGTAAGGTATTCTAGGGTAGTTATAGTTCCATAAATATTAGCAACTCTTTGGATTTCACACCCCCTTCAGATTTTGCACCCTTTCTCTTTAAATATTCTTAAATATTAGCGACTATGGGAAAACGATAACATGTCATTTAAATTATCAGCCGTAATATTTTAATAACTCAGACGTATTGTATTATCAACTCAGCCATAATATTTATGTAATTCAGTTGTATTGTTTATATAACTCAGCCGTATTATTTTTGTAAGTCGTATTGTTTTTGTAACTCAGTTTTATGTTTAACTAGGGCGAATCCGCGCTTCGCGCGGGATTAATGTTCTGATTGTATAAAAAAATATAATTTTTGTAAATTGATTTTATGTTCACCTAGTTGTGAGTGCAACTACGTGGAATGATTAGTTTTGTCAATACTACATCCCAAATAAACAATCTAAAATATATGAAGGCATTCTCAATATCGTTGGAAGATTGTATATTGTTGCAATACTCACAAATCTTCAATACATTTTAAACTTGAGCATTATAAGTTAAACCAAGCGGGATCGACGAAATGTGTATGAGATTTTACTTTTAATAGTTTCTCTGGTTTTCTTTCTTTTGAGGGAGAGTACTTAATACGTTGAATGTTAACCGATTAGAGTAAACCCACCCTGTCGCTCTGTACAATTTGATTTTATATGTTTAAATTACTTTTAATTAAAAGTAGGACCAACATGCTTTATTCTTTTAAAAAATTACATACGACTGAAGTAAATAGAATAAAGTTATTTTCTCTCTTAGTTATGGAGGAGGTTTTCCAAGTGTGCACCAAGATGATTAAAAGACTAAGTGAAATCTTGATCATCGATCTTGCAAATTATAATCTTGAAGGAAGACATAATCATTATGAGTATGAGATAACTATAATGGATTACGGTTGAAAGACCATTTAGTTAGTGTAGAATCGAGTTGATGAGTGTGTCAATATCCTGGTAATATTTTGTTTTAAAATGTTTGGGATTTGTATAGTATCCCGTTGTATTGGGCCGTAGAAGTTTTTTTTCTTTTTGAACAACGGCCGTAGAAGTTCAGATTGTTTATTATGAGTTTGTATTACTTAGGGCCATATGGAGCATTAAGTTTGTTTAGATGTTTATATTTTGGGTCATCCATCGTGTGTGATCCTCTGTCGTAGTTATTTTATTATGCACTAAGCCTTTTTGTTTTCCAGAGATTAGACTCTTTAATATTGTTTTATTTTTGAAACTGGTTTAGTGCATTTATTTGTGGTTAGGTACTTCTCGTCCACATTAAATTTTGAAATAACTTGTCTGTAGACTATGTATCATATCTATTTATATAAAACCTGGTTTTGATTGACTGAATGTCTTTCTAATAAAAAGGATGCAGGACGTGTATGTACAACTCTATGCACCCCCAATAATTCATTTAAGGTGTGTTATTATTTTATCCTTTGTCTGTTACACTTATTTGTTAATAAGTATTATAATCTAATAGTATTACAGAAACCATGAGGTATGAATTTTGAGAAATCTGGTAATGGTTATATTCAATGTGAACCATATAATTTAAAGAACCAGGATATGGTTATGCTTGCAAAAGCTGTGTTGTTGGAGCTCGGGCAAGTGCTATCTGATATATGCTAAGCGTCTTAATCATTCATTAGCTGAAGGTTGGTTACATCATACAATTGTATTTCCCTGATATTATAATCTTAAGTGGCTGAAGTTGGCAGTTCTTGTGGAAGCTCTAATAGATGTATGATGTGCAACATTCTTCATCTTCGTTTCTTATGTGAGGATAGTACATTGGCTTTAATAATTATTTGAAATATAACACATGTGTTACGCTATTTTGTAATAAAACTCAATATTTGGAACTGGTATAACGTAAGTAGATATTTATTGTTTGACTAACTGTAACTACTTGTCTGTGCGACAACAATAGTTAGAAAAAAAAAAAAAGAGAATGAGTTCTCGGAACAAAATTCTTAGTTTCTGCAAAAAAAAATTCCTTGCTTTCACTGATTTACTTCCTCAAAAGTTAATATGTAGTTTTCCTTGTAGGTGATATAGTTTAGAGTACAATTCTTCATGAATACTCCTGTCATTTCCTGCACACCACCAGCACTAAAAACATATGTTTTTATGATAATATATAAGCATAAAACATCTCTCTGATCCAAAGAAGGCTAGGTGTAGCACCTGTTGAGGGTAGTCTCTGTTTTCTAAATGCGAACTGATGATCAGTTTCCCAAGGCGGTGAAGAGGCAATAGATCTCTCTCAGCCTGTTAAAACAAATAATTTATTAGTTAAACACAATATACCTTCTTAATGAAAATGTTGAGAAATGGGATATGTAACATATGTTTGGCAAATCAGACCCATCAATGTCCAAGAGATTTACACCAGGTTTGATCTTCCTCCTCCTAATTCTATGTATCTCTGCATATCTAAGAACTCTCAAGAGTTTTAGAGAGAAATTTTAAGGAATTTAAATCTTTAGAGCTGATTATAGAAGAGACATAACCTTTACAGAGCAAGACAAATAGCTTTCTTCCCAACCTCCATTGCTGTTTATTTTCTTCAGAAGAAAGTCAACACCTTCATGCATAGCCACATAGTTTTCATGTCTTACCAGTTCGTGCCAAGCCTCTAAGCCTTAACCATTCGGTTATAGTTTTTATTTCTAAACTAAACTAAACTAAACAAACGAACCTTAACTGACCAAAACCAAACCAATGTATAAGCATTAACCATTCGGTTATAGTTTTTATTTCTAAAGACTAAACTATGTGAATATATATATATATATATATATATATATATATATATTAGTAATGAATAACCAGATTAAGGAAATATTCCTTGTCAAGAAGTGAGATGCAATATGGAAATATGCTACTAATGCAAATATGAAAATATTCTAGATGTAAATATAAATGTAAATATGTTAGATCTAGGGTTTCAAGCTTTATGAATTGTAATGGATAGGAGGCAAAAAAATGTAAATATTCTAGAACTCAAATGTTAACTATTCTGACCCATTTTTACTCCAACTCTCGATGCAAGCAAAATGAACCACCATCGATCGACGGCCAAGACCTGGTGTCGATCGACGGTGAAATCAGAAGGCAGTATGGACGAGATTTGATAAGTCCACCAGACTTATTAGACCAGCTCTCGCATGTATCTAACATCCTAGTTCAACAGAATCTAGTCTGGCACAAACCCTAATCTCGTAGTTGTCAATGTCCTATCATCGAGATCCTAGTTAGCTACTCTAGAATGCAAGCATTAAGCACAACTCAATTGTTGTATATTAACTTAACCTAACAATCCTATTTTTGGGATAATCCATAGATGTTATCATTCAACCCTAAATCTAATTACTTACTACTCAAACATGATCTTTGTCACATAAATCATAGATGAATAAAATAGATATGAAATAAAATATAAAAACCAAAGGAGTTCCAGGAGGATTTTGAAAGAGTCTCTTCTTTCTCTCCTAATACAAAATTAAACTAAAATGCTCTGTAAAATTTTGTCTCTCTCTCTCACTCTAACTGTTCTCTCCTAGGACATAAATATAAATATAAAAACCCTAAGTCTAGGTCAAAAATCATCCAGGGTATTTTCGTCTTTTTGACTTGGGCTTTGATCATCGATCGATGGCAAGTGTGATGCATCGATCTCTCTCTAGCTTCAATCATCGGTCGACGCCAAGTGTGATACATCGATCGATTGGTTTGTCGACTCCCTAGATGATCAGCTACGGATTCTTCTCTTCTAAAGGCTCCAAAAGCTCCAAGTATCTTATATATCTCCAAAATGTTAATGGACCTGTAAATACACTAAAACATAACCTAGACACACATAATAGACTCCAAATAGAGCCATATATTATGGCCTAAAACTGGTAATAAATAGGCTATATCACTACCTATGTCATCAATGTGCACTTATCTTTCGGGAACACATTTACTTAGAACACCAAAGTTAAGCGTGCTTAGGCTGGACTAGTGGAAGGATGGGTGACCTATCGGGAAGTGATTTATGATATTGTACGAGTGAGGCAAAAGCATGGGAAAAGGTCATGGGGTGATTGCAGGGTCAATAAACAATAATTTTGAGCCTGCGAAAAGTTAACACACCGGCCATCAAACGGGATGGACCCCACGGGCCGAGTGAGCGGAGCATGTCTGGCCCATTATATGTGAGCTGTTAGAGCATTACAACTGGTATCAGAGCGGAATTTTATCACGGCTCCGACACAGGATGGCGGTTAAGAGACTTGACAGAGATATTGGGAGTTATCGACATTCATCAAGATGTGTTAGTTGTACTTGGAGGGGTTAATTTTGTCAGAGATTTGGCAGGGACAAGACAATAGATTTTTGGCAACCATTTTGTTACCAAGGATGATGGACAACATGAGCTGCAGGATAGCCAGGTGCTTGCAGAGAATTAGGATGCATTTGAGACCTACATGGGCCACTAGCAGCCAGAGGAGATGCTCTCACTATTGAGTTGGAAACCAAGGACATCACCAGTTCACGAGTTTCATACCGTTTAACGCTAGAAGAGATGGCATAGTTGAAAAGGCAGTTAGAGGAATTATCAGATAAAGGTTTTATCACACCGAGTACTTTCTCATGGGGAGCACAAGTATTTTTTGTGGAGAAGAAATATGGGAGTTCATACCTTGTATCGACTACAAAGGTTTGAAAAAGGTAACCATCAAGAACAAGTAGCCACTCCGGGTAAGGCCAATCAGATGGCAGATGCCTTAAGTAGGCGCTTGAGCGATGTTTTAGGAAGCAAGGAGGTTCATAAACTTAGTATACCTTGCATTTTAGGGAGAATTTAAGACTCGGAAGCTGAAGAAGCTTAAACCGAGATATATGTGTCTGTACCCCGGATTGGAGCAGTGGCTTAGAGATTGCAGTATTCAGCAGAGCAGTCAGAATTTCATGATGTGTTTCATGTGTCAGTTTTGAGAAAATTAGTGAGAGAGCCGTAGCTCATTTTGCAGTAGCCACCAAGTCATCTTGGTTAAAAAAAATTATGCACCTTATCAGCCAATGAAAATTTTGGATCGGCAAATAAAAACGGTTCAGGGGATGATGACCATGTTGGTTAAAGTTTGTTGAGAGAGAGACATGATCCAGGAGAAGATCTGGGAGACTAAGACTCAGATGAGGATTGAAGACAAATTCTTTATTAGTAGGGGAAAATTGTAACGATACAAAACCAAGAATTAGTTTATTTATTTATTTTGGACCAAATATTTATTGAAACGGTGGTTTAGTTCAATTATTTAATTGAAATATACTTAATTATATAAGTGTACGCATCTGCTTCTTCATTTAGTTGCCGTCAACTCCAACTGAAGAGAGAGAGCTCAGATATGTTTCTTCTAATTCCATATTGATCTCTCTTCCCCATGTCATCTCAGTATTTTGTTGGTTGGAGATTCTTTTGCACCTTCACCATCCGACCTCAAGCGTTGTCCACATGAGAAAAGATAAGAAGGAGAGAAGATGTACTAACCGGAGCCACCATCTCATCATCACCAGCCACCATTAATTTTCACTTTGTGCCCCTGTGAGCCTAAAGCCACCAGATGTGTGTCCCATAGCACCAGAGATACTTTTGTGCAGCAGAGATTCCGTCATGTCTTAAGCAGAGAAGAGATGAGCAACATTAGATCCATGGCTGAGGAGTGGTTTTGCGGACGCTCCTAGATTGATTCAGGGGACTTTAGGCTGCGACCCATGTCTTTTTGAATAGTTCCCGTTTCCAGGAATATGTATCAACAAACGGAGTCAAGATCGAAGTTGTACAAACAAAGTTATTGATGTTGTTTCTTGGTCAAGAATAAGCTAAAACTGTTGGGATGTAGAGACAGTTCCGACTAGTCTCGGTGTAAGGGCAAAACTGTGGACCAAAACATAAGCTTTCAGTCTGAAATTTTTGAAGTAAGTAGTTAATTATTTTATGTTGGGATATAGTGTGTCTACCTAAGAAAGAAGGAGGACTGCGACTTCGCCCTTAAAAGAAGCAAACATGGTGAGCAGTTTGAAGCTCATATGGCATCTGACATCACAACAGACTTCTTTATGGGCCAAGTGAGTTCATATGTATCTGATATGTCAGGGTAAATTCTGGTATATCAAAGACAACACATCTTCAGGCCTTTGGATATGGCAGAAACTGTAAAGTACATCAACAAGGCCAAAGTCTTTCACAGAATGGAGGTTAAAAGTGGAAGATCTACATCCTTTTGTCACGATACCTGGTCATACATGGGTCACATCTTTGATGTAGTAGGGCCACGAGGTTGTATTGATATGGCTATCAAAGCTATAGAATCAGTGACATATGTTGTTAACAAACGTAAAAAGTCTCACCGAGTTAATGTGTTCATCAGATTGAATCAGTCTTAGAGAATCAACGTTTAAAGGTTGTTGGCACTTGTAGCAAAGTTTTCACTACTAAAGTACTTTTACCTTGTGAGAACCCATGAAAGCAACTGGTGCATTTTAAGTGGATTCCGTGGATAGTTTATCAATTCAGTTTGTTTTGTTTGTTTTGTTTATTTTGAACCACACATTTTTGGTCTTACATATATATATATGACTTTCATCCTATTTTACACCCATACAAGTAGAAAGAGAGAATAATTTATTTACAAAAGAAATTCAAATCCTAGTTATGTCGACGGAGCAAGGACGACCTCGTTTGAGTTAGTCTCAAACTTTTGACAGAATTGTGCATCAGAAAACTAGTTTGGAGTGTCTGATTCAGCCATAATCACTAAGCAGTGGGTAATATGTGCAATCTATATTTAGTTTTCTGGTGATTTTAGATTGCTTAGATTGTTAAATCAGTTCATGGATGTGTTCTCATTGCAACAAGACAAAACTCACATCAGATAAACATAGATATAGGCTTTTTACAACAAGACAAAAAGGTTCCACTAGAAAACAGGTCGTACAACCGTAACTCCAAAATGAACTATGAAAGGCTTGATCTCTTAAAAAAGGGTATGTAGGCAGCCTTCATAAGATGGAGCACCTATCCAATCACGCTCAAATATCGGGAAATTAATGCAAGAATTGGGAATCACATATACCTAAGCAAGCCTATTAGCATGTGGTGAAGCCTGAAAGAAGACTTTTCCCGCAATCCTCTGGTCGTCGAATCAAAAAGATCACACTTTGAAATTCGAAAGAATTCTCGGATAGTCTGAATAAATTCAGGAGCACAACCGCTCGACTCCTCAGGGATCCGATAAAACTAATTGCTTGTATGATATCTATATCGCTCTCATAAAAAAATAGTGTGAAACGGTCTCTTATAATTGAAACTAAAGTATTATAAAAACTATTGTAACTTGCAGCAGAATGATCTTATTTTTGTGTATCAAATTTTGGTGGCGTTGTCTGGGACAAGGTTTTTATCTCTGTTTCTCGGATTGATATTTAGTCTAAGAATTATAACTTGTTTTTTCTTTTTGTTTCAGAGAATTCTTCAGGGGTATGACCGTAGAAATACACGATGTAAAATATCAAAAAAATTAGTGATACTAAACAATTAGGAACTAGCAAGGTTAGAAAAAACAAATTGACAAACTCAAAAACCAAATAATATCATTATATGCGATGCTGAAAACAATGATATTGATAGTAAGATGCAAAGGCTCCAACAACAATTACTTCAAATGCAGTTGACAATGCAATATTAACAACAAGCGCAACAGGTGCAATAGGAGCATCAAGAGCAACCTTCTCCGTTTGGGCAAAGAAATATTTCCCATCAAACTAATATGTTTATTATATAGCATTGTTTACGATGCATGATGCATGATGCATATGATGAGAAGATCATACCACTCTTAAATGAATATAAGGGGGTTTTATCTAGAAAGTTTGACATTTGTAGGTTTGAGATGACATATAAGTATGGACCCAGTTTGAAAAGATGTCAGTTGGGTTTCGGTAAGGATGTGTTTGTCAAGTTTATTGTTTGTATGGATCTACAATTTGTGGTTAAGCATGGTTGCTGAAAATTTGAGCGTTCTCACATTTTCAAAAAAAAAATCATCTTTAGATGCTGACTTTGTTTGAGGACAAACAATGATCTAATTCCGGGAGAATTAATGTGTCATATTTTTAACACATTCTAACAATGTTTTTGTGACAACCTTTCATGCGGACCCCAAATTTCACAGCGCTGCAGCGCACCGATCCTAACCCCTCACCATGGGAGGAACTGCCTCCACATCCACCGGTAGGTGATTGATGCGCTTGGCGTCCCTCGAACACAAGACCTCATCATTTAACAACATTCTCACAGGACAAGCTGTCACCAATTGATCTGCATTTCAATTGGTGACAGCTTGTCTTGTGAGAAGGCTGTTAAAGGATAAGGTCTTGGGTTTCAGGGATGCCAAGCGCATCAATTACCTACCGGTGGATGTGGAGGCGTTTCCTCCCACGGTGAGGGGTTAGGATCGGTGCCATGCAGGGCTGTGAGCTGGGGTTCCGAGTGAGCGGGACGGGATGTCACAGTTTTAAAAGTATTTTCGAATTTTTATTGAGTCTTTTAGCCATTTTTAGTCATTAAATTTCTAGAGTATACTTTGGATGAAATATAAATCCCTTGAAGTAAAATAGACTAAACTGAGACCCAGATTAATTATTTCAGAAATTTTACATAGAGATCCTCGCTTTCTTCTTAGAGCTATCACAAACCTGCAATATATTGTTTTGTATTATTATTTTCAGAAGATATCAGTTTTTACGTAAATTTTTAGAGAGAGAGATTCAGACATTTGTAAGATTGAAGGGAAAAAAATCTCTACACAATTGAGAGGAATTTTGAACCCTTTTGTTATTCTTTTGCTGTCAATCATCATGTT
Source organism: Sinapis alba (assembly GCA_012274485.2). Lineage (NCBI taxonomy): Eukaryota > Viridiplantae > Streptophyta > Magnoliopsida > Brassicales > Brassicaceae > Sinapis > Sinapis alba. The sequence goes on along the minus strand of MU105611.1, from coordinate 560,950 downwards.
TTTTTCATTTCTTATCTCTGAGACTATGTCTTAGTAATCAATTTTAGGTTTGGGGTGTAAGGATCATTGATGAGTGAGGTAGACAAAAATATAGTTGTTATTCTTTGATTATATCTATGTAAATTTTGTTAGTTACTTTGTTGTGCATTTTTTTTTTTGTAACACTAATTGTTGTGCATTTGTATATGGGTGTTTTTATTATATAAATTTTGAAAATCTTATGGATATACATAATATTTTTAATGCTGTTTCACGAATAAAATTATAGAGCAACATAATTTAATAGAATTGCTAAATCAAATATATGTAAGCTTTTCTAATAGTGAAATATTTTGAATGCAATTTGAAAATTCTCACCCCCAATAACAATAGATTTTAATATGATTTTGAACTCAATTCTTAATCTAATAACAAAGAAATCTATAAATTTTAGAAAAAATATCATTTAAATCATCAACTTTCAAAGTTGGTAGAAATAAAACACCAAATTTCCGATAAACCAAAAAACTCAACTTTTATGACATACCAGTTTAATCACAAATTTTTGTTGACCATATCATTTTAGGTCTATCGTTAGTCAACAATAATAGTTGACTTACCGTATGCCTAAAATGATTTTAAATGTTGATTGTTTTGTGGCACAAATATAAATCAACACTCTTTCAAAATATTGAATTTTAAAAATTATAAATATATTTCTAATAACGTAACACTAATAATAAATTATAAATAAGAAATCAATTCAAACCAAAAATATAAAAGTTTTTTTTTCAAAGTATTTTTTAATAACTATAACACTAATAATAAAATTATAAATAAAAATAATTAAAACCAAAAAATAAAGTTTTCATGTATTCAAAGTAATTTTTTTATAATGTTCCTTTATATTCTAAAATTATTTGTTAACATATCACTAATTGAGTATTTAGTTATAAGATGATTATGAAGAACTTTTATAATTATTTATGATAAATTTTCTAACTATTTATATAATCTTATTTGAATTATGTTTTATAATTTTACCATCAAAAACTATAAATGAAATATTAATTCAAATTTTTATTCTCAACAAAAAAATTTATCCAAAACAAAACTTATATAATTTCTATAAATACGTTACAAGATTCCTTCTACATTTTAATGAAAAATAAGTTTCACTAAAAACTGTTAAGATCCAAAATATTTTTACATGATTGGAATCATGAAGAATCTATCTACCATTAATTTTATTATTGTGAGAATCAAAAAACTATATTATTTTTTTACAAAAAAATCAAAAATATGAACTGTAATCTAGTTAGGACTATATGAATAGTTACAAAGTGACATAATTATCGTAAATAACTGTAAATTTTTTTTTATAATTATAACTATTTTAGAAATAAATGAAAATTATTCCATTTATAAAAAAAACTATAGTTACTAAATAATTTATTCTAAAAGTTAATTTACAATTTTTTGAAATTTTTTTTTGTTGATTTATATTTTTGCCATAAATCATCAACTTTAAAAGGTATTTTAGGCATATTGTTAGTCAGCTATAACGGTTGACTAATAATACGACTAAAATGATATGGTTAACAAAAATTTATGATTAAAATGGTTTATCAATAAAAACTGAGTATTTTTAGGTTACCAAAAAATTGATATTTTATTTCAACTAAATTTGAAAGTTGACATTTTTTCCTTAATTTTTATAACTCTCTTAGTATTATTTTACCAATAACTCCCGTTCCCCCATGTTCGTGACAGATGGCGGGTCAACAGATGGGCACGAATTGCAAAACAAGTGTGTTGGTTTTATGTTGTTGTATTCAATTCTGATGTGATTCAGATTGCAGGTGTTGTATTTATTTGTGCTGAGTTAGATTTGTGTTTGATGATGTGCAGAAATTTAAAAACACCAAGATATATGAGTTACCAAGATCAACGTAATCTCGGTACGTCTCGGTGAGCTTACACCAGCTCACAAGGATAATATCTTTGATGCAGAAAACAAGAAAGATCACTCACCAAGCTCACGTCACTCACCGTATAGAGATTTAACCCAAAGAAGAAAACCAAAGATGAACAAGCTTTTTATGAAAAAACTAAGTCACTTCTAACGTAGCTTTTCTCTCACCCTCTCTCTATCTTCTTTTCTTTGTGTTGTAAATTGTATAGACATCTTACTTGATCTTTTTCTCAATGATAGTTATTTGTTCTGCAGCAATACCCTTCTTCTTCCAGCTCCTGCTTTTTTACTTGTCATTAATTGACACCTACCAATGACTCAGCTTCTCTGTTTCTTTGAAGCTAAAAAACAGGACACATTGTCGTTACTTTGTTCTAGGGTTTCCTCTGTCACATACTTCTTCTTGGGCTTGCTGTAACGACTCAGCCCACTGCAGAAGAATAGCCCACCTATCTGAGCCCAATCACAACAACGACAATTTCCATCTTGATTAGTTCAGATAGAACTCTCGAGAGATTCACCCCCCTCGATGCCTCTCCAACTTGACCGTTGGAGACTTAGCTCATCTTAGAGCTAGATTCAGTGCCTTAGCACCTTCATGTAATCCAATGCCTCTTCAAATTTCTTCACCGGTACTGATTTTGTAAGTAAATCAGCCGGATTTACCTTGGTATTGATCTTTGAAATTTTTTGGGATCCATTAGCCACTACATCACGAATGAAATGATATCGAACATCAATATGTTTCGTCCTTTCGTGATGAACGCTATTTTTGGCTAAGCAAATAGCGCTCTGGGAATCACAAAAGATTTCAACTTGTTCTTGTAGAAAACCCAATTCACTAGCAAGTCCTTTCAACCAAAGAGCTTCCTTGGCTGCTTCAACCAAAGCCATATACTCAGCTTCTGTTGTTGATAAGGCAACAATATGTTGGAGTCCAGAATGCTAAATAATTGTATTCCCACCAGCTTGTAAGACATAACCGGTAATTGACCTTCTTCTATCTAAATCTGCAGCATAGTCACTATCACAATAGCCTCTAACTACAAACTTATCAGCCTTAGTGAACGTTAGCTTGAAATCTATTGTATCCCTTATGTATCTCCACACCCATTTAACTGCCATTCAATGTTCTTTGCAAGGTGAGCTCATGAATCTGCTAACAAGTCCCACATCATGAGCAATATCAGGTCTTGTGCCAACCATGGAGTACATGAGACTCCCAACAGCACTAGATAAGGTATGTCACTCATCTCAATCTCTGTATCAGACTTATCTTCTGTCTTAGTACTAGACAATTTGAAATGAGTTCCCATAGGAGTCTGAACTGGTCTAGCTTCTAACATACCATAATTCTTAAGAACTCTTTCAAGATAACCTTGCTAAGATAATTGAAGAATACCTTTCTTTCTATCTCTGAAAATATCAATACCAAGTATTCTTCTAGCTGCTCCGAGATCTTTCATCTCAAACACTTTGCTTAAAATGTCTTTCAGTCTTGTGATCTCCTTCATGTCTCTAGCTGCTACTAACACATCATCAACATATAGCAGTAGGTAAACATAATTATTATCACCAAGACACTTGAAATATACACAAGAATCATAGTGGCTTTCTTGTATACTTCTGTTTTTTCATAAACTGATCAAACCTCAAGTTCCATTGTCGTGGTGATTGCTTCAACCCATACAATGATCTCTGTAGCAAACAAATCTGATTATCCTTCTCAAAACCTTGTGGTTGTTCCATCAGAATTTTCTCATCGAGATTTCCAAGTAAAAAGCAGTTTTTACATCCAATTGTTCTAACTCTAAATCTTGATCAACCACCATCGATAACACCAGTCTTATAGTAATATGCTTTACTACTGGTGAGAAATCCTCGTGATAATCAATCCCCTCAATATGAGAAAACCCTTTAGCAACTAACCTAGCTTTGTATCTAGGTTCCTCCACTCTTGTTATTCATGGTTTGGGTTTAAAAATCCATTTGCACCCAATGGTTCTTTCTTTCTCAGGTCTTTGGATCAGTTTCCATGTATGATTCTTTAGAAGAGAATCCATCTCCTCATTTGTAGCAGCAATCCACTTCAGTCGGTTTTGACAGCTTATGGCTTCTTCATAAGTCTGAGGTTCTTCTGTATTCATGAATTCGATAACATTCAAAGCATATGCAGCTACATCCTGATCATCAAACCTACTGTGAAGTTTAATATTCATTCTTCTTTCTCTATCTCTTGCAAGTTGATAGTCTTGAAGTCCTTTTTCATAAGACTCTTCTTCTGAATCTTCCACTCCTCATCATCCCCTGAAGAAACTCCATCTTCGTCAGAACTTTCCGCTTTAGATTCAGAAGTTTCACCTTCATCACTCTCATTTGGCAGAATAAAAGAGACTTTCTTCACTGGCCTTTTTTCTTCTCTTTATGTTCTCTTGACACCTTTACTATATCTTTATATAGTACGTCTTCACAGAAAGTAACATCTTTGCTAATGATGCACTTCCTTTCATCAGTACTCCAAATTCTATATCCTTTTACACCTTGTAGATATCCCATAAAACTTCCCTTTTTAGCTCTTGACTTTAGTTTTCCCTGATCAACATGGTAATAGACCAGACATCCAAATCTTTTCATATGAAAATATTCTGGTTTTGTACCTGACCATACTTCTTCTGGAACTCGAAAATTCAATGGTGCTGAAGGAGTTCTGTTGATCATGTAAACCACCATAGAAGAAGCTTCTGCCCAGTAAGATTCTCCTAATCCAGTTTCACTCAGCATACTCCTAACCTTCTCTAGAATGGTTCTATTCAACCTCTCTGCTACTCCATTTTGTTGTGGAGTATATGGACACGTCTTGTGCCTCATGATCCCTTTAGATTTGCAAAAGTCATCAAAGATCTTGTTGCAATGCTTTTAACTTCTTTTCACTTTGATTCTCAACTAATGCCAACCACTCAACAAATTTGGAGAAAGCTTCATCTTTTGTTTTGAGAAAATAAATCCATACCTTTCTAGAAAAGTCATCCACAAAAGATATGTAGTAATGACACTTAGACAAGCTTGGTGTCACATTTGGGGAACCCCACAAATCTGAATGGACATACTCCAAAACAGCCTTTGAAGTATGTTTTCCTGTTTTAAAAGACAGTTTATGAGATTTACCTAGTATGCAGAACTCACACTGCTCCATCTCTGAAATCTCATCATCTTTTAACAGCTCATTTTTAACCAGCAGTTGCAGTCCTTTATTACTTATATAGCCAAGTCTGCTATGCCATAAAGTAGTTTTGTCTACTGCTTCAATAGCTGCATTCATGTGTCCTAGTTCTGATTTTCCATCAAGGAAATACAAGGTGTCTTTGTGATCACCAGCTAGAACTTCCTTGTCATCTTTAAAGACTTGTAATCTTTAGTTTCTAGACTGAAACCAACAGCCGTGAGTTTCAAGTTGTCCCAAAGAAATCAAATTCCTTCTTGCTACAGGAGAATATCTAACTTTAGTTAACACAACTTCACTCTCGTTATAGTTAACTATCTTAATTTTTCCAATGGCTGTAATTTCACAATAGGTATCATTACCCATCAGAATTTTACCACTATCAATCTCTTCTACATCAAACATTAGATCCTTCCTACATGTCATATGATATGAACATCCAAAATCTAACACCCATCCATCTTTTGAATGATGTTCAGAAGCAATTAACATCACAGGCTCTGTCCATTGTGACTTACCAATATCAGCCTCTGCTTTATTGCTTTTGTACTTGCTTGAGTTTGAATGATTTCTCTTAGGACAATCTCGCTTTAGATGGTCTTCACTTCCACATATCCAACAAGCCCTTTTTTCCTTTTTCTCTAGACTTACTTCTGTTTTTAAACCTTCCTTTTGACTGAATTCTTTTATCAGTTCTGCCTCTTGTTTGAACAACTAACCCTTCATCAAGAGTTTTCTGTCTGTTGGAGATATTCTTTTCTTTTAATTCTAGCTCTATAGAATAAGCATACCGAACTATTTCCTTTAGTGTAATTGTGTCTTTTCCACTGCTATACTTCAGAGTATGAACCATATGGTCAAACCTGTTAGGCAAACTGTTCAGAAGAATTGCAGCTTGATCCTCTTCACTCATCTCTACGTTTAGATTTGAAAGATCAGATATTAGCTTATTGAATGTATCCAAGTTCTTATCCAGATTCTTGTCTTCATCCATTTAAAGCTGTAAAATCTTTGCTTGAAATAAAACCTGTGTGGCAGAGTTTTCACTTGATATGTGTTTTTTAGTGCTGCCCAGATATCATGTGTTGTAGGTTCTTTTATAACCTTTCTCAACACCAAGTCTGCCAAATTCATACTCAAAAGATTTCTAACCCTCCGATCCTTCTCCAGCCACTTTGGATCACGTTTCTTTACTTCATGTTCAACTCCTTCTTCCTGAATATCTTTTCCTTTAGGATCTTTAGGATCTGTAACAACTTCTGGTTGAAGCACAGAGTCAATCCCTAAGATCTTCAGTTGTGCCAAGACCTTATGCTTCCATGAAGTAAAGTCACCTTCTCCATCAAATTTCTCCACCTCAAACCTGCCTTGAGTTGGCTCCATCACAAAACTTGTAGTTCCACAAGTCGACTCAGAAATACACTAATCAACAACAACTCTTTGTACAATAAGCTTAAACCGATGAAGATATGTACCTTAGATGAACACTCTTCACAATCCGTAGAACTGGATAGCTTTAGCCAAGCTCTGATACCACTAGTGGTTTTATGTTCTTTTATTCAATTCTGATGTGATTCAGATTGCAGGTGTTGTGTTTATTTGTGCTGAGTTAGATTTGTGTTTGATGATGTGCATAAACTTAAGAACACCAAGATATACGAGTTCCCAAGATCAACGTGATCTCGGTACGTCTCGGTGAGCTTACACCAGCTCACAAGGGTAATATCTTTGATGCAGAAAACAAAAAAGATCACTCACCAAGCTCACGTCACTCACCATACAGAGATATAACCCAAAGAAGAAAACCAAAGATGAACAAGCTTTTTATGAAAAAACTAAGTCACTTCTCACGTAGCTTTTCTCTCACCCTCTCTCTATCTTCTTTTCTATGTGTTGTGAATTGTGTAGACCTCTTACTTGATCTTTCTCTCACTAATAGTTATTTATTCTGCAGCAATACCCTTCTTCTTCCAGTTCCTGCTTTTTTACTTGTCATTGATTGACACCTACCAATGACTCAGCTCCTTTGTTTCTTTGAAGCTAAAAAAACAGGACACATTGTAGTTACTTTATTGCAGAGTTTCCTCTGTCACAGATTTCTTTTGGGGCTAGCTGTAACCAATCAGTCCATTGCAGAAGAAAATCCCACCTATCCGAGCCCAATCACAACAACTACAAAGTGATTATTATCACTACACTGATCAAAAAAAAAAACTCAGAAAAGATAAAGGAACCTGTCCAATACAAAAATACCTCACCAATATGATCCCTCACAGTTATTTACTTACATCGTCTTATTCCTCTTGTATTCGATTGTTTCCACCAACCGATAACAATCTCAATCTCTCATTCCGAGGTCTCTCTCTTCTCTCTTAATTACAATAAGATGAGTAGTTGTAATGACTTTTGATATTGATTGGTTCCTAATTTGCGAGTAATTCACTTGATTGTTCAGATACTGAGTGTTCTATAACATAATATATGCATTTCTTTTCTAATTTTAAGATTAAAGCTTTGAGCTATAAAGATACCCTGAATTTGGAAGTTTAGGTCTCGCTAATCGCAGCAGGAGTTTTCTCGTTTACGGTTTAAGAAGTTTAGGTTATCTTGAATCTCAGAAGGACAACACGAGATCAGTCTACGCGGGTTTCCCGTTATTTGCAGTCAAATGGAACCATCAGTGAAAAGAAGAAGCCTTTATCCTCCAATTGAGCCATACAACAATGGTTTTCTAAAGGTTTCTGACATTCACACACTCTACTGGGAGCAATCAGGAAAGCCCGATGGACATGTACATTCTCTGTTAGATATCAAAGGGTTTATATTCCATACTCAGACTCCTAAACTTTTTTTTCTCTTTTTTGCATCGTATTATGGGAATTAACATGTTGCAGCCAGTTGTTTTCCTTCACGGAGGACCAGGAGGAGGAACAGCTCCTAATAACAGGAGATTCTTTGATCCTCAGTTTTATCGTATTGTTCTTTTTGACCAGGTCGGGTTCTCTTCATTTTATAGACATTAACATTACATAATCCTACTTATTTATTCACCCCTTTGTTTTCCTCCAGAGAGGTGCGGGAAAGAGTACACCACATGCTTGCTTGGAGGAGAACACCACATGGGATCTTGTGAATGATATTGAAAAACTAAGGGAACATTTGCAGATTCCGGAATGGCAGGTGAAAGCTTCCGCAGATATATGTTTTTTGCTGTTCCTGGTAAGGAAATGTGGATGAGAGCGTTTAACATTGTTTTGCTCTGTTTGGTTAGGTTTTTGGTGGATCATGGGGAAGCACTCTAGCACTTACTTACAGCCAGTCCAATCCTGACAAGGTGCAAATTATGATGCTAACATTCTAACTCTTATAGAGGGTGCAAGAAGAAAACAAGTGTTCAGGGATTGGTTGATTTGATTATGATCTGAATTAAAGGAATTAGAGATAACTTATCACTTCAATGGTTTGGTGCAAGGTTACTGGTTTGGTCCTTAGAGGCATCTTCCTGTTGCGAAAAAAGGAGATTGATTGGTTTTACGAGGGTGGTGCTTCTGCAATATACCCTGATGGTATATCTCTTTTTTGTTTTCCTGTTTAGTGGACATTTCCATATAAGCTTAGCAATTATGGGTTTATATCTCAAGAGCTTCCATTTGTTATCTACCTTTGTAAGTGTTTGTTTCTCTGTTTTATAAGCTTGGGAGGAGTTCAGAGATGTTATTCCAGAAAACGAGAGAGGTAGCCTTGTGGATGCATATCATAGAAGACTGAACTCCAATAATCTGGAAACTCAAGTATGTTGAGGTCTAATCAGTATTGCATGAGAATATGCATTGACCATGTTCTTTTGTTGCTGCTGAAGCAATTGAGATTCTCATCTTTTTATTTTGTACTTGTAATAAATTTCTGTCTCTCCACAACGGTGATAAGTGCATTTTTGAGCTTACAGTATGCAGCTGCAAGAGGTTGGACCAAATGGGAAATGATGACATCTCATCTTCTTCCAAGTGATGAAAACATTCAAAAGGCAGAAGATGATAAATTCTCATTGGTTAGTCTGATGAGTTTGCCAATCTTATCTGGGATTCACTGATCTGTTATATCTAAATAACATATACATCTTTGGAAATCTTGCTTTCTTGTTCCGTAGGCGTTTGCAAGGATTGAAAATCACTACTTTGTTAATAAAGGTTTCTTTCCCTCGGACTCATACTTGCTGGACAATGTTGATAAAATAAAACACATCAAGACCACCATTGTTCAGGTACATCATCTAACAAGTTGATTTGTTGGTTCCATATAGTTTTCTTAGCGCATATAATGTATGTGTGCAGATTTTAGAATCAGATATTTTAATTTAATTTTGATGTGGCTGTATTGTGTTATGGTATTGAGAATGGGCCTGCTAAGCTGCATACGATTGATTTAAGAGAAAAATCTTAGAATAGTTTTAAAATTTATTTATTACAAATATAAAATAGAGATCAAAATATCTTTTATTAAAGAGATAAAAGACATTATTATACTCTTGAAGTTAATTAATGTAGAGTTAAGGTTTACTTGCAGATGAGGTTTAAATTTTTTTATACAAATGCATAATTAAGATTTAAAATTTAAAATAATAATATTAAAAACAGTTTAAAAATGTTTGAATTTAAAATAAAATTTGAAAAAAAAAAGAGAAAATTTGAGAAACAAAATCGAAAAAGTTTCATATTTTATGATTTTTTTCAAAATAATTTATTATTATTATTATTTATTTATATTTATAATATATATAATAAGTGTATAATTCACATTTAACTCTTTAATAAAAAGTATTTTGTTTAATTTTCTCTTTGTGTATTCTTTTTGGTAAAAAAAACATTTTTGGGTGTGGGAGATTTGCCTTTGATTTAAACTCTCTGGTTTATTATAATGAATAGGGAAGGTATGACGTATGTTGTCCTATGATGTCTGCTTGGGATCTGCACAAAGCATGGCCAGAGGCAGACCTCAAGGTAAAGCTAATGTTTTTTTCCTAAGTTCTCTTCTAAGTTCGTTTTTACTTGTTCGTAACACGACCCTTCGTCTGCAGATTGTTGGTGATGCTGGACACTCCGCAAATGAGCATGGAATTGCAGCAGAACTTGTAGTTGCGAATGAAAAGATGAAAGCTATTGTGGGATGAAGCTGCTCACTTTGTTCCTATCTTAGGGACTTATTTTCATATTTTCACATATGCATGAGCATTCAGATATTTCGTTGTTGGCGCCGTACAAGTGGAGATCTTCAATTAGAAACATACAATTGCAGAAATATAAACCAAATAAGGTTGGAAAATAGAGGGTTTGAATTTCGTATTTGCGAAACTGATGAGTGGTGAAGGAAAATATTGCATATTAATAAGAGTTAATTTGCTTAAAATACATAAAATTTAGTAATCTACCCTATACAGTAAAACAAAACAAGTGGATGTAGGTAAAGAATATTTAAAATGACAATTGTATCTTTGACAATCAGTTTGAACTCTGCAACATGATTAATTTGGGATTCTTATGGTGAGATTCTTAGTGGAAATTAAGAAACTGTTTTTTAACTTTTAACTAAAAAAAACTAAGAACCGATTCTTAAAGTCCTTATTTAAGAACCGGTTCTTAGCTTTTTTAGTTAAAAGTTAAGAAATAGTTTTAAAGTCAAACGGGTACCCATGAAAAACAAAGCGAGAGAAAATAAAAACAATCTTGTCCTTGCAAAACAACACCAGAAAACTATGCACGGCCTCGTCCTCCGCACCCCGCAAACGCCCGTACCCCTAAGGTTACATGCATAGTAGAAGAGGGGATGAGTAATCATAGAATTACTCAGTGAGTTCCCAACAATAAACAACAACAACTACCTCTTTCATTCCATGCTCAAAATAAACAACAAGCAATCAATCATACAAACAATCAATACAGGAAAATAGACGTGCAACAATAACTAATGCAATGCAATGCAACAATCAAAGACTCTAATTCCCCAAATCTCTCGCCGAGATCAAAGACAACCCGATAAACTATCTAGACTCAATCCTAGACTCGATCCTAAACTCAAACAAAAACAAAACACTCAAAGGACGGAGTCTCATGCTACACGCCCCGGGATCGCTACCATGGAGCCCTAACTCTCCATTCTGAACACTCCCGACCACAAATACAAGAGTCACATGACCGGAAAACATCACTCCGGGAATTGGGCTTCCCTTAATCTAACATGGGACGTATCTTCATGCAGCGCTCGTCCATGGGCACGACCCACTTCACGTGACAAGCCATGTAGATTAGGTCACTCCATCACTGGAAAATTGAGCTTCCTCCAATCTAAACCAAGGGTCCACGCATATCACCGGAGAATTGGGCTTCACCCAATCTAACTCTGAGATGACCACACACAACCACTAGCCTAGACTAAGACACAAACACAACCACAACCAGCATGAGAGAGCTCCGCCTCTAACCAACATGAGGGAGCTCCGCCTCTAACCAACATGCAACACTTAGTCTAGACTAGGGTCTACAACACACAATCACTCGCACACTACTAGTCTAGACCCATGTACACAACATAACACAACAACAAGCATGAGGGAGCTCAACCTCTAACCTCCATGCAACACGCGGTTTAGACTAGGGACACATCTAACGACACAAGCGAGTGACACCCTAGACTCTACCCGGGAATAGAGAGAGTTCCACTCAAATCTCTATGCAACCCCAACTACACTACATACAATGCATATGAACCAGCATGAGAGAGTTTCACTCAAATCTCCATGCTACATAATACCAAAACATATGCAACTACAAAACTAACAATGCATGCATGTAATCTAACTACTTAACAACATAATGCATAGCAAACAATCTAGCAACCTAACTCAAAATGCTCATAACATAACAAAACACTCAAGCATGGGGTCTACCAACTCCCCCCCCCCCCACACACACAAACCGCATAAGCGGTTTCGTCTTAAGAACCACACGATTCAAGCCCTCCACCTGCAACCACACACGGTTAGTAACACACACAACACACACACACACACACACACACACACACGGAACCCACCTAGGTCTTCACAAACTGCAAACAGCTCCAAAAGCACACGACCTAAGGGTTACACCAAAACCGATCAAAAGAGGCCAAAACGTCTAAAAGGATAAGGAACCTAAAACTCTAAATCTAAAACCTTACCACATATCCTAGAACACAAAAAGGTCTCCTAAAGCTAGGATAACTACACGGAAAGAGCTTCATACAGTCTCCTCACTCACTTACAAAATTTATCAGTTATGGATCAATTTCTCTCTCAAGAAATAACAACAAGAACAAATGAGAGATAAAGCTCAGGGGTTTCTAAACATCTAAAAATCATCCTAAGGGTCCTATTTATAGCCAAAGAAATGGGTGTGAACTCATGACACATGTCCTTACAGTTGTTCTTATTTTATGACCAAAATTCATGCATGAGGGATTATGCAATGAATCAACTCCTTTACGTCCCATATTCTAGAATAAATACCAGTTTCCAGACTTCATTCAGTGCACAAAATCTCAGCTCAAAACTTGCTCTCCAAGTAGATTTGCCACCACTCCAAGTTTTAGCCTCCAAATGGCCTTAACACACAACACATAGCAAATCTACTTCCCAACCTTGTCTCCCTAACTCCAGTAGGTCTCCTGGTGTAGTATAAGAACCAATGCATGCGTGGCTGACATGTTTCCATTATCCTTCCTCTTCATTAACTAAACCACCAAAAAGGCTCATTTTCACACCTTTAAGTCTTCAATCTTCTAGCATGTTATCCTTGTGCTCCAGCACAATCCAAAACTTCCCTTGGGTCCTAAATGAAGCTTAGATGTCATGGTTTTCATGTGGAAAAGACTTCCTTCACCCCTTGGCTCCATTACCATTTGTAGTCCATTTGGGAACAAATGGTATCTTCATATCTTCTTGCTCATTAGATGTCTTTTGTCTTTCATTTTTTCACAAAAAAATCTCTTGAATTATTACACACCATGTACAGGATTGAAGAAATTTGGTCCCCTCTAAGTGGCATACTCCAATTAGTTGACCGGATAGCTTATGTGGACCAATGGGGTTCATTCTCTCTCTTTTGACTTTGGTTGACTTTGACTTCTGAGTTGACCACTTCCAAAAGTTCATGAATTGCACAATATATTCATTTGAACTCCTTGACCATGTTTGTACATTTTTATTTGGCTTCCTTAGCTTTTGGCTAGACATTTTAACTATATCGGTCAAAATTGCCTTCCTCCGAGCCATCTTGGTACCATCCTGGTTTGTCTTGACCAAACTCTCTTGAATGTCTTTAAATACCTTAATAAGGTTCCTAGGTTGATCCTAGATTTATCTCCATGCTCCAGGAATCAAAATAGTCTTCTTCAGTCTTCACCCGATGTTACACCTTAGCTTAGAACATCACTAGAACCTCTATTGACCATCTTCACTTTGGATCGCTCAAATTCCATTCTGACTCGACCAAAAGTATTCTTTCATCCCTTAAATATGATTGGGATCAAGTCCCACTTGATTTGCACACTTCAAAATTTCATCATGCTCGGCCTTGTCCGTTTCGAGGATTCAGTTCTGACTCCTTAACCAACTCTTGTTTCCACTCGACCATTCTTCAAAATACTTTGTCCGTACCTCCATTCTTCTTCTTGTAGTTTCACCACACTTGTTTGGCTTGATCCGCGTTCGTTGACTTTCGTTGACTTGATACCCTATACCAGGGATATTAAATTCTCCCCTCCTTAAATGAATTCGTCCCCGAATTCACAGGCACCTCTATCTTCTGCTATCACCTTTTTAATTTTCTTCAGTTTGTTCCTAACTGCTTCTTGTCTTTTTCTTCCATCATGTCTTCCTTCCCTTCCTTGATTCTTTCTTGCATACTTCCGGTTTACTTGCTTTATTCGGCTTCTTTGATCTATTCATCCGTCCACCATTGTTGATGCTGTTATCCGCTTCTAGCTTCTGATTCTTCCTTTCACTATGGATACCATCATTTGTGCTTTCTCTTATCTTGACATCATCTTCTGGTATTAAACTTCTTCCTATTACCATCTGGTACTAAACTTCTTCTACCTCCATTTGGTATTGCTACCAATATCGTCATCCACTTTCACTAGCTCTTACTGTTTCCATTTATGTTACCACCATTTACTTTCATCTTATGCTGCTTTGAATTCCAACTCTTCTTGCATTTGTTTTAGCTTTCTTCCATCTCTTTTTCCTTTGCTCTGATTCTCACTTCGTAAATGTCTTCTATTTGCCGGTCTTTCCTTCATTGATCCTAGCTCCTTCCTTGCATTTGCTCACTCTTCTGCTTCACCAGCTTCCTCTTATGGACCAATTCTTGCTAGTATAATTCCGTACTACCACCGGTTAGCTTATGTTATCACCATTTGTCCATCCTACATCTTGAATACACGTGCGGCTAAGTTCCATGCTTCTCCTTTGCAGTCTCCACTCAGTGTCTCTTCTCCTTGGAAATAACTTAGTCCGCACCATAAGAGCAACACCAAACCTCACTCGAACTTCTTCCTCTATCTTCTTTACATCATTCTCTCATTGGCTCCATACTTTCTTGGATTTAGTGAAGAGCCCTCCAGACTTGATCTTTTTCTTGACATCATCTTGACAAAATCTAAGACAGTTCTTTTCAAATCAATCACATATTCCTTCGAGATTCCACAATTCTCTACTACACTGAAACTCTTCAGGTCTTCTACTCCCATATCTACCACCATTTGCAATACTATCATTTGCACCTACTGACGCTTCTGAGACTTATCAAGCTTCCAAAACCAAATACCATCAATGCCTCTGACTCTCACGACAACACCTTTCGCGATCACGCTCAATAATGCTTCATATCACACACAACCACTAGTTTAGACTAAGACACAAACACAACCACAACCAGCATGAGGGAGCTCCACGTCTAACCAACATGCAACACTTAGTCTAGAATAGGGTCCACAACACACAATCACTCGCACACTACTAGTCTAGACGCATGTACACAACATAACACAACAACAAGCATGAGGGAGCTCAACCTCTAACTTCCATGCAACACGCGATCTAGACTAGGGATACATCTAACGACACAATCGAGTGACACCCTAGACTCTACCCGGAAATAGAGAGAGTTCCACTCAAATCTCTATGCAACCCCAACTACACTACATGCAATGTATATGAACCAGCATGAGAAGAGTTTCACTCAAATCTCCATGCTACATAATACCAAAACATATGTAACTATAAAACAAACAATGCATGCATGTAATCTAACTACTTAACAACACAATGCATAGCAAACAATCTAGCAACCTAACTCAAAATGCTCATAACATAACAAAACACTCAAGCATGGGGTCTACCAACTCCCCCCCCCCCACACACAAACCGCATAAGCGGTTCCGGCTTAAGAATCACATGATTCAAGCCCTCCATCTGCAACCACACACGGTTAGTAACACATAACACACACACACACAGAACCCACCTAGGTCTTCATAAACCGCAAACAGCTCCAAAAGTACATGACCTAAGGGTTACACCAAAACCGATCAAAAGAGGCCAAAACGTCTAAGAGGATAAGGAACCTAAAACTTTAAATCTAAAACCTTAACACCTCTCCTAGCAAACTACAAGGTCTCCTAAAGATAGGATAACTACACGGAAAGAGCCTCCTACAGTCACCTCACTCACTTACAAAATTTATCGGTTTTGGGTCACTTTCTCTCTCAAGAAAGAAAAACAAGAACGAATGAGAGAGAAAGATCAGGGATTTCTAAACTTCTAAAAATCATCCTAAGGGTCTTATTTATAGCCAAAGAAGTGGGTTTGAACTCATGACACATGTCCTTACATTTTTTCTCATTTTATGACCAAAATTCATGCATGAGGGATTATGAAATGAATCAACTCCTTTACGTACCATCTTCTAGAATAAATACCACTTTCCAGACTTCATTCAGTGCACGAAATCTCAGCTCAAAAATTGCTCTCCAAGTAGCTTTGCCACCACACCAAGTTTTAGCCTCCAAATGGCCTTAACACACAACACATAGTAAATCTACTTCCCAGCCTTGTCTCCCTAGATCCAGTAGGTCTCCTGGTATAGTATAAGAACCAATGCATGTTTGGTTTCGTGGATGACATGTTTCCATTACCCTTCCTCTTCATTAACTAAACCACCAAAAAGGCTCATTTTCACACCATTGGGTCTTCAATCTTCTACAAGTTGTCCTTGTGCTCCAGCACAATCCAAAACTTCCCTTGGGTCCTAAATGAAGCTTAGATGTCGTGGTTTTCATGTGAAAAAGACTTCCTTCACCTCTTGGCTCCATTACCATTTGTAGTCCATTTGGGGAACAAATGGTATCTTCATATCTTCTTGCTCATTAGATGTCTTTTGCCTTTCATTTTTTCACCAAAATTTCTCTTGGTTTATTACAAACCATTTACAGGATTTAAGGAATTTGGTCCCCTCCAAGTGGCATGCTCCAATTGGTCGACCGGATAGCTTATGTGGACCAATGGGGTTCATTCTCTCTCCTTTGACTTTGGTTGACTTTGACTTCTGAGTTGACCACTTCCAAAAGTTGAGGAATTGCACAATATATTTATTTGAACTCCTTGACCATGTTTGTACATCTTTATTTGGCTTCCTTAGCTCTTGGCTAGCCCATTTTGACCATATCGGTCAAAATTGCCTTCCTCCGAGCCATCTTGGTACCATCCTGGTTTGCCTTGACAAAACTCTCTTGAATGTCTTCAAATACCTTAATAAGGTTCCTAGGTTTATCCTAGATTTATCTCCATGCTCCTGGAATCAAAATAGTCTTCTTCAGTCTTCACCCGATACTACACCTTAGCTTAGAACATCACTAGAACCTCTATTGACCAACTTCACTTGGGTTCGCTCAAATTCCATTCTGACTCGACCAAAATTCTTCTTTTATCCCTTAAGGATGATTGGGATCAAGTCCCACTTGATTTGCACACTTCAAAATTTTATCATGCTCGGCCTTGTTTGTTTCGAGGCTTCAGTTCTGACTCCTTGACCAACTCTTGTTTTACTTGACCATTATTCAAAATACTCCGTCCGTACCTCCATTCGTCTTCTTATAACTTCACCACACTTGGTTGGCTTGATCCGCGTTCGTTGACTTTTGTTGACTTGATACCCTATACCAGGGATATTACATTCTCTCCTCCTTAAATGAATTCGTCCCCGAATTCACAAGGCACCTCTATCTTTTGCTATTACCTTTTGAATTTTCTTGAGCTTGTTCCTAACTGCTTCTTGCCTTTGTATTCCACCATGTCTTCTTTCCCTTCCTTGATTCTTCCTTGCATACTTCTGGTTTACTTGCTTCATTCGGCTTTTTTGATCTATTCCTCGGCCCACCATTGTTGATGATGTTATCTGCTTCTAGCTTCTGATTCTTTCTTTCCCTACGGATACCACCATTTGTGCTTTCTCTTATCTTGACATCATCTTCTGGTATTAAACTTCTTCCTATTACCATCTGGTACTAAACTTCTTCTACCTCCATTTGGTATTGCTACCAATATCGACATCCACTTTCACTAGCTCTTAATACTTCCATTTATGTTACCACCATTTACTTTCACCTTATGCTGCTTTGAATTCCAACTCTTCTTGCATTTGTTTTAGCTTTCTTCCATCACTTTTTCCTTTGCTCTGATTCTCACTTCGCAAATGTCTTATATTTGTTGGTCTTTCCTTCATTGATCCTAGCTCCTTCCTTGCATTTGCTCACTCTTCTGCTTCACCAGCTTCCTCTTATGGATCAATTATTGCTAGTAAAATTCTGTACTACCACCGGTTAGCTTATGCTATCACCATTTGTCCATCCTACATCTTAAATACACGTGCGGCTAAGTTCCATGCTTTTCTTTTACAGTCTCCACTCAGTGTCTCCCCTCCTTGGAAATAACATAGTCTGCACCATAAGAGCAACACCAAACCTCACTCGAACTTCTTCCTCTATCTTCTTTACATCATTCTCTCCTGGGCTCTATACTTTCTTGGATTTAGTGAAGAGTCCTGCAGACTTGATCTTCTTCTTGACATCATCTTGACAAACGCTCAGACTCTTCTTTCCGAATCAACCACATACTCCTTCGAGATTCCATCATTCTCTACTACATTGAAACTCTTCATGTTTTCTATTCTCATATCTACCACTATTTGCAATAATATCATTTGCACCTACTGACGCTTCTGAGGCTTCTCAATAATACAATTTTCAAAATATTTAACATAAGTTATGACGGATAAATTAATTATTATACAATATTATAAATATATTAGCAGTCCAATAATAAATTTAGAAAACTAAACTGAAAGATATAGTTATAAATTATAGAATATGTCGGATAAATAAAATTTTATATATTATTACATATGTTTAGCCGTATAACAATAAATCTAAAATGCTAATTCAAAATGCATGTAAAAATGGATAAGATGTTAAATGATATTAAATAAGTTACCGGATTAACAATAAATTCTGAAAATCAATTCAATATACATACGAAATGTAAATAATTTTTATTTGCTATTAAGTATGTTAGCAGTTTTTTTTAAAGAAATATAAATACAATTTAAAGTATATCTGCCTAAAATTTGTGTGTCAATCCACTTGAATTTATTAAGAACAGAGGTACATAACTTAATTACAGACCAAAAGTAATGAACATGATTTAAGATAATAAAGATAAGAACACATGTTGGAAACGAAACAATAGCAACAAGGTCCACACAGTTATGAGAGGAAGCTAGAATGTTCTTTGGTTTCTCTGTTTCAATCTGTGCATTTTGCTCCCATTTGCTCGGCTAACAAAATAACATCGTCGCCGTCAGCTTTGAAGAGATTATCTGTGAAAATATTTTGCTAAAGCCGGAGAAACATATTGTATCTTCTTATTTGCTCTTCCGATTCAATAGCCAACAGATGATTAAAGTTGAAATACTCCTCTTTTATATATATTTAGTACAACACCCTACTAGGAAACACACTTGGAGAAATTTAAAAAGTATGAAAACAGAAACATACTTTACAATAACTAACTAAGCCAAGCAAAAGAATACTTACCTCGCTGAATCATTTGTAGAATCTCACCGTATTGATGTTGACTAACTGTCAATGTACCTTAACACCAAGATTGTAAATTTAGATCATTTGAATAAAGGAAAAACGAAGATCTAAGACAATAAAGTGAGCAAGAAGAAAAAACCAACATTCTCTTTTTCAATTTATCTTCGTACTCATCTTCATTAACCTCTTAATGGTGTCTTTTCAAAAAACCAGAAGAGAGAATAAAAGATTCATCGAAGATTTAACTATATAATTTCTCTAAAAGGAACTAAGCTTTAGAAAAAAAACTGATGGAATACACCAAATCAACGATTTTGAATATACTCTTGATCTAACTTCTTCTATTACAGCCTGCAAATTTCACAAATTAAAGTGATTCAGTCACCGGTCCGTATTCCGACAAAAATGATGATTAATTTCTTTGGACCATCGTCAAACTCGTCTCGACGTGGCTTAGTCACCAACTATAACGATGCAGCCGATGAGAACAACGATGCAGCAGATGGTGATCTAAAGAGAGAGAGAGAGAAATAAACAAAAATGTGGAGGAAGTGGGAAGTAGAAAAGATCTCACATGTCACACCGTAAACAGAAAAAAAATATTGTAGGGACTGTGTTGAAATTTGGTCGGTAGAGGTATAATCGTATTTAAAAAAAAAACAGTGCAGAACAGTGTTTTTGTGTAGTTACCTAAATATCAAATAATGTGTTGGTAGAGAGTGCAAATACTCTATTAATAATTCGTGTTTTCAATGAGTAAGGAGAAACAAAAGCTCGTTAGTTGATCTTACTCGCCGAAAACAAATACTCGCAAGAGCTTAATCCATCTTCATCGTTTTGAGGCTTTCTCCGTTCTCGGCCTTTGCCGGTGAGCCGTAAGGGGCTTCCTGATTCTCCAACTAAGTAGACCAACTCTTGTATGTGCATCGTCAATGTAAGCATTAATTCAGATCATGCTTTCGCTTGTTTCAATTATTATAAAATCTAAGTTTAAGGTAATCAATCATAAGTTTGGCATACTATTAAATAATTTTTAAAAAATTTAAATTTAACAATTGAATTAGTCAGACATAATTACAGAAAATATAATGATAGTCTGAATAAATTGCATAAATAAATAGAGAAACAAAGTAGAAAAACAAAGAGAGTTTATGATCTTCTCTCCGTAGGAGTCCATATCTCTCTCTCCAATCTCAAGTTCTCTCCTCTAGAATAATATGAAGCTTAGTTTACAAAACTGTTGTCCACTTCCTGGAATTTATGGATAAAACTTGTAGCTTCCTTAAATCATCATTAAACTTGGGGACTCAAGAGATCTCCATTGACACATTCATGTGGCATCAATCGATATTCTAGTAAGAACAGACTCCGACTTCAAGTTTTCATGAAATCTTTCCTCAAAACTCTAAAATGATCAAAAAGCTCTAATTACGTCCAATAAGTAAATAAATCTGAAAATACTCTAAAACAACTCCATATGCAAATAAAAGTCTCTAGAGATAGGTTTATATCATGGCTAAAAACAAATAAAAAACATGACATATCAACTCTCCCAAAGTTGTCATTTGTTTGTCTTCAAGCAAAACATTAAATAAATATGTGGAAGAAGTTCAAAAACACAGTGATTCACACTCCTCTAAACTACTAGCATCACCTTTGCAATATTGCAAGGTGCCAACTTTAGAGGTAGTTTAATGTACTTAGCTTTAGCTTACCAACCATACCATCCAGCCCCCAACTCAGCTGATGCCGCCTAACATACCCCTTTACTGATCTTATTTCTGCAATAAATGTGTAGGCTTTGTCATGAGAGTATTGATTACTGAACACATGGATTCTTATTCCAACAAGTTTCTGAGTACGCATGTAACATTATTCTGGTTTCTTTTCTCCACATATCTCCCTTCTCTGAATCAATTTTTCATTTTAGTCTGCAAATGGTAGGCGAATAATAGAGTCATAGGAAATTTTCCTATCCCTCACTTCCAGCTTTGTGTGAACATTCCATTGAAGTAGAATAATGGGGTCACATGAAACTTTCCAATCCCTATAAATTGCAGGAAATTATCTCAATCTTTTTTTTTTTAGATCCCAAAGGGAGGAGAGAAGGAAACCAAAAATATCCAGACTTTAACCTTATAGACCTGAAAGAGGACTTCGATCTTGTGTATACCAAACCCCAAAACAAACAAGTTAAGTAGATAGGTTGGATGTCAACTTTGGTTTGTTCAAACTTTCTCAACAAGCGTGAACGTAACTGGCAGGTAATCCAATTTGGTGTTTCCATTTAGTACACCCTACAATAACTAAATCAAAGAATGGTGCTAGAGAGTGGTTATATATTAGTAAAATTTAAAAAAGTTCATCATCCCTTTTGACTCTATAAATGACTTAACTGGCTCTCAAAATGAAAATCAAAATAAAACACAATATTATTAACTACCTCTCCCATCTATCTTGGGTGTTAATCGCCACCAACATCGGTGTCCATTGATACTACTTAGACAGAATATTTCTGCTTTCTAGTTAACATGTTAGGAAGCATAGATCATTTAATTTGATTCATCAGTTAGCAGAGTTTGCAATGTTAGAAACTCAAACACATGTTAATAACAAAATAATATATAATCTCAAAGTCTAGCATAGTAAATAAAAGGGAAATAATTGCAAATATAAATCCAAATAAACCAAAAATAAAAACATAAGTAGTAAATGAGTAAAAGGATAAGAGTATTCCTCATCAGTATCCTCATCCTCGTCTGGACTTTTTGAAGGACCTGCAGCAGCTAGTGGCGATCTCGCTCAGGTAAGTGGTCGGCTCATGTACTGACATCTCGATAATGCCTCAAATTTGGTCGAGATGGCATGAAGAGCGTCCACCAGAGCGCGTTGAAAGTCTCCACGGTCATGGATGGGTATCTCCAGAATGTTTGGGAACTATGGAAGTGGAGCAGCAGGTGGAGCATGAGCAATTGGAGCGGCTGAAGAATCAGCTTCCTCAGCTGGTGCTGCTGCAATACGAGGTCAATCTCGTCTGCGGAGTCTGACGGGTGGGTTTTGAAGAAGAAGTGGGTCTGGATGGAACTCGAGTCTAGAGTGGTCTACATCACTGTTTGTAACCCTTCGGTTGGACAGCTCTATCAAATATGGTCCTACATCATCAACAAAAGACCAGAGACGATCATCTTTCAGCCACTGCACACTCGTCCAATGTGTCTCATCTATAAAGGTCATGCCCCGATAGATTGTGATCTGATCCAAACGAATCCCAAGGTGCCTAAAAATTCATGTAAGAAGACTCCCTACTGACTTTCTCTTTGCAGCTGTCCCAAAAAGTGGCTTGTTCTTCAGTAAAAACAATTTCTTAACAAAAACAGCCCATAAGTTGACCAGATGGTTAACTTAAACAATTTTCATTTATACATTTAACTTTAACAAGCTATTTCACCATATAATGGAATAATATAAGTATTGACTAATTTTAAATATTTTATCAATTAAAATTATATAGATATAGTTTTCAATATTATAACTTTAAAAATATTCATTTTATTATAATATTTTAAGGATTTGTTAAAAGCATATATTTATATTAAAATAAAGAAAAAATATTAAAAGATATTTTTGATAAACTAGTTAAAAGTGATTTCCCATATAAATATATTGCTATATGTATTAATAGCACCCAAATCATATACAATGAAAAACAAAACCATTGATAAACCTAGTAAAAAAAAAAACTAAAAATTAAAAGTAAGAAACAATATATATACACGTAATATTTATATTGCCGGTTTTACATATAAAAGAGATTGAAAAACACTAACAGCCTATGGGTTCAAAAAGTAAACTAAAATCCTAAGTAGGTTTAGCCGAAAATAGTTAAAAGCTTAGGCGGACTTAAAGGGGTAAAACCAATGTTTGAGTTTTTACCAAAATTAGTGCTTTTATAAGCGTTATGCGCGGATTATATACTATAATTTTTTATATCTAAACTTTTTAACAATTAAATTTGTTTAACATTATCTTTAAAAAAATATAAAATAAAACAATAAAAAGGTGAAAATAGTTTAAGTTTTTTTAAGGGATTTAATCTATTTATCAAGTGAACTTCTGTTAAATAATTTCTATATGTTAGCTTTTTTTGAATAAGGGTTATTTAAAATATTGACATTTTCAAAAATATATATTATTTTCATATTTATTGGTCTTTTAAAAATTTATTAATAGAAATGACATGTTATATTAACTATTTGATTAGTTGAATTAATTTGCTTACATGGATAGACTAAAAAGCTTTCAAATGAATCTTGGTTTGAAAACAAACTTATGTTGTTGTATTATCTTTACTTGTGTATATATTATATACATCTACTGCTACTATAAACAGGACCATTAAATAATTTACAAATTATTAGAATTCAAAATTTGATGTGTATTAATATCTAAAGTTATATGAAATAGTCCGCAAAAATTAATAAAAAGACACCTAAATCTTATATATAATGGGGCACTTTCCTCTCTTCTGAGAGTATCCACGTATGCATCTCTTAAAATACGTGGGTCCCATGTTCTGTCCGGTTTCGTTTGGTAGTAAAGGTTTGACATTTGGTCTCAAAGTTTGGTTCGATAATTAACTCAAAACTCTATGTTTTGTGTCTACGTGTCTATGCTTACGTTTTTTCTAATGGACTTATTAATATAACACCTAATTTACAAAACTCACAATAATTACTAAAAAGTCCGATACTCCCTTCGTCATTACTCCTTCGGTCCTTTGCAACGCTTGAGATCCAAAAAAAAATATTGCATCGGAAGCTCAACCATCATCCTTATCCACCAACACATTAAATATATGATTTCAATCCAGTTCTTCATTCTCAACTGTTCTCAATCGTTTCCAATTTTTATGGTTACTCCAATCGATAATCAAAGTCTCTTCGTAATTACCATTGCATCACCAATAATTTTCTCCGTCAGGTACACTCTCAATTTCTACGATCCAATTTCATGTTCTTTGAAAGATCTCACAGAGTAACACGTATGATTCTTTTGGCCTTCTCAGATTTCTGAGAAGATTAAGCATAATCAGTTTTTTTTTTGTTTTTCCGTGATAACATATTTGAATATTACATAAGCCAGTATCTATCATGAAGAGAAGAATGTTGTATACTTGTATATCATGTTTCCTAGATACTCCAGGTGAGGAAAAAATTATCACTTTATGTTCTTCTGAAATTTTTGTATTTGAAACTTCTATGGTTACAAATTTTGTTCATTTTTCTCTCTTTCATTTCTGAAACAATCTCTTTCCACCGAGATTACCAGGAATCGCTTCCACAAGCAAGGTTTGGGAGTAAGAAGGTCAGGTATTTCTGTTTTATCCTTCATTTGTTGTTTTAGTGTCGTCACCGGAATTCGATAGGAGAGTGTGGATCACTGAATAAAGCCGACAATGAATCCTTTTATGTTGGAAGTGATTCCCCAGTGGTATCTTATAGTTCACTTACTGTTGAATGTCTTTCCTGTCCACACAGATTCATACTCCAGACTTGATACTAACAAGGTCTAAGAATTAGAATTAGCATTTTGTTGACTTTATCATTGCATCTTCAAGATACATGTGCTTTCTTACCAGTATTGTCTTTGTTTCTTTTTTCTTCCCCTGGATCATGAAGCTGGTAAGGCCGACAACATCTCAAGACACATTTAACGCTAATCTAACTTCATCTTCAAGTCGTACACCGGTTGATCAGCAATTCCAAAAGCTGTGAGTATTCTCCTTTTAGTGTAGTTGTTTGTCAGTATTTCTGTTTATTGGGAAGCCAATCACAACAAGATCTTTGATCATTTGGACACTCTGAGAAATAGGGGCATGCATCCCCGTATAAGTCTTGGCTCTTCTTGCTTTGCCTCTGTCTGCTTCTGCAACCATAATAATTTTGGTGATGTTTGGGTCATTGACTCATGTTACCATAAAATTAGCCATTCTATGGATACTACTGCCAATATTAAGTTTTGCTCTATTATCTTCTCATGGCTTCTTTGTTTGTTTTGTAGATACCATGGGACAACAAATTGATGTCCATCGGTGGTCCTACTAAGGATCCCTCAAAATCTATGGAAGGTAAGCGTTTATATACCTTCGAAGATGGTATATGCAAATATAGATTTTTCTGTGATCTTAATAATTACAATCAATTTTTTACTGTTTCCCTGTCACAGTAAAGGTCTTTGATACCCATACCTATACATGGTTAGTGTTGAAGACATATGGGAAACCATTGGTATATCTTCACTTCTCACATGTTATTACAATTTTCACATTGGAAACGATTGTTGAGGTGTTGAAGCAAAATGGCTGGTCTTATGTCTCTTGCACTAACTGCACCAAGAAGTTAAACATATCTGGCCAATCTCCCAGCTGCGACCAATGTGTTAATCCCACCGTCACCGGTGTTCTAAAGTAATAAGTATTGATAGTCATATAAAATTATGTTATGCTTATTTCACATTTTTAAATCATTGCGATCACTAATGCACCTTCATCACAGGTACCGTGTTGAACTGTCAGTCGCTGATAAAGATGACAATGCCACATTTGTTGTGATGGACAGAGAAATGGTGAAGCTCACTAAGAAACATGCAGCTTCTCTTACTTTTACCGAGGTTTGATAATAATTACAACCAATATAGTTTAAACTATACCATTCCAAAAGGCATTATGCAGCTAAAAAACACACGCACAACTACAGATGAATGTAGATGGCACCGACAACCTCCCACAATGCATTGCAAAACTAGAGGGAAAAGAATTTTTCTTTCAGATACGTGTCAAGCCCAAAACTTTCGTCCTCAACCACCGTACTTTCATTGTTTCAGAAATCAATGACCACATGAACACAGAGGTATTATACTATCATTACTCACCCATGTTGTCATATAACTAATGTTATACTAAAACATTAACAACCATTTAGCAGACAAACAACAGCAACAACCATCCATTTTTTTCAAGGAGAAAGTGGCCAATCATCTGCTACCAGTGGCATCAAAGTTGAAAGTGAAGGTGCTGACCCAAATACACCGGATGTTAAGAGCAAAGAGGAATGCAACAAACGCCTCCGTGAGTGAAGTTACCAACTTGTGAACAGTCAACCCAACTCTACTTCTACCTACCTCTAATTTCATAATTTCTTAGGATTTTAAAATTCCAAACATTTCAATATTTACTTACTTCAAGGATAAAAACAGTTATTTACGGATAAGTACCTTATCCGATCAAACAACTACTATTATTTAATATTATATAAGGGTTGACTAGACATATTTTATGGTTCAAATATGATTCCGGACGTGTTATTTAAAGATATATTCGATGCATATCTTTATGCTCCGTGGAAATGCAATTCTAGCGGATTTTTTATTAAAAACATTAAACAAGAACACTATTGGTAATTGAATATACGAATTAAAACATTCAACACACCCAATTACACTGTTTACTCCTCTCACCAAATTTCAAAGTACATTTCTATTTGATCCACATCAACAATATATACTTCAAGTACTTCAACCATCATCAACAATACATGAATGCCATAAGTTTAAGCCAACATCCCCACGCTTGCGCGGGGTTACGCCCCTAGTCTTTCTAGTTAAGTAATTATCTTTTATCTTGTTTCGTTGGATTCTCATGAAAATAAATTGTTAGGTTCACAAGTGAACTTTAATTGATATTTTAAATTAGTTAAATGATTGCATCTTTAAATAAGATTTTGTTATTAAAACTTTAGAGAACTATATTTTGAGTGGTTTTGTCAAAAATGTAAATCTTAAATAGGAATTGAAATAATATATTAAACTTACTGTTACTATCTAACACACGTACTTAGAAGTATTTTGGTTGCTTAATTTAGAACTACCAAAATTTAGTTCTCTATCTTATTTTTTTGTCACGAATCCAGAAGTCACTGATTCTGCATACTTCTCAATGTTCTCATAGACTTTCAAAGAATATATTAATCAGAAACAACGTAGCAGAATTGGGACTTGGAAGTTGAAATCATATTAATGTAACTGTACATAAGAGTTTGAATCTCCAGACCCATGGATATGATCATCGAACTTCATAATGAGTTTGATCTACAATCCCTCACAAGAACTGTCAAAACCAAAAGGACATAAAGAGAGATTACGGGCTCTGACACGAGCTGCAGCCTTAACAGCAAAGAGATGCCCCTATTCAATGATGTGTTTCTGCCTCCAGAATTTCTTGATCAATATCCCAAAGACAGCGGAAGCTGTGGAGGAGGAGGTCTCAGTGACTTCTTTTTATTTTCCACCAAGAACTTTAACTTCACCAACTACAACAAAAGTATGGCACAGAGATTCTACTGAATCTAACCTTGAAACTATAGAGACACACCTGAGATTCTACCAAAGAATTATGAACATCCACGTCTACTCTTCCAATTTAGCTTGTATGTCACGAAAAATTACAAACTTATGTAGAAGAAAAAAGCAGGTAGCTGTAACCTCTAATCTTAATTCAATGATGATGTAAGCAATTAAGTAATGTAAGGATAATGCAAAACATTCCGGCTACTGGTTCTAACTTCTGATCCGACCCACTCTGTCAATGGCTATACGAAACATACCTCTCATCTGATGCACCGCTTTGCCTTGTTGTCCTCTCGTTCCTTCCGGCATGCATCAGGTTTCATATAGTGGAGATCAGGGAATGATACCTGAGGTGAGATCCTCCCATTGGGTTATGATAGGCTCTTTTTCATCTAGTAATCATCTCTGCCTCCGAGTAACTAACTCCCTACTTCTCTCCAATGTTCTTGTATATCTACATAAACAGAATCACTATCACAGCTCAGAATTCTCAAATTAAAATCTTCCACGTGAGCTTATAAGATGTATCACTTCGACAATGGCAGGTTCCATGTCACAACTTTATCCTTTGGTCAGAAATATGAATAATAAGACAAAAAATGGATTGGACAGTTGTTATGTTCATATACTGAGGCAAAAACATGTTATCTACCCCAAAAAGTTTACAGATCAAGATCAAAAGGGACGTAAGGGAAGTGCTTGTAAGGATCCTACCTGAGAAGTATGATCTGCATCCTCTAGATCTTCAACCACTGCAACCAATAAAAGCTCACATAGGGCTCAAAATAATTCTAGAACGTCCATCAAAGAGAAGTTGAGTGGTGATAGCAATAAGTGTACTCATGATCTGCTAACCTAGATAACACAACACATCAAACACTCTTTCCTCTTCCACAGAGGTCTACATTCATCGATGTCAAGCTTAAAATGATAAGCTATCATGGGTTATGCTTACATGGAAACCTGGGTTCTTGTTGATCAGCGTGGAAAAAGTTAAACGCACATCTCCTTCTATATTTATGGATAATCTCTGCTGGTTCTATGGACAACACAGTGTTATCTTTGAGCAAAAAAAAAAATTACTGAAAAAGAGTTTATGTATTCACCTCATTTGCTCTCTAGCACATAAACTTTGAGATCAACATTTGTCTTGGTTATTTCAGCCGAATCAAAATCGGATCTTTAATCAGAGATGAATCAAACTCATCAGAAGGGTCCGTTACTGGAAACTAATTCTTCTCCTTCATTGCTAATATATAATCATATATTCTTATTCCTTGCAAGTATTTGAGCACTACTTGTTAAAAAAAGAAATCTAAAGCAGATTAAATCTGCTAGCTTTATGGCTAGGAGACTGTAAGAGTACCTTTTCGATAAGAATCAAATAGAAGTGGTTCTGAAAAGAGGCAAACCTATAAATCACAGTGAGCAATAAGAGGCATTATCTTCCTATGCTTTGGGGTCTGGTGTTATGTCAGCATCTTTCATGGAAAGTGAAAACAGAAGAAGCGGTTCCACCTACACGCTGCTTTTCCATGAATCCAAATATGCATGTCTGATAAAAATCCTCACAAAAACTTGGATCAAAACAACTTTGAGCACAACCTAACTATGTTGATTCTAACCATTTGAAGAGAACAGAAAAAAACCATACCTTGACATCCTTCTTTTCTTCCGCTCAAGTTCTTCCTCTATGAGAATCTTCTTCTCTACTTTGCCTCCTAATTTCAGATAACAAACATAAGATTCTCGTACTTTACCAACGGCGTAACAATTCAAAATATGGCAATAATCTTGTACAATTGTTTAAAAGTAGAAGATAAATAAGATTTGGGGAAATCCTCAAAATATATGTATCAGTTATTCTCAGATTCTTCTTGATGCAAAGCTGATTATGAGGACATGAATATGAATTACACGACAATCACTCATCAGCAAAAAAAATCTTGAGAAACATAAAGCAACGATTACACCTGTGAGACTCATCACCATCAATTCTTTCTTTGTTTTGACTGAAGGAGGTGATTTCAAGGTCGTTCGATAAAAACCAATGTTATTATTAGAAATCTGGAACAAAATTTATGGAGAGAGAAGATGAAAAGAAAGAGTTTTGAAAATGACAAAGCAAGATAAGAATTATAAATTCTGGAAGTTGTTCGTTTTTGGAAGAATAAAAACAAAGATCTATCGTTAATTATTTCCGGAGAAACGAAAATGTCTTAATAAAATTCGTATGGTAATTCAGAAATGATATGTCACTAAAATGTATTTTGATTGGTGGATTATTTAATCTGACGTGGACACTTTAGATGTTGAAGATATTTCCTTTTTAGTATAGTAAGATGGTTGTGAGAAAGAGCAAAAGAAGCACTTCCGTTTTAAATGTTTAGTTACATATGTTCTTGTCAAAGTATAGGACATATATAACTGAATCTCAATTTAATATGATTCATAATATAAATAAAACTATTTAAAGGAAAAAAAAAATTGAACGGAACCAAGAAATAAGATAAATAGTTTATCTAGAGAGGATGATACCACAGTCACAACCATACTCTTTGGTACAACAAATCTTAGAGTAGGCTTTCCAATCAAATTGAACAGTGGAATTTCTCGCATTTAAACTTCTTGCAATATAAAATTAGTCAAATCTAAAGAAGATTCACTACAAGAAAATATGTCTTTAACAACAAAAGGTTAAGAGGAAATATTTTCCTTGTAAAATTACAAGTATCTTACAACGAGTTTACGAGAAAAATAACCTTTGTCGTAAAGTCGATATAAGGTTACAAGAAAAAATATTTCTCATAATGACTTTCTAATTTTACGACGAACGTACGAGAAAAAAAAAACTTCCTCATAAAGTCGTTGTAATTATAATGTATTTATGACGAATCATGCTACCGGTTTTGTTGGTGAAAGCGTGTTTTAGTGAGCTTCAACTAACTCTATTCATTGTAAAGTCTTTGTAAATTTACAAGGTGTTTACGACGGATCATGTTACAGTTATTTATTGGTGAAAACGTGTTTTCAGTGATCACTTCAACTAACTCAATTCATTGTAAAGATGTTGTAAAATATATGTTAAAACCTTGTAAAACCTAGTAAATGATTTCTTTGTAAATTCTTTGCTATACCTTCACCTACCAAATTTGATTTTTTTAAATATATATGTTCATTCTCGATACAAAACAATATAGAAACAAAAAACAAAGAAAAAAAATCTAGAAAATTAAAAAAAAATCGAAGAAAAAAAATGTCTTAAGGTAGAAGTATTTACGAGATATGGAGTTGGATATATACGCATAAAGATTTCGCTGGTAGAGTGACATATGCATTTTTTAGCGGGCTAGAGATATTCATATACCAGGTGGCGGTACACCGATCATGCAGGAAGCTATAAGATGTTTTTTCCTTTTCGGAAGTGCAAGAATTCAAAATGTACCCGCAGTGAAATTGTATAGAAGCATTTAGTAAAAAAAGGTTTTACTCCATAATACTATATTTGGTTTCAACATGGAGAATGGTATAGTGGAAATGAAGTTAGTAGTAGTAATAGTAATTTTCAAAGATGTTGGTAATAATGAAGAACCGAATTATTTGCATACTGAATATAGTTACTATCAGGAGGAGTATATGGTAGATCATGATAAGGTTCACGACATGATTAATGATGCATTTTTAGAAACTACTACAACACTAGCTAATGCAGCTGGAAATGTTGAAGAACCTAATTTGGATACAAATTTTTTTTATGAAATGCTAGATCCTGCAAACCAACAAATCTACACTGGTTGTAGAGAAGGTCTTTCTAAATTGTCTCTAGCAGCTAGGATGATAAATATTAAAACATATCATTACTTACCTAGAAATTGCATGGATGCATGAGCCGAGTTATTGAAAGAGTATTTGCCAGAAAATAATGTGTCAGCTGAATCTTATTATGAGATTCAAAATTGGTATAGTCTTGGGTTGCCTTCGGAGATGATAGATGTTTGCATCGACAACTACATGATTTACTGGAGAGACGATGAGAAGCTAGAAGAGTGTCAATTCTGCAAGAAGTCTTGATTCAAACCGCACGGACGTGGAAGGACTAGGTATTGTACCAAAGGATGTGATACCTACCAATTAGACAGGTTAAAAAAATTATATCAATCTGAAAGGACTGCTGAACATGTCCAGAGGCATGCTGAACATGTCCAGAGGGATGGCAAGGTCGTTCATCCATCATATGCAAGAGCGTGGAAGCATTTCAACAAGGTACACCCAGATTTTGCTAGAAATATTCAGAATGTCTATCTTGGGCTATGCACACATGGATTTAGTCCATTTGGAATATCTGGGAGATATTATTCTCTGTGGGCAGTCATTCTTACGCCATTCAGCCTGCCTCCAGAAATTTGCATGAAACAAGAATTTCTAATCTTGATTATATTAGTCTCTGGACCGAAGCATCCAAAATGGTCTCTAGATGTTTTTCTTTTACCTTTGATACAAGAGCTGAATAAATTGTGGTCAGAAGAGGTGAAGACGTATGATTGTTCCTTGAAAATTAATTTTACAATGTTAGCAGTTCTACTGTGGACGATAAATGACTTTCATGCTTATGGGATGATGTATGGATGGACAACACATGGAAAGTTATCTTGTCTATATTGTCTTGGATCGACATATGCTTTTCAACTGAAGAATGGTAGGAAAATTTGTTGGTTTAATTGTCATTGTTGATTTCTTCTCCTTTTCTATCCATACCGAAGAAATAAGACATTTTCAAGTACAAAAAAGTTATCAGAGACAGTCCTCTTCCATATCTCATTGGACAAGAGATCGAAGTGCATATTGATTACTACAGAGCTCAAGAAACTGTTCGGCATGGAGGAAACTGGCATATTCCTAAAAATATACATGATGGGTATGGGGTCGTTGTTGGGGCCAAAAACGGTCACGGCGAAATCAATGTCTGAAAGTCTCTGGAAACCACCTAGCTTCTGAAAAAGGAAATAAAAATGTGGGAAACTAAAACTAAGGCTTCACACGAATTCAAAAGGAATTGCATAACAAGTCAACGGAAGAAGTTTCCGCACGAACCAACACCTAAACAAGAAGCATCCAACTCGCCACTAAGCGAGAGGACCGGTCAAGTCCAACTAGCCTAGTGGCGAGTTGGATCGAGCAACCCAATTCGCCATTTAGGCTAGATGGACGAGACGCGACCAACTCGCCATGGACTAAGCAATCTAAGTTGCCATTAGGCGATTCAGGCGAAGCACAACCAACTCGCTTAATGGCGAATACAACCAAGCAATCCAACTCGCCTAATGGCGAATTGAATCAGTTATTCCAACTCGCCCAATGGCGAGTTGGATCAATCGACCCAACTCATCATTAGGAAAGTTGGATGAGCCAAGTCCAACTCGCCATTAGGTGAGTTGGACACACCATTTCAACTCGCCTAAGGGCGAGAAGGATCGAACGAATCCAACTCGCCATTAGGCGAGTAGTGTGAGCATGTTCGATTCACCCTTTGACGACCCGGACCAGTCCTACGATTAATTTTTGTTGTTTATACAAAAACCGACATCGTATCAATGACGATTTCTTAAAAATTGCAAAAACGCTTAAAATCACAAAACGGCCATGAGAGGTCCAAATCGCGGATACGAGCCCACTTGTGTTTTTTCAAGAGATTAAACCCATTATGATGTGATGGTTTGTCTTTTGTCCGCATGAGAAGATAAATGTCAAGTTTCAAGATAAATGTGAAGTTTCGAGGATAATCATGAAGATCGAAGAAAAATGGAATATTTCTGCAAGACGATGTATTCGGCCCAACAGCAGAAAAAAAAGCGTAAACCATCTTAAGGAGGAGTATATAAGGGATGACAAGGCTAAGGACACAAAGGGACTTCTATTCCAGACTCACACAACAAAACTTAGCACTTAGAGCAATAGGCAACATTCCGTTTTTGTTACCGAGATGCGACTCAACTAGGTTTACAAGTATTAGGTGGTTAGAACTAGGAAACTCGCCAACAGCTCTCGTAGCCAAGGCTTTACCAGTTGTAAACGCACATACGCAGATCCGGAATAATATCTATTTTGCTCTCTTTTCGTTTTTCATATTATTATTTCGTCAATCTATTTCGTGTGTCTGATTGCTTTGCGTGTGGTTTAGATGATATTCGGGACCTCTGGGAAATTATGGTTTTCCTAACTTTCCTAATTTAAACAGAAATCGACGGTGTGAATTTTGCTTCCCACAGTCGCTCACAATTGGCATAAAAAGAGTATATTTGGGAGTTGGCTTATTGAAAGGATCTGTTTTAGACCACAACCTCGATGTGATGCATATAGAGAAATTATTTTTTAGAATACCATCAATACAATTCTGAACGTCCCAATAAAGAAAAAAGATAGCAAAAAGACAAGGATGAACTTACCAAATATTTTCTCAAGAAGTGAGTTACATATCAAGAGCAATGGAAACGTTCCAGTTCTCATCTTTCGGTTGTCATCAGAACTGAAGACGACTTTGTTTAACTAGGTTGCATCAGAAGTTAAGTTCTCTGATGGTTATGTTTCAAATCTCTCAAGATGTATTGAACAAGATCAAAAGTTCTCAGAAATGAAGAGTCATGATTTTCATGTGTTTATTCAACAACTACTTCCATTCACTTTTGTTGATCTGCTTCCAACAAGTGTACATGAAGCACTTGCAGGTAAATATTGTTAATTAATTAATAATATATCTACATATGTTACGAAATGTTATTAATTGAGTTATTTTTTGCAATATGGAGCCATTAGAGCATTCTTCAAAGACATGAGCACACATACGTTCCAGGAAGAAGTCATGGAAGAACTTCATGAGAACATTATCATATTGTGCAACCCAGAAGATATTTCCTCCAGCATTTTTCGACGTCATCGAACATCTAGTTGTCCACCTCCCATACGAAGAATTGCTACGAAGACCTGTTCACAACGGGTGATGTATCCGTATGAGCGCTCCATGAAACATTTGAAGGGGAAAGCAAGAAGTCTGAATTTCTTTGTAAATTCTTTGCTATACCTTCACCTACCAAATTTGAATTTTTTTTTAAATATATATGTTCATTCTCGATACAAAAAAATACAGAAACGGAAACAAAGAAAAAAAATCTAGAAAATTAAAAAACAAATCGAAGAAAAAAAATGTCTAAGGTAGAAGTATTTACGAGAGATGGAGTTGGATATATACGCATAAAGATTCCACTGGTAGAGTGACATATGCATTTCTTAGCGGGCTAGAGATATTCATGTACCAGGTGGCGGTACACCGATCATGCAGGAACGTTGTAAGATGTTTTTTCCTTTCCGGAAGTGCAAGAATTCAAAATGTACCCACAGTGAAATTGTATGGAAGCATTTAGTAAACAAAGGTTTTACACCATAATACTATATTTGGTTTCAACGTGGGGAATGGTATAGTGGAAATGAAGTTAGTAGTAGTAATAGTAATTTTCAAAGATGCTGGTAATAATGAAGAACCAAATTATTTGCATAATGAATATAGTTACTATCAGGAGGAGTATATGGTAGATCATGATAGGGTTCACGACATGATTAATGATGCATTTTTAGAAACTACTACAACGCTAGCTAATGCAGCTGGAAATGTTGAAGAACCTAATTTGGATACAATTTATTTTATGAAATGCTAGATGCTGCAAACCAACCAATCTACACTGGTTGTATAGAAGGTCTTTCTAAATTGTCTCTAGCAGCTAAGATGATGAATATTAAAACATATCATTACTTACCTAGAAATTGCATGGATGCATGAGCCGAGTTATTGAAAGAGTATTTGCCAGAAGATAATGTGTCCGCTGAATCTTATTATGAGATTCAAAATTTGTTTATAGTCTTGGGTTACCTTCGGAGATGGTAGATGTTTGCATCGACAACTACATGATTTACTAGAGAGACGATGAGAAGCTAGAAGAGTGTCAATTCTGCAAGAAGTCCCGATTACACCGCAAGGACGTGGAAGGACTAAGGTACCGTACCAAAGGATGTGATACCTACCAATTAGACAGGTTGAAAAGATTATATCAATCTGAAAGGACTGCTTAAGCGATGAGGTGGCATGATGAACATGTCCAGAGGGATGGCAAGGTCGCTCATCCATCATATGCAAGAGCGTGAAAGCATTTCAACAAGGTACACCCAGATTTTGCTAGAAATATTCAGAATGTCTATCTTGGGCTATGCACATATGGATTTAGTCAATATGGAATATCTGGGAGATATTATTCTTTGTGGGCAGTCATTCTTACGCTATACAACCTGCCTCCAGAGATTTGCATGTAACAAGAATTTCTAATCGTGACTATATTAGTCCCTGGACCGAAGCATCCAAAATGGTCTCTAGATGTTTTTCTTTTACCATTGATACAACAGCTGAAGAAATTATGGTCATAAGGGGTGAAGATGTATGATTGTTCCTTGAAAAATAATTTTACGATGTTAGCGGTTCTACTGTGGACGATAAATGACTTTCATGCTTATGGGATGATGTATGGATGGACAACACATGGAAATTTATCTTGTCTATATTATCTTGGATCGACATATGCTTTTCAACTGAAGAATGGTAGGAAAATTTGTTGGTTTAATTGTCATTGTTGATTTCTTCTCCTTTTCTATCCGTACCGAAGAAATAAGAAATTTTTAGGTACAAAAAAGTTATGAGAGACAATCCTCTTCCATATCTCATTGGACAAGAGATCGAAGTGCATATTGATTACTACGGAGCTCAAGAAACTGTTCGGCATGGAGGAAATTGGCATATTCCTAAAAATATACGTGATGGGTATGGGGTCGTTGTTGGGGCCAAAAATGGTCACGACGAAATCAATGTCTGAAAGTCTCTGGAAACCACCTAGCTTCTGGAAAAGGAAATAAAAATGCGGGAAACTAAAACTAAGTCTTCACACGAATTCAAAAGGAATTGCATAACAAGTCAACAGAAGAAGTTTCCGCACGAACCAACACCTAAACAAGCAGTGTCCAACTCGCCACTAGGCGAGAAGGACCGGTCAAGTCCAACTCGCCTAGTGGCGAGTTGGATCGAGCAACCCAATTCGCCATTTAGGCGAGATGGACGAGACGCGACCAACTCGCCATGGACTGAGCAATCCAAGTCGCCATTAGGCGAGTCAGACGAAGCACAACCAACTCGCTTAATGGCGAATAAAACCAAGCAATCCAACTCGCCTAATGGCAAATTGGATTAACCGAATCCAACTCGCCATTAGGCGAGTTGGACACACCATTTCAACTCACCTAAGGGCGAGAAGGATCGAACCAATCCAACTCGCCATTAGGCGAGTAGTGTGAGCATGTTCGATTCACCCTTTGGCGACCCGGACCAGTCCTATGCCATGCACTCTCATATCCGGAACTCTCGCTCTTGGATCATGATCATATTGTCTCTTGTTTTGTCTCGATCGGAGTTACCGTTGGAAGTTTACGAAGGGAAAATCGAAGACTTGTTTTCCGTATAAAGTTTGAATAAATTGTATAAAACGGAAACGGTTAACTAAACACCTATAGAGCCTAAGAATATACGATTAATTTTTGTTGTTTATACGAAAACCGACATTGTATCAATGGCGATTTCTTAAAAATTGCAAAAACGCTTAAAATCACAAAACGGCCATGAGAGGTCCAAATGGCGGATACGAGGCCACTTGTGGTTTTTCATGAGATTAAACCTAGTATGATGTGATGGTTTTTCTTTTGTCCGCATGAGAAGATAAATGTCAAGTTTCAAGATAAATGTGAAGTTTTGAGGATAATCATGAAGATCGAAGACAAATGAAATATTTCCGCAAGACGATGTATTCGACCCAATGGCAGAAAAAGAAAGCGTAAACCGTCTTAAGGAGGACTATATAAAGGATGCCAAGGCTAAGGACGCAAAGGGACTTCTTTTCCTGACTCACACAGCAAAACTTAGCACTTAGAGCAATAGGCAACTTTCCGTTTTTGTTACTGAGATGCGACTCAACTAGGTTTACAAGTCTTAGATGGTTAGAACTAGGAAACTCGCCAACAGCTCTCGTAGCCAAGGCTTTACCAGTTGTAAACACTCATACGCAGATCCGGAATAAGATCTATTTTGCTCTCTTTTCGTTTTTCATATTATTATTTCGTGAATCTATTTCGTGTGTCTGATTGCTTGGCATGTGGTTTAGTTGATATCCGGGACCTCCGGGAAAATAGGGTTTTCCTAACTTTCCTAATTTAAACTGAAATCGACGGTGTGAATTTCGCTTCCCACAGTCGCTCACAATTGGCATAAAACTAGTATATTTTGGGAGTTCCCTTACTGAAAGGATCTTTTTTAGACCACAGCCTCGATGTGATGCATATAGAGAAATTATTTTTTAGAATATCATCAATACAATTCTGAACGGCCCAATAAATACAAAATATAGCAAAAAGATAAGGATGAACTTACCAAATATTTCTCAAGAAGTGAGTTACATATCAAGAGCAATGGAAACGTTCCAGTTCTCATCTTTCGGTTGTCATCAGAACTGAAGACGACTTTGTTTTTTCAGAAGTTAAGTTTCCTGATGGTTATGTTTCAAATCTCTCAAGATGTAATGAACAAGATCAAAAGTTCTCAGGAATGAAGAGTCATGATTATCATGTGTTTATTCAACAACTACTTCCATTCACTTTTGTTGATCTGCTTCCAACAAGTGTACATGAAGCACTTGTAGATAAATATTGTTAATTAATTAATAATATATCTATATATGTTATGAAATATTATTAATTGATTTATTTTTTGCAATATAGAGCCATTAGAGCATTCTTCAGAGACATGAGTACACATACGTTTGGTGGTAAATTAAAAGAAATATGATGGTCCAATGAAGAGGATAGGCAAAGTATCCACACTTATATTCTGCTAAACTACGAATATGTAGTGATACATTCATTTGAAAGGTAAATATTGTTGTTTATGTTAGTTATATGAAGTGATATATGTTAATTATGTGAAGTGATGCAATATTTGTTTAATTTATAGCTTGTTTGTAACGCAAGTTGAAGATGCAATACCAAAAATACCAGCAACTGAGGTGGACCAACGGAAAAATCAACACTTTTTCAACTGGTTAAAATTTCAGGTAATGTATCTCATTCAAATGTAAGCAAGTGGTTAATTAACACTTTAATATAATATGACATTTTAATGTTGTCATTTTTTTGTAGGTTGATTATGATGATCCATCTTACCATGTTTGGTTTCACGATTTGGTCCAAGGTCCAGTAGCTAAGGTCATCACATCACCTATGTATTTCATACGAGGTTTTACCTTTCATGCATACAACTATGAGAGATGTGAAAGGCAAAACAATCTTTTACGGGATCTTGCAGATGATTATTGAAGTGGATTTCTTGGGGTGTTATTGAAGCTGAAATGTGCTCTCTTCAAATGTGATTGGTTCGGCCCTGTTGTGAACATAGGTGTTTGGTATAAAAAATTTGGTGTTGTGGATGTCAATTCTGGAAGAAGATACAACAAATTTGAGTCTTTCATCCTTGCTTCACAAGCCGAGCAAGTTAGCTTTATTCCAAACCCTCACCTTAGAAATTTCGAGATAACTTGGTTAGCTTCTATCAAAATAACACCTCGTGGATGAATAATTGATGGAGAATAACCACCTTTGCAAGAAGAAGCACCTATCACTGAAGTCGAGGTACCAAATCAACCAACTGATGAAATCCTTCTTATTAATCCGGATAACCGTCAATATGAAGATCTTCCCGATAATGTGACGGATGAAGCAGGTGAAGACGAGTTTTGATGGATGCGATGATGATCATTGTACTGATATTGG
Source organism: Sinapis alba (assembly GCA_012274485.2). Taxonomy (NCBI): domain Eukaryota; kingdom Viridiplantae; phylum Streptophyta; class Magnoliopsida; order Brassicales; family Brassicaceae; genus Sinapis; species Sinapis alba. The sequence goes on along the minus strand of MU105611.1, from coordinate 521,282 downwards.
CGAGAAATCAAATGATTCAGAATGATGTAATATATATAACAAATGTTGTTTTTAATATCAATTAACTAAGATTTAATGCATGTATACAATATTATTTTATATAATACTTATTCATTTGGGTTTTTAAAATTTATTTGGAGGATGAAGTTGTAAAAGAGATATGATGTTAAGGAAAATTGGATATGGTTCATAGAACCGGGCAAAAGTTTCACGTCGGGATCCGTCTAGAAGTTATAAGATTTGTTTTTAATATTTAATTTAATTTAATTTATTTTATCTTATTTATTAATTTATTTTATTTTTAATATTTAATTTAATTTCTTTTATCTTATTTATTAATTAATTTTATTTCTTATTTCTTTTCTGTTTGTAGGCTAAGAAGACGAGAGTTTTGCTTTCTATGTCTGATCTTTTCAAGATGACTCAAGCCAGTCCAGAGGTTTTTTTTGTAGATCCACGGTCGGAGAAACTCTTTCACCAAGTGGCTGCTCGTATTGAAGAGCGGGAGACGTAACTAACCTAGGAGTCTCCCGATAGATTACCCGTCAAGTTGACTACAAAAGAGATCGACATGATCTTCAAAGAGGTGAAATTTTTAAATATATTTTAATTTATTTTCATTATTTTATATAATTAATTGTATTAAAAGAAAATTGAAAAAGGTGGTTCATAGAAAGAAAAGACGGGTGGTGGGAATAGATTCCGTCAACAAAGTCGCAAGGAAGACTTCGTCATACTCTTGGAGATGGGACCAAGAGAATTCTCGGATGCAGGCTTGACTGGATTCCCAGCAGGTTCGCTTGGAGTCCCTTGAGCAGATGCTCGACGCTATGGCGGTTGGAAACCCCATTATCCAGAGAGCATTGGAAGCGAGACGACATGCACTCGAGGCTCTTGGTACCCAACAACCTCCCCCCAAACCCACCGATTGAGACAGTTTGGGAAGGAGCGCCGGCCACATTGACTGCTTCGACAGCATGATCCCTTAGCTTTTTATTTTTTTGTTTTGTAATATAAATTTAAATATTTATTTATTATGACTTTTATAAAATATTTTGTTTTTAATATTAACTTTTAAATATTTCATTTTTATAATTTAAAAATTAATATTTGAATATAATAATATTTTTTTATATATATTTGAATATTAATAGGGGATGTAAACTCTTTGTAAAGTTTTACAAGGAGTTTACAAGGAAAGCCTAGTAAATTCATCGTAAAATTTATATGGACATTACATCCATTTTACGACGTGATTGAAGGGTCCGCCGCTGAACTCCGACAAGCTTGGCCCCTCGTCTCCGTCTCCTCACCGCTCAGTCATGTGTTTTGTTTCTTTCGTTTTCACTCTCTTGGGACCTCTCCAACGGTTCTAGTGACCGTATTCCTTCAACGGCTCTATCGATATAGTCTTTGCCGGCGACGAGGTCCCGGTTAACCCGACTCGTCTTCTCTTAAATGTTCCTAAGCTCTTTGCACAGTAGAAGTTCGAAGACAACCAACAGACGGCGTTTGGCATAAGCCTACGTTTGGCCATTTTATCTGTGTATCTTGGGTTGAAGATTTGGATTTTCTCTGGTGATGATTGACTTCTAGTGGCATCACTTTGTGCTTAAAAGCTCGACGTTTACAATTATATGCTTCAGTTTATCTCTAAAGTGAATGTTTTGGTACCTTAAGCTAATCACGTCAATAACGTTTTATGTTGTTCTGAATTTTAGCTCCCACACCTCGAAGATAGACCTAAGATTATTAGAAAGCTCTAGCCTTGCACCGTCTACCCCTGGTATAGGGTCTTTTGACATTGGTGCAAGTGCAATCACTCTCTAAGCTCTAATTCTAGCCAAGTACTAAGCTCTTCCAGTGCTAGAGGGTTGTTGGGATCAAAAACGGTAATCTCGAAATCAACATCTAATACTCATAATCTAACCCTTCCTAAAAACCTCCTTGAGTAACTTTGGAAACAACTTATCAACGTCCAAGACTTACAATCAATCCCTTTCAAAAACCTTACGAGACAACTCCGGAAGAGGTTACAAGTCGAACCAGGTCACACCGCCCTGGGTCAGGGTCAACACGCACCGAACCACCCCGCCCAGGGTTGGGATCATGTTCCATAAAGCACCCCGACCTATGGCGGGACAGACATGGACCGAGCACCCCACCCTAGGTAAGGTCAGCCTTGAACCATCCAACCTGCCCTAAGGCAGGGAAAACACCATACCGACCACTCTGTCGTAGGTCGGGGCAAACCTTGATCAACCACCCGCCCTAGGGCGGGGCAAACACCATCCCAACCACCCCGCCCTAGGGCGGGGCAAACACCATCCCAACCACCCCGCCCTAGGGCGTGGCAAACCTGAACCAACCACCCCGCCCTGGGGGGAAGCTTTAACCATCCACCCTGCCCTAGGGCGGGGCAAGCTTCAATCATCCACCCCGCCCTAGTGTGGGGCAGACCCAAGGCAAACACTCCACCCTAGGGCGGGGCAAACTCAAGCCAACCACCCAGCCCAAGGGCGGGGCAGACTGAAGCGAAGCACCTAGCCCTAGGGGGACAGATGTTAACTGAGCACACCGCCCTTGGGAGAGGTAGACAAAAGATTCCTATCCAAGTCATGTGGCAGCTCTCGAAGTTCAGATCATATGGGCTTTCATTTCGTCTCGATCAGACTTGTTGTTAGATTTTTACGATAAAAAACGCAAGACTCATTTTTCGTAAAATCTAAGTCCAAATGTTCGTATAGAAAGACAAATGGTTAACTAAACACAAACTTCATGACCGATCATCCACTTACCCTTTATCTCGAAGGAAATGATAGCTAGCCTCTTACAAACGGTCGTTTCTCCGAAAGAAATCGTAAAAATGGCTAAGTCATAAAATGGCCCGAAAAGGGTCCAATCATGAAAAAGCCCACTTACAAACGCTGTACGAGAAAGAGGCTTACTCGTTATGACGGTATGCTTATTTTCAAAAAAGTTAAATGGAAAGAAGAGATAAATGTCAAGTTTCCGAATAAGCATGAGATCGAGAAGAAAAAGGAAAACTTCCGCAAAGGATAAACTTGGATCGGGGGCATAACGGGAAGACGCCACTGACCTTAGATAGGTATATAAAAAAAGCCAAGGCAAGGATCAAAGTGACTCATTTTGGACTCTCTCTTTAGACTCTAGAACTCTCTGCACTTAGAAACCCTAGGCTTTATTTTCGACAAGTTCGTTTTCTATGACTTGTGCACATACTAGGCAAACTCGCCCAGGAAGCTCGATCTCTTTTTCAAACTCTGTAATTGAACTATGTTCGGTTTGATCCTCGAAACAGGTACGTTGGTAGCCTTTCATAAGGTCCAGTCCGAAATCAACAAAACTTTTTCTTGTCTTTTTTGTCTTTGTTATCGAGTTACGACTCAATTAGGTTTAAAGTTTTAGGTAGCTTGAACTAGAGCTCGCTGACCGCTCTTGCGGCCGAAGTTCTTATAATATTTTGTAACTATCACAAAGATCTTACGTGGATTCGAAATAAGATTTAATTTTCTAGATTCGTTTTGACATCTTTCTATATTTCCACCATTTATTTGGTTAATTATCGTTGGCTTTCGCAGAGAATCCGGACCTCAAGGAAAGTAGTTTTTTTTTTTGCTTTCCTCCATTCACTTAAAATCGACTGTGTGAATTTCGGTTCCCACAAGGTTTCACCGATGACGACTATAATGTTCAATATCAACATTCCATATCGAAAAGTAGTTTGTTCTAGCTCACCACATTAGTTTTTTTTTAACTAATGTTGATATATTCAGTATACAAATAAACCTCTAAAAATCAATAATTTGTAAAATGAATGTGGTGGCATGAAATTGTCATGGAGTAGGAGCCGACCTGACGAAGGAACACCTTGATGAGTTATACCATTGTTTCAGGCCAAGATTTCTATTTTTATCAGAGATAAAAAATAGTCGTCATGTTCTTCAAAATTTACTAATATCTTATGGCAATGATCAAGTTTGTACCGTTGAGCCTCGTGGACGAAGCGGTGGCCTAGCACTTTTTTATATGGATGATCCTTCACTTACTATTTTATATGTGGATGCACACATGATTATATTGAAACTAGACTTGAAGGACATGCGATTTTTATGACTTTTGTGTACAATGACCCTATTATTAGATATCAAGATTTAGTTTGGGAACGATTTTCACGCATGAGTACAAACCAAAGCGAAGCATGGTTTATGACTGAAGATTTCAATGAGATCAACGGAAACCATGAGAAGAGGGGAGGAAGGCGTCGTTTAGAGAGCTCATTCCTCCCTTTCTGAATCATGTTAGAAAATTGTGGAATGCTTGACTTCCCATATAAAGGAAATTCATTCTCGTGGGTGGAAAAAAGACGTTCACAAAAAGTTAAATGCAAACAAAATATGGCAGTGGCAAATGAAGAGTGGCACGCTTTTTTACCCATACAATTGTGGAATTCCTAAAACTATGGGGATCATACCACATGCCAGTCCTAGAACGGATCCAATCCAGTGTTAGGAGGACAAGAAAAAAATTTAGATTCGACAAGAGATGGATCAGGAAACAAGGATTTAAGGAAGCAGTAATTTCGGGATGTGGACAGTTTGATGAAATTCTAGTCTGGAATTTTCATCAAAAAATTACCTCATGTCAAATAAAATTAGTACTTAGAAAAAGCAAAATCCGACAAACTCTTCTGCATTGATTCAAGAGCTAAAGGATAAGATAGACTTGGTTCAAGATGATGATAATTCTACAATAGAAGAGTTGGAGGATTTACAAAGACAACTGATATTGGCTTTTGGAGAAGAAAATACTTTTTGGGAACAAAAGAGTAGAGACCAATGACATAGAGATGGGGACAGGAACACAAAATTTCATCATGCCATTACAAAACAACGAAGATCCCGAAATCGACTTGTCAGTATCAAAGACAAACATAGGAATTTGGTAAAGAGTGCAATCGAAGTGGAGAACATAGTTGTTCAATAGTTTTGAGAACTCTTCTCCACCTCTTCACCCTTGGACCTAGATGTTTCACTTCAGTTTGTCTCTGGAAAGGTGTCTCTCCCCGACAACAGAGCACTTACAGCCGAACCATCAGAACAAGAAATAAGGGAGTTTTATTTGAAATTAATCCGGAGAAATCACCTGGACCATATGACATGACTAGTAAATTATACCAAAAATTTTGGCGTGAGATGCTTCACGACATTATCAAATTAGTGAAGGACTTTTTCGCCAAGGGAGGCTTTGATCCTCACTTGAATAAAACGAATATATGCCTCATTCCCAAGAAGAATAAACCTCGAGAGATGACTGAGTTTAGACCTATCGATCTCTGCAACGTGAGCTACAAGATTATCTCCAAGCTATTATGCAAGAGACTCAAGAGGATTATCCCGAGTTTGATCTCATAGACACAATTTGCCTTTGTGGCAAAACTTTTGATTACGGATAAAATCCTGATAGCACAAGAAAATTTTCACGTCCTACGGACAAACCAAAGATGTAGGACATCATTTATGGCTATTAAAACAGATATGAGCAAAGCCTATGATAGAGTGGAATGAAACTTCATAACAACTTTGATGTTGATGGGCTTTGATGAGAGACTGGTTGACCTCATTATTTGTTGTGTCATGTCGGTCACATATCAAGTTTTAAACTTGCGAAGGTCTTACCACCAGAGACAAGAAAATGTTTTGGTAGACCAGTAGAGAGAACTTATGTTTCCTTTTTTCCATTCCACGATCCGGGAGCCTCTTCTTTCCCTTTCTAGTTGTCGAGCCTATGTTTGCTGATCCTCTTGAAGTTTGAAAGTCTTCATCACTCCCAGCTTCTTCATCATTGTCAGCTAGTTCATCATTGTCAGCTAGTTCATCATTGGATGAACGGATCGCTCCTAAAGGTTTTCTCAGTTGCTTCATCATCCTCTCCTTCTTTGTAATCAACCTCAAAAGAAAATTATGATGTGTTTTCGAACTCCCAAGTATGATCACTGAAGTCATGCTGACTCATTATCATCCTCTTGAGAAGCTTGATTCTATCATCTTCCACCTCATCTTCTCTGCGAAAATCAACTTTATCAACTACATCATAATTATGTGTCCACGAGATGTATGGATAGATGTCATCCTATACAAGAAAGAAAAACAAAGTTAGATTTAAACACACATTTCAAACCAGATGCAGTCGTCTTTAATAGAAATAATTACCACGGGTGCAAAGATGTTCTTCAACCGAATGATCTCCTCGTACAACATCTTTGCAGCTCCCATCCAGTTTATGCATCTAGGACCATTCTTAAACCCTTTGTTCAGTTTTTTTTTCCATAGACCTTTCCAATCTTGGTACTGCTTCCATTGCCCAAATCTTCAAGGCGTAGGAGAAGCCATCTAACACATAACTAATAGTCTTCTCCTTCATTTTGTCACGTGTTTTAGCTATCGACTCGCAGAGAAGGTCAAAAGCAACAACTCCCAGGTATAATTTTGAACCTTCTCAAGATCCATGACCAACTTTATGTACTTGAGGGGGATATTAGCCTTCTCATTTCTCGCGCAAACCATACAAACAATGATGCAAAGATACACCAGCCTTATTCGATCAGCATTACTCTTTTCTTAACAGCTTCCTTGTGCTTCTTCCAAAGGTCCAAGATATAAATTCCCTCTTTTCTCCTCACTACTTTGCTCCAGAAACCACCACCATCTTCCCAGTCAACCAACTCCTTAAGTGAGAGACTAGTATCGCACTGAAGCCCGGTAACTGCGTGGAACTCTATCAATGAAAATCGGAGTGGTCTCCTCGCAAAGACAAACCAAAGCTCGTGCATTTTGTAAGTCACCAGCTCCCTAAACAAGAAGTTGTGTATCATTCTCGCTGAGTACCCCAAACAATCTGAGCAAAAACTCGATCTTTCTTCACTTCATTCAACTCCTTTGGCAGCCATTCAACTCCTTAGACATCCAAATGTACTTTTAGTCCTAAAATCTGCGTACTGCAGATCACATTTCTACCTATGTCTAAGCTTTCACAAAACAACATACATTACAGTCGGACAACAGCTAGCTATATGTTTAACATTACAATTGGACAACAACTAGTCTAAGATATCAACACCTGAATTTTCCCCCTTTCCGAAAAATCTAAATCGATAATCTACAAATAAAAATAAAAAACAGTAACATGCATGACTTAATAGTAGTGTATAAGATGATTAATTAACCCAAAAAAAATTAGTTTAAGAAAGATGACAAATCTGTTTAACAAAAATCTAGGGTTAAGAGAATCAATAGAAGAAATCGCATACCAAATGTGAAGAAATATGAGATTTTTATGAAATTGATGGAAGAATACTTCGATTTCGTAACGAACCGTCTGACGAAACTCCTTGAGAAAGAACACTTCGATTTTCGTTGTTTCGTGTGTGGGAACGAAGAGGAGGATGACGAAAACAAGGTTAGAGAAGAAAGGATGACGAAGCACGGATGAAGAACAACGATTTGTCTCCAAGAACCATAAATCGCCATGGATGAAGTTGAAGAGCTTCGGCGGAGAAGAGAAGATATAAAAAAAGAATCCTACCTCGATTCCGTTTTGTTTTTACTTTTTAGTTTTAACCTTTTTAATTAATCTAATATTAAATTAATTATGAAATTAATATTTTATTATTATAATTTATATTAATTTGTTATTTTAAGGGTATTATGGTATTCACATAAATTAAAATCTTATTATCCTAAAAAATCAGCAAAACATCTTATTGAGAAAAATCAAAGTTTAAAGTGTCTATTTTCTTAACTTTTTCTCTTTAAATAAAGTAATTGCCAATATATTTTTCTAAAACATCTTTGTAGCTAAAATTTGGAAAAAAAAAATCTTTTTCCAAAAAATATATTTCTTCTTTTTTTTTGAATAGAATGTTAAATTAAATTTAAAAAGAAAATATATTTTTTTACAGCAGTAGCTATTTGTTTATAACTTTTTAACAACAGAGAAATCAAAAGATTATGTTCCCACGGATGTGATCCAAGCTTGGAAAACATTTTTCAGCTTTGTATCTTGTATCTTGATGGTATTGGCTCTGTTCTTGATTTGTCTATCAATTACCCTGAAGAATGTCGTTTATGGACGTGGTCTCTCTCCATGCTTCTGAGCGTTTTGTTCCCGCCATATCATGTAGAGAGTGGTCTGGAAAACGTATCTTGCAAGAAACATCTGAGTTTGTGAGTACGGAGACTGCGACATGAAAAGTATAATATTGCTCCACTCATCAGTGTAGTGAGTCCCCATGATCTGACGCATGAGCCTGGTCCAAAAAAATATATTTCAAAATTGAATTCCAAGCCATTGTCCAGATATTATTGGGTATATATGTTTTTCAGTACAAAAGCAAGACATTTTTTATATTCTTGCTAGTTAGGTTTATTTGATGTAACTTTTTGAAAATGTCATTTTCACCAAATTTGTTAATTTAATATATAACAAAATGGAAAAAGGTCAAAATTATAATGTATATTGTGTTTGAAATCACATCAAATCATTATTTTATGATGTACATCAAATATTTTCAGTTAGAACGAAATCTGAGAAAGATACATTTATCATATACAAACTTCATGAAGTTATCGCCAGAGAGACGACCACATTTGTAGATCGATAGTTGTCCAATAATTTTTGCTAAAGAAATTGTAGCCTGGTTCAAATATTCCCAAATATTCAATAAGATTAGTAAGTACAAGCTTCAATAAGTTTAGACATATTGTAAGTGAGGAATCTTACCCCAGTTTAATTGATTTTTCTCTAGGAGGTTGTAGTTGTATGACTTGAAGTTGCGGTGGTGCATATGTTTCATTTCGATTGCTTGCTCGTTCTACACTTGAGTTACCTTCAATAGCATTTGGATTTCCGTGAACCTGAAATTGCAATTTCTATGTGTTAACATAATTTATTTATTTTATTTGAATGGCTTTTCTATTTTGTACAATCATTTGTATCACCTTCTTTTGCAGTTTAATATTTTCTTTACGCATGATATCTACCATACTATGTAGCTCTTGGTTCTCTCTTTGGATGAGTTGTCCCTGTAAGATAATGAAACATGGTTTGTTAAGACTCATGGTAAAAAAATAATAAAAAAAAATGTATCAGTCTATTTATCATCCCACAATAGCACACTTTTATTAGTTATTTAGCTAACAAACCTTGAGGTTGAGTTCTCTAATTTGATCCGTCAAAAGTTGGTCCTGTAGAAAGGAAAAAGTTATTGACTGGAATTATATTCTATTTTTACCTTTAGTTATGATCAGTGATCCAATTAATCAAAATTGGGAAAAACCCCAAGTACTCCAGAAACCAAGGAACACAATATAGACAACTTATAAATAACTATCTAGACCATTTATATGATACCTATCTTGATATGTTGATAGAAAGTTCGAATTGAGATACAAACTTGTATATAACTCCACACACACTATCATTAATTTGTAAAGCGAAAAGAAAATATTAAAAAGGCAATGAAGAAAAGCTTTCTATATTCATAAGTATGTCAAATGTTCTTTCTAATTTTTTCCTTTGTATTTTGAGTATATAAAATGGAAAATTGCATGGCATAACACCAACCCCCCCCCCCCCCCCCAAAAAAAAAAATCACTGCTAACCAAAATAACACCTCTCTCACTTCTTTTCTTTTTCTATCTATCTCTACATTCTCTCTACAAAACCAAATTTTTTTTGGCTATTTCACAAATAAACCATATAAATTTTAGTTTCTCTCACTTCAATAGATATTACAAATTTTGGGTTAGTAGTAACTATTAAAAAATAATTTCTGTGTTTTATTATGGTAAATTTGTAAGTACAGATTGGATTCAGATATAACACACTAGTTTTGTTTTAATTTGTATCACTTCCTCAAATTCATAAAGTAACCATATATTATTTGGATTCAGGTTATATTAGTTCACTTCGGATACATTTAAAGTTAAATCCAAAACTTAAAAGCAAAACATAAGAAATAAATACTTATTTATATAGAATTGGATATTTAAGGTACTTCTTAAAAAAAAAAATACTTTTTTAGCTATTATTTCAAAATAAATATTAAATTTGATATTTGAAGTACATATTTTCAGTTTCAAATATTTATATTAGTGATTAATTTACAAATTTGGATCTGGATTTTTTTGGTATTTTGATTTTTTGGATTAATCGTTCGGGTTTAACTAATATACTTCAGATTCAAATATTTCATTTACCACCCTACAAAACTCATTATGAGGTCCGATTGGGGTTTGGCTGTGGAGACTTTACTTTTAAATCTAACTAGAACTTGACCCACGCCCCCGCACAGATGTTTGATTTAACTTATGTTTAATGTAAATTCATAAACCGCTGATTTTATTAAAAAACTTCATGTATCTTTTTATGTTTTGTAATTTACATACATAGTAAAATATATTATTTTATAGTATAGATGTTTGATAATAACTTTTTTTATTTGTACATAACATTATATTAAAATTTTATAATTTGATGCAATTTGATGTAATTGTACTATTTATATAATAACCTATTGTTTTTTAATTTATTTTAAAATGAAACAACATACTAAATTTTTATTTTTTTGCATTAGCTTTCTATAAATTATTATTAATTTTATAATATTTTATTTTTTTGAAAATTGAATTCTCGAAATTTTTATGTTTGACTAAACTAAATAAGATAATACTATATTTAAAATTGTTTTATATAATATATAATATATTATAATTGATATTCTCAGATTATCAATAATAATTCATTTAGATATTTGAATATTTGGCTTAAATATTTGGTTTTAAATGAAATGACATAATCTATAAATAAAAAAATGTAATGACTAAATATGTAAATAAAAGAAAGTATTTAATCTGCTATTCACGTTTCCCAACAATTTTTATTTATTATGCTATCTATGGTTCCAAACAATTTTCATTTATTTTGCTATCTTTGTTTCCAAACAGTACCAAAATGTACTTTAGTTTAAATAATATAGAAGCCTTTAAAGTCAAACTATACAATCAAACCTTAGAGCTTCTAAAGTCTTTAAAGCTTTCCTTTAAATTCTAAAGCCACAATAACTGAATTTACTCTTGTTACGTAAATGGTTTTCAAAAACAACATGGCTTTAGTTTTTTTCTTAAGTGATGGTAAGTTTTTAAAAGCCTAAAGTTTGTAAAGCAAATTTATTTGTAAAGCCATAACTGTCACAGTTGCGTAGCCATGGTATTTTTAACATTTTGGATCGGGTACAAATTCAATTTTTTTTTGTTTGGATTCTGTTTGAACTTCTCGTTACAGATTTTATACTCATATCTACTTTAAATAAAGAATAAATAAAATAATATAATTTTTTATCAAAAAAATTTAAAAACGCGGATCAAAATCTAGTTTTTATTAGTTTACAAAACTAATGTATGACAACTATTGTATGTATAAGAGGCTTGTATATTAAGCATTTTCTTTTAGTCTGTCATTCTAAGAATCCTTTTTACAACCACAAAAAGATCTCGACACTTAGAAATGTGAAAATAAAATGATGCATATTACCTTTTTAAGACGAACACCTTTTAGACTTGTTTCTAGCTGGTCTTCAAGGTTTTGTAGATCATTAGCATTCATTCCAGAAAGTTCTTCTCCGATAAGTTTCCTGCATTTTATGTTAATTTAAAAGTGTGATGCTATAGGGAGTGAAATATAGTTTCTTTTAATAGCTATACTTTTCTGGAGTTCTTAATTGTTTTGGTTTACAATTTTTAAAAGTGATTTCCTTGTATCATTGGGTTTTTAGTAGTTGATACATTTGAGAAAAATTAGCGGGGTTAATTGCCATAACGTTTTTATATGAATGTGAATGTTGAAAAAGAATCTATTATCTTTTAACATTTGGAGTCTTGTCTTATATAAACAAATACACTACATATTACAAAGGGATTTGTGATTACCAAAAGTTAAATAAGATCTTTTCCTTGCCAAAAATTAAAATAATAATAATAGAAGGAAGTAGGTACCGGATTAGACGACGGTGAGCCAAAATTGCATTAAAACACCCATTTTTGTGTTCCCTTTGGTTTACACAATTTGTCGTATATAATACTTTTTTTTTTCTTTTTTTTACTTTCGTATATAATACTTTTCGCCTTATACTAATTCGACCTAATCTCTCGATCACCATAACACTCAGTTTATGTTCTTTACTTTATATTATATGGGACGAGAGATTTTACCTGTGGCATTCTTGTAGATAATGAAGCTGTTGCTGCAAAGTCGCAACTTCTCTTTGCCAAAACTAGTAACATAAAGAGAAAACTATAAATGTTGATATAAATAAATTTACTAAAGGGGCCCATATCCATGACAGTGTTTATGTTATAGAGTTTGAGGGGCTATCTTGAAACCCCTTTCATTTGCAAAATCTGAACTCTGAAGCTCTATATTCATCAATTAACACATTAAAAAAAAATTGGAGTAATAACATAATATATTTTAATCATTTGACCAAATATCTTTAATTTCTTTTCTAGTTATAGACAAAGAATTTTAATTATTATAATACATAAAAATGTATAGTTTTATTTTCAGAATACGATTATGGAAGTCATCCATTTCAGAAACTTTTTCATGTGAGACAAATAGAATTATAAATTTTATTTCTTTTAGAAATACCTTTATCTCTGAGGCATGATTCAGGAGTTGATGCTGCTCCTCTTTTACTTTGTTGTACCGCCCAATGATACTTTTCATACTAAACATATTCCAGGAGAAATTAATAATAGCAATGATATGAACAATATATTTAAAATATTACTAAAACAGATCACTTAATTATGTGAACAGTCTGTAAAATTAAAACATCAATATTACATGAAATAGATACAAGTCTTATAAATCCTGTATAAATATTTATTCTAGTAAATTTGTTCAATTTGAGCACTTACAGAAACATTTCATACAAAAATATAGTTAAAATATATGTGCTACTACTAAAAACGTACAGTTGTAAACATAGTTTAAGGTGTTAAGATTTAATAATACAGGGTTTGCCATACTGATAATAACACTAATAGTAACAATAATAATAGTTATAATGCCAAATGAATGCTGTGCTAAACTTACTAAACATATAATGTTAGGAAATTTAACCTCAATTTTATGGAAGCGGAAACGTAGAAACAATATTTAAAATAAATAAGAATATTTTTCTTTGAAATACCTATATAGAAAATAATACTAATTAATAAATACAATATATAAAACATCAAACACATATTAAAGAGAGTAAAATTCTTACATCAACATAATTTCAATATACAAATCTTAAATAGTTAAAATAAAGATAACAATCTTCATGTTAAAAGCCTATATATATACATATATTTTTTAAAAAAATAATTCTTATTTTTATCAACTCTACTAAAAACTGTTTTCAAATCTATTTTTAGATCCTCAAAGCTAAGTATCGTAAAGCTAATAGCATCTAACTAGTAAAACTGATCTTTATTTATTCTAACGAAACAAATTTGATCTAATCTCATCGCATATTTTTAACTATTTATTTTCTATGTTTTAAAGGAAAAAATTATTGTATTTCCGTTAGAAATGTGTTTTCTAAAAGCCTTAGTTAAAAGAAAAAAAAAAACACGATGGAAACGAGCTTCCATGCAACGTAGATCTCAACTTTACGGCTAAAAATTTCAAAATAATAAATGTCTTAGATGTCTTTTATTTTTATGGTTTTGATTGCAATTTTTGTTTAGATATTAAAGGAACTAGTGGAACATGAATGAATCCAATATGAATGGAAGATAAACAAATAGCTTTTTCTCATATATTTGTGTTTAATGTAAATGTTCATTGATGAATGTTTAGTTCCTTCCTATTTTTGTATTTTAATCAACGAGATAAATACGTGGTCTTAATCCTTACATACATTAGTTACATACTTAACACATGAAACTCGATAATGCAATTCTATATACCTAATAAAACACAAAATCAAATGATATTCGTTCTATATTATATGGAAAGGCACAAATAAGCTTTCCAGTTCGCAAATTTTTATTTAACACACATATAATGGAAATAGTTAATCAGAAAATAAATTAAATTGCAAAAGAGTAGAATATAAACAATTCAAATCTAAATTGTTATACCACAACGAGGAGGCAAAAGTCAAAAGTTTGATCTGTAAATGTTCTTACTATAATTTTAGACTTAGCACGACGTGAAACGCCAACTGTTATAATTGATGCGCTTGCTACATACTCAAAGACTCAAATATATTTACTTGTTGAAATATATGAATGAAGTAAAATCATTTTAGTTAAAATATAAAATATTCCACGAAAGAGCTATTCGTATCCCTTAAAACATATACTGTAACCCTATTGAGAAACTAGTATGTAGAGATGAAACATGGTCATGAGTAACAATTTTGTTTACATATACATATGTCTTCCCATAAGGAACCTCAATAAAGAGAAGTAATGAATCTAACAGGCAAGTAAATGCAACTCAAAGGAAAAAAAGAATAGAAATAACGACAAAAAGATTGTTTTTATTTATTATTAAGAGCTGACCTTGAATTGCTTGCGAAGTCGTAGAGCTTGCCAGTGCTAGAGAAGATGATAACACCAACTTCAGCATCACAAAGAATTGATAACTCTTTAGCCTTCTTAAGCAACCCACTTCTTCTCTTGGAGAAAGTCACTTGTCGACTTGTCGAATTATCAATCCTTCTTATAACTATTTTCCCTCTCCCCATATCTATGTGCATCACCAATTTCAAGAAGTATGCACATCGTTAATTGTCGGAAATGATCAAATATTCTAGATGAATTCCTGATTCAAACCTTAATTTAGATTTGTTCTCTTTTATAGGTTTCCTAATTAATTGTATTGAAATTATATGTAATATGTACTCGTGAAGATTTGACTTACTTGATTAGGGTTTTTTCAAATATAAGGAATGAAGGCAGAGGAAGACGAGAAGCTTCTTTGTTTTTTTTTCTTCAATAGATATGCCTTCTGAGTTTTCTCTTTGTGTATATATGGGAAGAGAACGGATTGAGAACAAAACCACTGCTGGTATTATTCCAATAAGCAGTTTAGTGAAGTCTCAATTGCGCGAGTACAATAGCCCTCCGTACTCGCTTTTGCACACGCAATTCTGATTGGGTCAAAAAAATCTTTGACCTCGTAACTTGTTAAGATCGCGAGGCGAAGATTCTGGCGAGCATGTGAAAAGCGAGTAGAGTCAAATGTGGACAGGAGCGCGTGAGCTTAAAATATCCTCGGACGCTCAGATATAAACCCACGAATCATGGGGCGATGAAACAAAGTGGTATTGAAGCAAGCAATAGATGATGGACACATGGATATTAGAGAGATGCTTTTGTTTCTCCGAGGGGTACTTTGTAAATTTAGCAATATATCTTTCTGTAATTGACAATGTTTAAGTCTTTATTTGGCTTTTGGCAGAGTTGGTGCTGTACTTGCACTGTTGTCCGATGATGTAGTCTTTCTCCATTATTTTTATTTTTCATACTTTTTCATTTGAAATTTGATGGCATCATTTTTTCTTTACCATTTTTGATATTTTTTCTTTAGAAGTTTAAAGGCATCCCTAACCTCATTTTAATATCAATGGTCCCTACACATGTCGAGACAATAATATGATTTTTAGATTAATTAGATCTTTTGTATGCGATACGCGCAGATTATATATTTTGATTTATATATTTTTATATTTGTTAATTTATAAATTATAGTTTTGTTTAGATTATTTTTATTTTTTTCAAAAAAATAATTATTTAACGTTTCTTAATAAGTTTTACATTTTTTGTGTACATGATATAGTCAATTTATTACCAGTTTTAAGTCATAATATATGCTCTATTTAGAGTCTATTATGTGTGTCTAGGTTATGTTTTAGTGTATCTAGGTTATGTTTTAGTGAATTTACAGGTCTATGAACGTTTTGGAGATATATGAGATATTTGGAGCTTTTGGAGTCTTTAGAAGAGAAGAATTCGTAGATGATCATCTAGGGAGTCGACGAAGCCATTGATCGATGGATCGCACTTGGCGTCGACCGATGATTGAAGCTCGAGAGAGATCAATGCATCACACTTGCCATCGATCAATGATCAAAGCCCAAGTCAGAAAGACAAAAATACCCTAGACGAGTTTTGACCTAGACTTAGGGTTTTATATTTATGTCTTGAAAAACGACATAGGAGAAAAAAAAGAAACATTAGACAAAGTTTTACAGAGTATTTTAGTTTCACTTTTGTATTACGAGAGAAAGGAAAGACTCCTTCAGAGTCCTCCTGGAACTCTTTTAGTTTTTATATTTTATTTCATATATATTCTATTTATCTATGATTTATGTGACAAAGATCATGTTTGAGTAGTTACTAATTAGATTTAAGGTTGAATGATAACAACTATGGATTAACCTAAAAACAAGTTTGTTAGCTTAAGTTAATATCCATAAATTGAGTTGTGCTTAATGCTTGCATTCTAGAGTAGCTAACCAGAATCTCGATGATAGAACATGGACAACTACGAGAGTAGGTTCTGTGCCATAATAGATTTTGTTGAGTTAGGCTGTTAGATACATGCGAGAGCTGATCTAATAAGTCTAGTGGACTTATCAAATCTCGTATATACTTCCTTCTGATTTCACCGTCGATCGACATCAGACCTTAGTCGTTGATCGAAGGTCGTTCCTTTTGCTTGCATACGAGAGTTGAAGTTAAAAAGGTCAGAATAGTTAACATTTAAGTTCTAAAATATTTATATTTCCGTGCCTCCTATCCATTATAATTTATGAAACTTGAAACCCTAGATCTAACATATTTACATTTATATTTACATTTAGAATATTTCCATATTTGCATTAGTAGTATATTTCCATACTGCATCTTACTTCTTGACAAGGAATATTTTCTTAATTTGATCATTCATTACTAATATATATATTCACCTAGCTTAGTCTTTAGAAATAAGAAATCTATTGTGTGCATTTGCTCTCTGTGGATTCGATCCTTAAGTATTACACTCAATCTCTTTTGGCAAGAGTATTATAGAGTGTGTTAAGATTATGGTTAATTTGACAGTTGATTGTTTAGGATATTTTTTATCCCGCTATAACAAAATACACACCACATCAAATTTGGCACCATTGCCGGGGAGCATAGATCGCCATTAGATTTAATTTCTAGGATTTACTATAGGATTGTTACTGATTTTTAAAGTTACTAATAATTTTTCTTTCTCTTGTTTTCAGTTACATGCAAAGAAGCACCATATGCAAGAAAGGAAGAACTGATATCACCCTCTGACCCTAACAGAATCGAACGCTCATTCCGTAAAGAAAGACGACAAGCATCGATCGACGGCACTAGTACCGCGTCGACCAACACTTCTTCACGGACCGCATCAACCATCATCCAAAATTTACCGTCGACCGACGTTGATCACCCAACATCGACCGACGTTGATCACCCAACATCGACCGACGTCAACCTACATCCATCGATCGACATCAACACTTCTTCATCGACCTATGCTGACCGCTTAGCATCAATCGACGTCATCCAACCCGCATCGATCGATAGACACAGACGAGTTCAGATGGTTGCTACTTTGATACTGATTAGGGATGAGAACAGAGACATGTGTGACCCTGACGGTCACATGTGTAATGCAGCATGTCAGAAGATAGACGATAAGGGGACCATAATCCCGATGCAGAAGCAGAAGCAAACGATGCATAAGCTCAACCTAAAGCTAATTCCCAAGCTGCTCAGAGAACACTGGCTGACTACAACCGTCCAGACCAGTACTACGTCCACAGATCCGCCATTCGTCCTCCATCTTTTCAGAGACACGATTTTGAAATCAAGCCCACCTTCTTCGGACTTGTAGCACATACACCCTACCATGGGCTACGACATGAGCACTCTATGGATCATCTGGAGAGATTTGAGGATCTAGTGACTGCCATTAAAGCCAATGGAGTCCCTGAGGACTATCTTTTTGTAAGCTCTTCAAGTACTCACTTGCTGGAGAAACTTCATATTAGCTCTAGCAGTTACCACCAGTGTAATAACCCTCACGAACCAATAAATTTTTGGTCGAGAAAAATTCCGCTCGACCAGTTTGGAATTGGTCGATCAGATTTAAAGATAAAAACCAACCTCGAGAATTAATGTCTCGACGAGACTGTCGTATGGTCAAAGAAACTTTCCTTGATATATATGGTCGATTTATAATTATTATGGTCGAGTTTCATTAAATCTTAAAGAGTTTATGTAAAAGAAAGACGAGATCCAAGGGACGGGAAACGTTTGGTCGAAAACTGCTCCAAAAGACCATTAATCTACTTGGCCGGTCATGTGCGATGCACATGATTTTCACATGCTTGCTTGCTTGACCAGTCATGTGCCATGCACATTCCTGCATGCCTGCTTGGTTAATGAGTTAATCATGTGCAAGTCACCAACTACTTGATTCAGCTGCTTGCAACTTTCTTCATGGGAAGGAAAAGTTCAGCTACTTGGTGTGGTGAAGCATCTCTCCAGCTGTCCAGCCTCAGCTTTGCCTTGTGTGGGAGCAAACCCTTATCTGAAGTAACTTCTTATATTATAAAACACCATCTTCTCTCTTCTGGTCGTCCATAACCTGCAAGTAAAACCAGAGAAAAGCTGAAAAAATATTCAGAGAAAAACAGAGAAAATCTGAGAGAAAAATCAGAAATAATTAGACCAGACCTTGGACGACTTACTTTCATCCACTAGCTCAGTTCCTTGATGTATAGAAGATCAGAAGTCTAGCAATGAGTTCAGTTTGAAGGGGAGGAGCGTTTGAGTTCATTTGGCCATCAATTGTTGATTGATCAAATAAAGTTTGAAGGATAAGTCTTGTTCATCCAGTAGGATCGTGTACTGTCTAGGTTTGAGTTCCGATGATTGAAGAGGGTGGTCGGACCAGCCGGATCATGCCTTGTCCGCATTCTGTTTTAGGAGTGATCAACAATTGGAGAACATTTTGTTGAGCTCAAGTCTAGTCTTCCTTAGCCAATCTCATGGATTCAATGATGAATCTACATAGATGATGAATAAGTTATGAATGAGTATGCATGATTGCATACTGAATATGGTTGATTGATAAGCAAATTATCTTAACCTATAATTGAATGTGAGGTGTTTACTTATGTAAACACTTAAGAAATATTATGAATTATTATTTAAGGTTTATTCTGAGCCTTAATATTTGTTCTTAAGTATTAATATATAAGTATATTATTAAGTATATAAGTATGATTCATGTGAAGTCTTATTGTATACTCAATCTCTCGAAAAGTCTCGCATTACCGTGAATTGGTCATGCGATATGGAACAAGGTCACGAAGACACGATGATGGGGTCGCACCTTGGAGGCTGTGTAACTGCATGCAGCGTTAGATGTTCGATCTTCGAATATCTGATGGAGATGATAGTTATATTTATTTTCCCGCTAGGCTCGGTTTGCCTTGGTGGTTTTCCAGATCTAGTATATACACTATATGTATGACTGAATGGCGGGTATCGTGGAGGTGCGGGATTAAACTCACTGAGTAAACAAGTTACTCATGACTCATTTGTGATGCAGGTTACCAATAGGTGGGAGACCTTACTCTAGGATGGGAAGGAACAACATTAGCCAGCGGTAGATTTATTATCCTTACAAACATGTTTTGTATATAGCTTTTGTATAAAGCTTGTTTTCCGATAACTTCAAGGTCGACCTATAACATTTTTCTAAGATGATTTTGAATGAATAAATATATAATGTATAAATATTTTTCTAAAGTACGGGTTCCATATGATAATAGTCCTTGTCCGGGACGAACTAACTATTGGGTATTGCTTGGTCGGATTGAAAACCGTTAAGTGATATCCGATAGGAGCGTCGATGTTCTCAGATTGCTAGTCCAAGGAACTCGAAAGTATTCGAGAACCTCAGATTGGCTTTCAGGGAGAATCAACCGTGTCATTTCTGGTTATCTACGATCGGGGGTGTCACAACCAGGATCCCTGACATCCTGGATAGACATCAAGAATGCTCTCTTGCGCAATTTTTTTGATGACGCGAGAGCAAAAGACCTGAAGAGCAAGATTGTTACCTCTTCAAAGACCCTTCAGAATCCTTTAGAAATTCCTGGATCAGATTCAAATCTTACCAGAGAGATTGTCCACATCATGGGTTCAACGAAGTGCAACTTCTCAGCACTTTCTTTAGAGGTATTGGACTACAGTACTAGATGGTTTTGGACACAACCAATGAAGGGAAATTCAGCACCAGGAGTCCTGGAGAGGCTACAAGGTTGATTGAGAATCTCGCATCCATCAGCATCACCAAGAACACAGACTTTGAGAGGAAGAAGTCAACTCCAACAATGAGCAAAGAGCAGATTGAAGAAGTCAAGGCAAAGCTGGATAGTGTTCAGAAGTTTCTCAAGAAACAGATCACTTTTGCAGAAGTAGAAGCTTCTAGAGATAATGAGATTAAAGAGGATGTGAACTACCTTGATGGGAATGGTTTCCAGAGACAAAAGAATCAAATTTTCAACAGGAACTCCTATGGAATGGTCAAAAGAGTAACTTTAATCAGAGTTCATAGCGAAGGCTCTTCAACAATAATAGAACTTATGAGTCCTCCTACTACCAGAACCCTCCTCCCGAAGCTCAAAGAAGCAAGATTGAAGCAATAGTTGATAGAGTTTTGGAGGGACATCAGAAGATGACAGTAGATTTCAGTGGAAAGATAGATGGCATGTACATCTACCTCAACACCAAGTTCGAAAATCTCAACACTCATGTGAAAAAGCAGGAGAATCAAGTGATTCAAACAAGTGAAACTATTAGGAGATATGAGAACCTCATCAAGGAGAAAATATAGGCTGCACAGAGTCACCACGTCAATGCATTAATTGATTGATGATTTTTGGATAGAAGTTAAAGAGGAAAAGCTGCTAGAGAGGGATTCCCATGTGGAAAATTCGAGTCCGTCTGAAAGGTCGCACAAGCATCGATCAACACAGGTCAAAGCGCATTGATTGACGACATCCAAAGAGTTAGCAGAATCAGGAAAACCCTCAACCATCGATCGACGGAGAGACTATAGAATCAATTGATGGTTTCCCGCAACAAAACATGTTCATCTACCGAAAGTCATGAATCTGACAACTCCAGAGCAGAGGATCATTCTGAAAAAGAAAAGTGATCCTGAGAAGTTTGTGATTCCAGGTTTGATTAAAGGGCACGAGTTTTTCAATTCCCTCTGTGACACTGGATCATCAGTGAGCATCATACCCAGAGCTATGACTGAAAAACTGAACCTGAGAGTGGAGCCTTCCAATGGTTCATTCGTTTTTGTGGATTACTCTAGAGTGGATTCATGAGGTATTTGTAGAGATGTCCACCTGCAGATTCAGAATGTCCTAGTCCCTATAGACTTTATGTCATGGATATCCAAATCATTTGGAACTCTTCGCTACTACTTGGAAGAGCATTCATGGCTACTGTGGGAGCTATCTGCAACATGAAAATTAACAGGTTGTGCCTCTCCTTGATTGATCATAATATTGATTATGAAATTTACAAGAATAAACCTGCCCTCACAAAGTGATCTAATAATACAGAACTTATGGCCACATGCTTCTGCAATTATGAGTTCAACGAAGAGTCTGAGGATAGAGCATCGATCGACACCCAACCCATAGCACCGATTGACACGTTTGCTGCTCAGCAATCGGTCGACACCCACCCTTTGTTATCGATCGATGGCCTCACCCTAGAAACGACCAACACCTGCCATGCAGATGGCAATTACACCCGTGCCTACCTAGAGTACGACGAAGATTACAGAGAGGAAGAGCTAATCGAGTACGTGGTACCGCAATGGAAGAGGCCGGTGTTTTCCAAATTTCCCATCAATTCAGAAAATCGACAGCGATCGACGGTAACCATACGCCATTGATCGATA
Source organism: Sinapis alba (assembly GCA_012274485.2). Taxonomy (NCBI): domain Eukaryota; kingdom Viridiplantae; phylum Streptophyta; class Magnoliopsida; order Brassicales; family Brassicaceae; genus Sinapis; species Sinapis alba. Next base: position 499,184 of record MU105611.1, on the reverse strand, counting down.
CTGACTAAGAAGACGAGTCCGAACATGCCGACGGAGCTGAAGATCTGTTCGTGCAACGACTTGGTAAACAAGCATCGATCGACGGCCACCATACACCATCAATTAACGGAGAGCTGATTGAATATCATGGTCTTGTATCAGACGCCGCCACCTGGGCGAAAGTGTTTAGACATGCATCGATCGACGCACCTCATTCAGCGTTGATCGACGCACCTCATTCAGCGTCGATCGACATAGAGAAGCATAAATCGAGCATATTCATAATATTTCATACACGTCTCCACATCTTAGACCGATCGACATCAGACAACACACATCGATCGATGGTACCGTTCCAAAGTATCACAAACTTCGTACTTCAACTGCCTACTATCCGGAAAGTTCAGCATCGATCGGTAAGACACACCCAACATCGATCGATGGATGTATCGAGCATGGAACGAGGGATTTTGATGCTAAAGACAGAAGAATTTTCCATTGGGAAAAGAAAGATGAGTATGGCATCTACTGAGATAAGAATGGTAATGCAAGATCTACAGACGGTAGAGTAGTGAATATGCAAGCTGAAGACATCAGAGCAGTTCTAGAGAGAGCTACTATGTTTGAGAAGAGCTACTAAGTTTGAGCAGAGTTACATATGTCTACCGGAACATGCAGCAATGATCAATATGCCTATGGAAAATCAAAGGATATACAACGGAACATATATTGATGATTTTGTGCATGAGGTTTACAAAGCTCAAGAGATGTCACTGGATGAATTCTACACAAGGCTTGATGATGTCTACTATCCTATAGACAGATGCCTTACCAGTTTGACTACACGCATGGATGAGATGAAGCAAGATTTAGATACTATACAAAGACAACATGCGATTAGACCAGGTATACGAGCATCGATCGACGGCACCCTACGACCATCGATCGACACCAAAGCTAACCGGCAGAAGACAACAGTAGAAACACAACTGGAAGATAGGTTTGATGAGATTGCTTTTTCTCAGAGCCTAATGAAGGAAGATATTTCTCAACAACTAGAAAATATATCATAGACTACAACTGCAAGACTTAGAATGCTACAGCTTAGTATTAAGAACCTACAAAGAAGAATGCATTCAATGGAGGTTGCTAGAGATGTTACAAAGAATGAAAAAAACAAAAGTGATGAAGCAATGAGGAGCTTCATAGGTACATGGTTTCAGATGAGCAGAGAAGATGTACACATTTGTTTTCCAAGTGTTGATCCACCTCCATACTAGTCCGAAAATTCAAACGTCGAGCTTAAGACTATAACCAAGCGATGAGTGGGAGGCAATCCACTGTTTAGTAAGTTTTAATTATTTTCGTGATTACATTAGTCTAATTTTGGATTTTATTATTACATGTTTCTAAGAAAAAGGAACATGAGTCTGCACAGAGCATCGATCGACGGAGTGTCCTCCATATCGATCGATCGCCACTTCACTGTGTCGATTGACGGTCACCATCAGCAAGTAGGTATACCGTTTTCCTTTATCAAATTGTGTCCTTATGATTTATTTTCCTCACTAATCTCAGACTGAATAACACTCGTACTAGTGTTGTTTAAGTCTGGGGGAGGTTTACTAAAATTGTTTTTTTTTTAATATTTTAAGTTTTATACTTATAAGAAAAAAACGAGTAGAAACCTACAGGTTTACCATCAATCGAGTTTGAAAAATCAACATCGATCGACGATGGATCACGACCATCGGTGAATATCCACATTCTCACATCGATCGACACTCTTTATAGAGTCTGGTATCGAGTTTCTTACTTCAACTACTTACTTATGATTTTATTTTCCTAACCAAACCGGGATGGATTACACTAGAGACAGTGTAATTTAAGTCTGGGTGAGGTTCACTAATGTTATTTGATTTGTTTTGAGTTTTATTTGCTATATATATAAGTTTTTCAAAAAGTTTTATTGAGTCAAAAAAAAATTATGATCAAAAATTTATTATTAACTAACCACACTTTAGCACCATTTTAGAAAGTTATTTGCAGAGATTAGTAGAGATACTAAAGTGGATCATCTTGCCACTATATCACACTTGCTTAGAAGGTTTGAAGGAACCGAAGCTGATTTCGAACACTAATCCTGACATTATCAGCATGCTTTGGGGCTTGGTATACACTGGATCGGGTTCCTTCTGCAAGTCTGTAGTTACAAGTCATTGCATCTTTGGTTCCCTTCTCTCTCTTTCTTGAGTATCTACTTAAAAGCTTAAAAGATTGAGATGACTTTCCAAGATGCATAGAGGTAGGTACATTACCTATGATCCTATTATTTTAATTCAAAGGAATGATCACACATTACTGGAAGCGAGGAGTAGGTAAATTACCTATGACCTCATTATTCACCTACAAATTTGCCAAAAAAGAAAAAGAAAAAATAAAGAAAAAGAGATAAATAATAAAAGAAGAAGGGATCTAAAAAGATTCACAGAAGAGAGAAAAAGAGGGAAGAAAAGGATAAAAGAAGATTTTGTACCTAGTTGTTCAGATACTTGCAGAGGTAAGAATCCATATGTCCTTTGATCGATACTCCCAAGGTAAAGCATTCACTTTTATTTTATGCAAAGAAATGAGATCAGTAGAGGGACGAGTCAAGCTAGTATTTGCTAAGTTGTAGGTAGAATGGATTTGGTTGTTATACTAGGATATGGTATATAAAGTTTTTTTTGTGGTTGACTTGATAGGATGTGGTTTCAACAAAATAGAGTGATATTTATACTTAGATATTATATGAGTCCCCACTTTTCAAAACATCTTTCACAGATTTGTTTGCTTGAGGACAAACAAAAGGTTAAGTCTGGGGGAGTTGATATAGCCAATTTATTACCAGTTTTAGGCCATATTATAGGCTATATTTATAGTCTATTTTGTGTATCTAAGTTATGTTTTAGTGTGTTTACATGTCCATGAACGTTTTGGAGATATATGAAATACTTGGAGCTCTTGGAGCCTTTAGAAGAGAAGAATCCGTAGATGATCATCTAGGGAGTCGACGAAGCCATTGATCGATGGATCAAACTTGGTGTCGACCGATGATTGAATCTCAAGAGCGATCATGCATCATACTTGCCATCGATCGATGATCAAAGCCCAAGTCAAAAAGACGAAAATACCCTGGATGAGTTTTGACCTAGACCTAGGGTTTTATATTTATCTCTTGAAAAAGACAAAGGAGAAAAAAAGAGAAACATTAGACAGAGTTTTACATAACATTTTAGTTTTAGTTTTGTATTAGAAGAGAAAGAAGAGACTCCTTCAGAGTCCTCCTAGAACTTCTTTGATTTTTATATTTTATTTCATATATATTCTATTCATCTATGATTTCTGTGACAAAAATCATGTTTGAGTAGTTACAAATTAGATTTAGGGTTGAATGATAGCAACTATGGATTAACCCAAAAATAAGATTGTTAGGTTAACTTAATATCCATCAATTGAGTTGTGCTTAATGTTTGCATTATATAGTAGCTAACTAGGATCCGATGATAGGACATGGACAACTACGAGAGTAGGTTATGTGCCAAAATAGATTTTGTTGAACTAGGGTATTAGATACATGTGAGAGCTGGTCTAATAAGTCTGGTGGACTTATCAAATCTTGTCCATACTTCCTTCTGATTTCACCGTCGATCGACATCAGGCCTTAGCTGTCGATCGATGGTCGTTCCTTTTGCTCGCATACGAGAGTTGGAGTTAAAAAGGTCATAATAGTTAACATTTGAGTTCTTGAATATTTACATTTATGTGCCTCCTATCCATTATAATTCATTAAACTTGAAACCCTAGATCTAGCATATTTATATTTACATCTAGAATATTTCTATATTTGCATTAGTAGCATATTTCCATATTGCATCATACTTCTTGACAAGGAATATTTCCTTAATCTGATCATTAATTATTAATATATATATATATTCACCTAGCTTAGTTTTTAGAAATAAAAAATCTATTGTGTGCGTTTGCTCTCTGTGGATTCGATCTCTAAGTACTACACCCGATCTCTTTTGGCAAGAATATTATAAGAGTGTGTTAAGATTAAGATTAATTTGACGGTTAATTGTTTAAGATATTTATTACCCTGCTAAAACAAAATACACACCACGTCAGTACAATATATCAGCTGTTTTGATTTTAAAATAGTATTATATAATGTTTTTGACTTTATAAATAAAAAACATGGTTTTCATAAAATGAGCATATAAAATGGTAAGTTAATTTGTTTTAACTAAGAATATAAATTTTTAATATCCGAAAGTTATTTTGGAAAATAAGAAGAATAAATACAGAACTTATACTTTGGTGACATATATTTTATATAATCTCCTTTTATTTATTATTTGTAATTAAATTTATTATAATTTGTTGTGTATATTTTTGTTAAATTGTTTTATTATTCAAAAAATATTTATCCATAGACTTAAGGTAAATATTTTGTGTAATTCATATAATATTTTCTTATGTAGATTGTTTTAATCTTCTATTTTAGAAGTTTTTCAGTTTATAAAAATATGGTTGGCTTTAAAATGTAATAACTGAATAAATTGATCGAAATTTGTTCTTTTAGTTACAGGGAAGTGATATAATAGATATTTGTAATTTTTTACTTTATTTCTTCTATTTCTACCATTTTACTAATTTATTGATCTGTTTTTTTTTTATCAATTCAGTTTTGGTAGTGTATTGTTGTATTTCATCTAATTGCATTGTCAAATGTAAATATGATTTTTCATATTGATCAGAACTTCAAATTGTTATTTTTTCTTTATGTATTGTGACAATATGAATTTATATGGAGTCGGTGAATTATTATATACTACAAATTAATTTAAAAATAATTTCTATAAAATATCTTAAACATGTATATTATTCTATATTTTGGGTTGTTTTATATTTTTGGCATCCAAATAGAGTAATAGAAGGATATTCTATATAGAGAAATACTCTAGAATAGTCCTACAAAATGTTTTGTTACAAAAATATCACACAATGAAGAAAATTACCAAAATATTTCATTAAAGAGGTAAATATACATTTATATCTATAGAGTTAACTAATCTAGACTTAGGGTTTAGAGTTAAGAGGTGAATTTTTGGGGTTAGGGTTTCAAGTTTTAAAAAATAAAAATAAAATATTAAAATTTTCAAAATAAAAAGAGATTTTTTGGATCATTTTTAAGGGTTAGTTTTGTGACAAAAACTTAAAAATGTGCTATTTGAGAAAATTGTCATTTTGTATATTTAGCATTGTATAATTGTAAGTGTGATTTCTCTATATTTAATCGTTGGTTAGTTAATTAGTTATTTGAAACATTAAGTTAAGAAGAGATAAATGCATTCTTAACAATATAAAATATTTTTAATAAGTCAAAAGTGTTTTCTTACAAATTAATCGGTGAAAGATTATTTCTTCATATGAATTCACATGTACACATTACATGAACGAAACACATATATGTCTTATATGGAGATTAGATATATCAGATTGTGAAATAAAGATAGGAAAGTGCAGACAGAGCAATTCACCCCTCTGAAGATTTTTATGGCATTTATCCAATAAGCCAGTGAGATTAAAATTATTAAGATATCACTTGTATCACTACTACTGCCTGTACACTCTAACTGAAACACATGCTTGCATCCCTACATAATCTTGACGACTTCGTTAGTATGGAATTCTCCAAAATGATGATGCATACATCTGCTCTAGTAATACGGCTGCTGCAGTTCGCTCCTTTCTTCAAATCTTCGTGAGTCTCACCGCTGCCGCAGCAGGTAGCCCGATTACTCGGACTGCTGATGTAATGTGAAGCAAGCTGGATCATTCATGTCTAGCATTATATCAACTTAAACTCCGGCAGCTATCTACAAACAACAAACAATCCACAAACAGAACACGAATATAAAATTTCTTGTCAATATAATTGGTAAGACACATGCGGATCTGGTTTTTAACTTACATTGTTCAACATGATATCAAGCTCGATGATGTAGCCATACACTGTTAATTTATCGTTTGAGGCCAAGTTATGCAAAAAATAATTTAACATTTTATCCCCTAAAAAAGTTCTACAAAAATCTCTTTAGAGGTGAGAATACCCAATAAAACAACTCAACCGAAACATAGCAACTGAACTGCTCCGAAACAAAATTTAATAGTGCAACTCATTAAAAATACTTTAAAATTTGAGTTTCTTTTTCTTTGGGTATGTTTATAATATACTTACATTAGTTTCTGCTTTGAGGTTTGCAGTTTTTGGTCCATCGTGAAATCCTTAAGGGTCGACATGAATCTCAAATGATTCTTCATCAAATAGGTTTGAGAAGCTTCGAGACTTGCTTTCATCCCTTGAAACAGTTTAAGTTTATCCATGTAAAAACAAAGATTTATTACTGAAAAGAGTAAAGAGCATTTCAAACCCTAAGTGAGCAATCTATCTTAAAGTATGCATTGATAATCACTTTTCCATTGAAAATACACATAGTAACATTCAAAGTTCTTGTACATGTTATTTTTGCGTCCCTAGAAGCAAACACATGTGTAACACTTGTGTTCCAATACCTTGATATGGTCGCACTGAATTTCCATCAGGCACTGGAAAAAAGCAATGCAATGTGAAGATTAGTTTTTTGATTGTAAAAGCTCTATTAACTTTGAAACAAAGTACGTATATCCACACAGGATGGGTTTCTTGGTTGTCTTGTGGTAAGAAGAGATGCTTAGTACTGACTTATCACTTTGTGAGAGTACATATCCACAGAGAATAAGATCTTTGTGATAGAATCGGCGATCGACACTGTAGCAGAACCGACGATCAACACTGTAGCAAAGACATCGATCGACCCTGTAGCAGAACCGGCGATCGGTACTGTAGCTCTGTTACTGTAGCTATGACACTGTAGTAACGCTATTGTAGCACGAAACTGTTCATCGATTTTTTTTTTTTGTTTGTTTATTACTGACTATTTGTGTTTTATTTATTTCAGATCAAAGAACATGAGTTTGCACAAGTATCGATCAATGGTTGGCCAGCTTAGATCGACAGACCAACCTTAGTATCGATTGATCGCCACTTAACTGTGTCGATCGACAGTCACATCCAGCGAGCAAGTATACCGTTTTCCTTGATTAAATTTTGTCCTTATGGTTTATTTTCTTCACCAATCTCAGACTATATAACACTGGTGATAGTGTTGTTTAAGTCTGGGGGAGGTTTACTAATATTGTGTTCTATTTTGAGTTTTATACTTATAAAAAAAGAGTAGTAGAAACTTACAAGTTTACCATCGATCGACGCTGAAGAACTAACATCGATCCACCATGGATCATGACCATCGGTCGACATCAACACCGTGACATCGATCGACACTCTATTACAGAGTCTGGTATCGAGTTTCTCTCTTATTATTCAGAGGAATGATCACACATTGTTGGAAGTGAAGGGTAGGTAAATTACCAATGACTCCACTATTCGCCTACAACTTTACCCAAAAAGCAAAAGAAAAAGAAGAAAGGGGTCAAAGAATACTTTATTCCTAGTTTTTCAGATACTTGCAAATATAAGAATCCATGTGTCTTTTGATCGATACTCCCAAGATAAAACATGCACTTTATTTTCTACAAAGAAATGAGACCAGTAGAGAGACGAGTCAAGCTAGTATTTGCTAAGTTGTTGGTAGAATGGATTTGGTTGCTATAATAGGATAGCGTACAGAAAGTTACCATGTAATTGACTTGATAGGATGTGGTTGCAACAAAGTAGGATGATAGTTATACTTAGATATTATGTGAGTCTCCACTTTTCAAAACCTCTTTCACAGACTTTGTTTGCTTGTGGACAAGCAAAAGGTTAAGTCTGGAGGAGTTGATATAGCCTACTTAGATATTATAGGCTCTATTTAGAGTCTATGTGTGTCTAGACTATGTTTTAGAGTATTTAAAGGTCAATGAACGTTTTGGAGATATATGAGATACTTAGAGCTTTTAGAGCATTTAGAGGAGAACAATTCGTAGCTGATCATTTAGGGAGTCAACGAAGCAATCGATCGATGGAATATATTTGGCGTCGACCGATGATTAAAGCCCAAGGTCCATCAATATAGCACACTTGCCATCGTTCAACGACAGCAGATTTGAAAGCCTAAGTCAGAATGACGAAAAATGCTCTAGACGAGTGTTGACCTAGATTTAGGGTTTTATATTTATCTCTTAACAAGACAGAGAGAAAAAGAGAGAGAAGAAATTTTAGATTATTCTATTCATTTGTATTAGGGTTAGGAGAGAGAAGAGGAACTCATTCAGAGTCCTCCTAGAACTCCTTTGGCTTTTATTTAATTTATATTTCATATCTATTTCAACTATGATTTATGTGACAAAGATCATGTTTGAGTAGTTATCAATTAGATTTAGGGTTGAATGATAACAATCATGGATTAACCCAAAAATAGGATTGCGAGGTCAAGTTAATATCCATCAATTGAGTTGTGCTTAATGCTTCCATTCTAGAGTAGCTAACTAGGATCTCAATGATAGGACATATACAACTACGAGAGTAGGTTCTGTGCCATAGTAGATTTTGTTGAACTAGGTTGTTAGGTGCATGCGAGAGCTAGTATAATAAGTCTGGTGGACTTATCAAATCTCGCCCACACTTCTTTTTGATTTCACCATCGGTCGACATCAGGTCTTAGCCCTTAATCGATGGTCCTTCATTTTGCTCGCATACGAGAGTTGGAGTTAAAAATGTCAGAATATTTAACATTTAAGTTCTAGAATATTTACATTTATGTTCTTCCTATCTCCTATAATTCATTAAACTTGAAACCCTATATCTAGCAATTTACATTTATATTTACATTTACATTTACATCTAGTTAACTGATAGCATATTTTCATATTTGCATTAGTAGCAAATTTCCATATTGCATATCTACCTTTTGATAAGAAATATTTCCTTAATTTGATTGATCACCACCAATATATATATATATATATATATATATATTTACCTAGCTTAGTCTTTAGAAATAAAAAGTCTATTGTGTGCCTTTGCTATTTGTGGATTCGATCCCTAAATACTACACCTGATCTCTATTGGCAAGAGTATTATTTTGTGTGTTAAGATTAAGGTTAATTTGATAGTTAATTATTTAAGATATTTATACCCTGCTAGAACAGTAAACACCACAAAGTCAATTGTCAATTCGACGACAAGGAGATCGTTGCGAGGTTTGGCTTGATCAAATGTTGCCCTTTCCTTGAAGGAGATGACATCGCCAATCATTAGATTGAACATATCGCTTCTTGATCGTCCAGTGGTTCTTGAGTTACAGAATCCGACCCCCTCCCTTCTAGCGCCGAACTGTGAGAACCAAAATTCACACCTTCGATTTTAGTGAATGCAAGAAATCCAAGATCCTCGACTTTCCTTGAGAATCCGGATTATATGCGAAAAGACACGAATGCAAAAAAAAGAGATAACAAATATCCAAGGTAAATTGCACGAAGGGGTTTTATTGAATAAGATGAATTGAGATACATAATTTTACTGAAAACAGGATGAACCGGAAATTGTTAACAATAGAGAATCGCAGAACCAAACGGAAAAACGTTCTAAGTACGAAACTAACTAGTCAAGCCGTTTGAGTTTGAAGTTCTCCTAAAGCTAACAGGAATCTCATAGGTCTAAATATTATGTCCTCTTTTGCCCCTTGTCTTGGCTTTTCTTTATATATACCTCTAAGGTTGGTCGTACTTCCTTTTTTCCGCGATCCAATTTTATCCCTTCATAAAAACCTTCCTTATCCTCTTGATCTTCATGTTTATCTTCCTTTTTTGTTTATTTATGTGAAAACAAAGTAAACCGTCATAACAACTAAGCTCTTTCTCATCCAAAGTTGTAAGTGGGCTTTTGTCGTGTTTTGGCTTAAGCGTTTCTTACGGTTTCTGATGCAACCATCGTTGAACCAGCTGACTATGCAACAAAGGATAAACCGGGATGGCTGAATGGAAAGCTTGAAGATGAACCTAAGGCTGGAATGGAGCATGTTGAGCTTAATTCTCACTCAAGTTACAATGAAGATGTGATCAGATTCGAGTTTGGACTTTTCTCAGCTCAAGACAAGATCACAAACCAAGAAATTGAAGGAAGCAATGACTTGCTTGGTTTAGTATGAGCCATAACAAAATCAACCACGAAAATCAATTGAAGAAGTCAGCCAAAATAATTAATATTGAGTTTTCAAGACAATTTTAGTTTTAATTAAGTTTTTCTTATTTTTCTATAACTTTAAGACTTTTCATTTCCTTCTTCTCTACTTAAACTCTCTTTTGTTTTCAGAAATATTATTCACTCTTTTTTATCAAAATTCTCTCTAAATCTGTGAATCATTTGTTCATCCTTGAACATAGATTGCTAGGGAGTTCATTCTCTGCAAGCAAAACTTGTCTTTGATCACAAACAGAGTTCATTCTCTTGATCATAGACACATCTACACAAGATCTGATCAGTCCATAGATCATTTCTGAAGATCAACCAATCAATCCATCCATCATCACTGAAATCAACCCATATCTCTCTCAAACCATCAGATCATCCTTCACAGAATCAGAGACAAAAAGGATCTCCTCACAAGGGATTCATCAAGTGGTATCAGAGAAGATCTGAAGGCTTTTGATCTCCGTTTGATTTTGAAACTTTCAAATTCTGGGTTTGCATCTGAGAAACTCTATTTCTTCTTTTTTGTTTGGGGAATCTGATTTTTTTCTCTGTAATTCTCATAAAGTTCTTATCTTTCTATCTGTATAATCTGCAAGAGGGCCAACCAGATTAAAAAAAAAGAAAAAGAAAAAAAAAAGTTTTAAAAAGTTGAAGAGAAATCCAACTTGGCTGAAGAGAAATCCAGCCCTGGTGGTAATGCCTCTTGCAAACAAAAATCTTGCAATCTTTCTATCTATTTCTTCTGTTTTGGGGTTGGGGAATTGATCTCTAAAATCTTGATCTTTGTTTGTTGCTGAGCTACTGGATTCACAGAGAAAAATCACAAAAAAAGACAAGAGAGAAACACTTGAGAGCAGTGAGGCTTCAGCTATATGTTGTTGTGCTAATTTTTCTTGTTGCGATTGTAACAGGAAACAATGGCTGGAGATGTTAGTAAAAGAAAAAAGGCACCACCTGTGAAATTGAATAAATTGCAGATGGAAGCAATGATGTCTGAGATCATGAAAAGAATGAAAAAGACTGATCTTTTACAAAAGAATAATGTTGATGATTTCTTTGGTAATGTATCTCAGGTTTAGAAGGATGCAAAGATCAAAAGGAAGAGTAAAATACCATCTTTCTGTGGCAGAAGTGACCATGATGGTTACTTGGAGTGGGAGCAGAAAATGGAACTTGTCTTTGATGGCCAAAATTATTCAGAAAGCAAAAAGATTAGATTGGCTATATCAGAGTTCTATGGAGATGTCATTCAATGGTGGGATCAACTTGTTACTACCAGAAAAAGAACAGGAGAAGCACAAGTTGCATCTTGGTTTGAACTCAAACACTTCATGAAGAAACACTTTGTTACTAAGAACTACAACATAAAACAACCAAGACTGGCCAAAGAGGAGACAAGACCTTTCCATGATTGTGATCAACCAAGAAATTCTCAGTCACATAAGCAAAGAAGGCCAACCCCAAGGCCAACCCCACCTGCTCTCTCAAGATCCAGTAAGCCACTGTTTTCTAAGAAGGAATTAGCTATCCAAAAGCTAAAAACAGAGCCATCTAAGGTAAGTAAAGAACATGAGACAAAAAATGAGTTTTCTCTTTTCTCTCTTCAGTATGAACTTGTTGTCAATAAAACCTATGATGAACTAACTTATATGGAACCGGTGCAACCGAGTAGCCTTGTTTTAGTGTCTCAGGTCAAAGAAGAAAACTCAGCAGAAGAAGCACAAAAGAGTTCACCACCAAAAGAAGAGTTGGAGCATTCCAACACTGAAGCAAAAAAAGATGCTAAGTCATTCTCTTTGAACTCTCAAGTGCACTGTAAGGACCTTGTTATGGTTAATTCTTTGCCTGAAATTTTTGTTAAGGTTAGTTCCAGTGATGTCAAACGTTTTGGTCTAGACAAGGTAAAATAATTTTCTATTTCAAACTCTGTTTTTGAAAACATGATTAACTCTTTTAAAGTATTTGAACCAGATAAACTCCATGATCAACAACGTTTTCAGTCTGTTAGTAAACTCAATCCTGGTCTTGTTTTGAATTTTGATCAATTTATGGAACATAACAAAAGCCTTGATCACCCTGAAAAGAGAATTGAGGTTATTTTGCAACAACCTGATTTATGTTTCAGAAAACTTTGTGATTCATTTGTTTGCTTTAAAGATAGTGGATTTGATCTGAGCTTGTCTAGACATGAACTGATCAATGGAGATTTTTTTTCTTCCACACGTGCCTGGAAAGAGTTTATGGTTAAGAATTTGCATAAAACAAAATCATTTAGAGCTGAAACTGATTTTAGTTGTGATTCTGGTGTGAAACCTGTCCATTCTTGTTCTAAAACTGATAAATCTTGGCATGTTTTGAGATCATTGTTTGAGAATTGTGTTGTTTTGAGCTTTGATGATATTCTGGTTTACAATACATTCTTTCAAAAACATTTTGATCCCTTGATAAGTGATTCTCAGTTTGAACTTAATCATTTGTCTTCTGATTTTGAGAAAGTTAAGCACAAACTGAAGTTGTTCTATGTTATTGAGTGCCTTGATACCATTCTGGTTTACAATACTTACTTTGATGTGTATCTTAAAAGTCTGAAACAAATGCAACATGTTCTCAGAAAGAAATGCTTGGTTATTGATCAGATTAAGAACATGTTTTTCTTATATGACATTGGATTTCTAGCCTCTGTTTTGAGTATCCAGGAATAGCAGGATCAGTCTCAGAGGGTTGCAAGGAACAGTAGCAAATGCAAATCTTATAAGCCTGAGATTTGGAGATGGAAGTACTTGAGGAAAATGGATTCAAAACTCCAAGGAAGTTTTTGTCCAAAACCTTACTTTGATGTTGCTTTCATGCTTATTTTCTTGATCATTTGTCTTGCTTCTTACTTGTTTCCTTTTGATGTAGGAGATACAGATTTTAGGACAAATCTTTTCAAAGGAGGAGGGGATGATGCAACCATCGTTGAACCAGCTGACTATGCAACAAAGGATAAACCGGGATGGCTGAATGGAAAGCTTGAAGATGAACCTAAGGCTGGAATGGAGCATGTTGAGCTTAATTCTCACTCAAGTTACAATGAAGATGTGATCAGATTCGAGTTTGGACTTTTCTCAGCTCAAGACAAGATCACAAACCAAGAAATTGAAGGAAGCAATGACTTGCTTGGTTTAGTATGAGCCATAACCAAATCAGCCACGAAAATCAAGTGAATAAATCAGCCAAAATAATTAATATTGAGTTTTCAAGACAATTTTAGTTTTAATTAAGTTTTTCTTATTTTTCTATAATTTTAAGACTTTTGTTTCCTTCTTCTCTACTTAAACTCTTTTTTTGTTTTCGGAAATATTATTCACTCTTTTTTATCAAAATTCTCTCTAAATCTGTGAATCCTTTGTTCATCCTTGAACATAGATTGCTAGAGAATTCATTCTCTGCAAGCAAAACTTGTCTTTGATCACAAACAGAGTTCATTCTCTTGATCATAGACACATCTACACAAGATCTGATCAGTCCATAGATCATTTCTGACGATCATCCAATCAATCCATCCATCATCACTGAAATCAACCCATATCTCTCTCAAACCATCAAATCATCCTTCACAGAATCAGGGACAAAAAGGATCTCCTCACAAAGGATTCATTAGTTTCTTTTGGTGAAATCGCCTTTCGTACGACATTGGTTCTTGTATCATTTGTTAACTGTTATCGTTTCATACGATCGATTCTGAACTTTTATGAAAGACGAGTCTTTGCGGTTTTTAGCAGAAAACTTCAACGGTTAATTCAATGGAGAAGGGTCAAGGAACGATTTGATCAAAACTGCATAGGGCTAACCCCATGCACGCCCTGAGACGGAAACGAGTATGACGGGTCGTGCCCACCCTAAGGTGGGCTGGGCTTGGCTTCGGATTGTGCCCGCCCAAGGGTGGGCTGGGTTGTCTTCTTACGGCGGGCACGACTGGCTTCAGATCGTACCCGTCCTAGGGCGGAGTGGATCGAACCACGGGTCGTGGCCGTCCTGGGGCGGGGTGGATCGAACCACAGATCGTGGCCGCCCTAAGGCCGGGTGGATCGAACCGCTGGTCGTGTCTGATGATTTTGTGTACTCTTTTGTCCTTCTGAAGCTTATTCCCGAGTTCTTTTCGAAATCATCCTGACAGTTTTTTTTCCGAAAGAACCGAATAGCAATATTGGACATTGATTTCGAGTCTACTGTTTTTGACCCAACATAGAGTAATAAATAATCCATATATAAAATAGTTATATAAATTAGTATATCATATAGAATTTGTTTATTCTGAATAGTATAAATACATTTATAATAAATATATATATGTTAATTTTTATTTTTTTTATTGAAAATAAGAAATCATATTTAATTGTATTTTAAATGTGTAATATTATCCTGTAAAGAAAATTAAAAAAAAAATTGTTTTATTTTTTATTTTTAAACATAATCTAATCAATTTTCGGATATGAATATAAATTTGATATTATTAAATAAAATATATTTATTATATTCAATTATTTTAAAATTTTATATATTTAAAATGTAAATGGTCTATCAAAAAATTCGTATGAAACTATTGGATAAATATCTTTTGATTGCATAATGCTTATGTCAATGTTCAACCACTCAAGATTAAGAAACAAAACAGTTGGTAAAGAACCCACATGGCCTTTTCTAAAAGAGGTTATCTTGGTCCTGAAGGGTAATCGTTCTCGATGTGGGAAAAGGATTCTGGGATGACCCAGTTAATGTCAGCTTGAGGATAGTTAAAATCATGTGTCAGCATCTCCTCTTTTTGCCATTCTTCCCATTTCTCAGCCAAACCATCTCCTTCAAGCATTCTCACCACTTCTGACATATTGGGACGTTCCAACGAAGAACTCTGAGTGCAGAGGAGAGCCATTTGGATCAGCTGCTCCACTTCTTGATCCACGTACTTTCCTTCGAGCCCTGCATCCACAAGACTTTCCAACTTCTTCTCTTTCAAAACCTCTTTCACCTAGTCACCCACGAAACAAAAAACACTCCATCAATGTTAAAAATGATCATCTTGTACTAAAGAGATGTAAGAAAACCATGAAACATACCCAGTCGAGTAACATGATATCATCATCATTTGCAAGCCGAGCAAGATCGAAAGCCTTTTGCCCTGTGATGAGCTCGAGAAGCATCACCCCATACCCAAAAACATCAGTTTTCTCAGAAGATTTCCCTGTCGAAAGGTACTCAGGGGCTATATGGCCAATTGTACCGCGTACAGCAGTTGTCACATGGGAGTCATTATAATTCATGAGCTTTGCCAGCCCAAAATCTCCAACCACAGCTTCAAATTGTTCATCTAACAATATGTTCGCAGCTTTCACGTCCCGGTGAATGATTTTTTGGTCGCAGTGATCATGTAAGTAAGCTAGCCCCCTTGCTGCTCCCAGAGCAATATGCTTTCTTTTTGGCCAATCAAGTGCTGGACTGCCGTCAGGACGTTCTAAAACGAAAAAAAAAAACGAAAGATTTTCTTACCAATCAAAACTATATTACGATCAGAGAGGTTGAAACCCTTATGTGTATATTATATATGCAATAGAAGAAAAAGATGAAAAAATCTGGAAGGAATAATAATTCTTACAAGAGAGAGAGAGTAAGTTACCACTCAAACAAGAAGCAACACTTCCATTAGCCATGTAGGGATAAACGAGCAATCTTTCAGTTGGTGTCATGCAAAATCCACGAAGCCGAAGCAAGTTCCTATGAACGGCCAAACTGATCATCTCGACTTCGGTCTGGAACTGAAGTTCCCCACCCTGGGTACGTTCTTCTTTCAGCCTTTTCACAGCCACTAGCGTGCCATCGGCTAAACGTCCTTTATACACTTTACCAAAACCGCCTCTACCCAATACATTTTTGTTGCTAAAGTTATCTGTAGCAACTAGCAGTTCACGCAAGGAAAACCTTCTGAGTTGTCCTAAGTGAACCTCTGGGTCTTCTTCACCTGCAAAATATAGTTCACCAAAACAGTAAAAAGTTAGCAGCCAAGGAAGCTTCAATGGGAAAAGAGAGAAAGAGATGAAGATAGTTGACAAACCAGGTACATCAACAAAGCGGTCCTGTGCTTTACTTCTCAGCCACAAAGCAAGCGCAATGGCTGGACCAGCAAAAAGAATTGCTGCACCTGCAGCAACTCCAATCGCTATTGCTGTAGTTTGCTTCCCTGAGGGTATGAAATAAACACAAAGTTTTTCTTAATACAAACTAATTCGCAGTTACCTCACGCATTGAATAGTTTCTAGGAGGAATCAACCATGACTAACGTTTCAACAAAATGTGAAGGAGCTAATATATTTTTTCAGATCAAACAGCTGCAAAAGAGTCAAATAGATCTTCATGTCCTGTGTTACACAAAAATATTTAACAACGTTTATCAACCCTTCTTTTCTAAACCATCTAACAAGTCCACACTTTTTCAAACTTTCGAATACTTTTCAGCAATGTCCGTGAACTTCTTTTGCTACTATCATCAAGCCGTCAAAATTAAATTCTAGTAACTGGAAACTAATATCAATCCTAGTGAAGAGAGGCGTTTTTCATTTGCAGGATATCAATCCTAGTGAAGATATATGACATGTCAACTACATAACAAATTTTATTTCTTTCAAGAAAAAAAAACACATATACATGAAATATCAATCAAATGGAAACCTGGTGGTGGTTGAGGAGGAGAGATAGATGTAGATGGAGAATCAGGAAGCGGCCTTAAACTATTGTTGGCAAAACTGCAGATGATTTACAGACAATTCAGTAACTCATTTGTAACCAGTCCATGGACAATGAAACTAGGGACAAGAAGGAAAACCTAATAGGAGTGAACAGTGTGAAGGAACCATTAACAGGAATATCTCCACTGAGTCCATTGTTTGCGATATCCCTGCATTTTAGAATGATAATATTTTTCTTTTCATAGCCCAAAACTGCACCAAGAAAGATGAACGAACAGAATAAAAAAAAAAAGAGAGACGAAATTACACTCACAGAACTTGCAGTGACACATTAGTCAAAGACCTTGGAATTTCTCCAGATAACTTGTTGTTATTAAGACGCCTAATCACATATCAGTAAAGAGTTCAAGATGACAAACATAAGCTACTACTCTTTTGAAATCTATCGAACTGCATAAGCCTTGAAGGGCAATGCACATTTGAAACAAAAAGACTCAGTCTACTTCTGATTATCTGAGATTCGCCAGTCTTCCAGTCGATACGACCGATCCTAGGGTTCTATCCAAGACTATGGCGCAAATATTTCATCTACTTTCTCACTCTTTTATAAATAAAAGAAGCGGCATAAATAAAGAGAAGAAAGATTGTATAGGTAACATACAGGAACTTGAGTTTCTTTAGTTTGCCAAGAGACGACGGGATCGGTCCGCTTATTCTGTTCATGTAAAGATCCAAGCTCATTAATTCCGTCAAGTCTCCAAGCTCTTCAGGTATTCCCCCTGTAATGTTATTGCTATAAAGCTCCCTGTCATTAAGCTTTGCTCAGTTTATATTTTAGGTGACAGAATATCCTTAGCAGATAATTCAAGACAGTGTATGTTATAGTCACTTTGAACAAGCAAAAGGAAGCAAAAGCGTAATACATGCGGAAGTAAGAATAAAGATGACTTACAAGTACTGCAAGCTTGGAAGATAACGAAGCTGTGGCACGAGTTGTCCAGATAGATTTGCACTCCCCAAGTCACTGAGAAGCCGTGGATTTACCAAAAGGCTTGAATCATTTCACTTAGAAGAAAAACAGCACAGGATACTTACACACGAATGACACTACTCTCGCTATTGCAAGTAATATGAAACCAAGTACATGGAGAAACAAGAGTAGCATCCCAGCTTTGGAGTACATTGTTAGGATCGTCAACTAAACTCTTTTTCAGCTCATATAAGGCATCACCTGTATGCATAACCCAACCCCCCCCCCCCCCCCAACAAGTTATTATGTGAAGTCATAAGCTTTACACTAATTCAAGAGAGGAAGAACCTTCTGCGTTTCCGGCCGCTCTGAGAACCAAAACGAAGAGTAGAATCAGGGAAATAAAGCTACGGAGCGATGACCCTTGTTGTTCCATGAGAGGAAAAAATATCAGATTGCGAATCCGCTAATTACTTCCACCGTTGACGAATAGAGAAAAGGGTCTTCTTCTTCTTCCTCTACGCGTATTCGGCTTTTGACCAGTTTTGAGATAAACCCAAAATGGATTCTCAGGGTGCTGATCGTGGACCCCATTTCTGTGGAGAAGAAATTGGTATTGATTTGTCAAAGACGGAGAATTTTCTTCCTCTCGCAAGAACACTGATGGCGAAAGGGCGAGAGCTAAGAAGCAACCTCAAGTCTATAAGAGAGTGCTAAAATCTGAACGAGCGTGAAATTAGGATCAAATGTGTAAATTTGAATCATTATCCACGGACCCACTCCATTTAATCCGCTGTGCGGCTGTACAGTTAGTGTGGATCGATTGATTTGAAAAAATTGTTTTGTGAATATGGATGCGGAATGTTTTTTTTATGCCGGTGAATCCATATTGATAAATTTGCTAGAATAGCATAAAAATTTGTTATATGATTAGAATAGCATACATCTTTGGGCAATTCTCTTAAATAGCCATTTTTAAGTTTTTGTCACAAAAATAGCCCTAAAAAAATAAAATGACCAAAATAGACTTTTTTTTTTTTTTAAATTTTTATTTTTTTTTTTTTTTTTTTTGAAATTTGAAACCCTAACCCCAAACCCACCCCTTAACTCTAAAACCTAAAGTCCAAATTAGTTAACCCTTGGGAGATAAATGCATATAAATGGATTTTTTAGCTTCAAAAAAAAAACATTTTGGTCATTTTCCTCCTTAAAAACTATTTTTGGGACAAACAAACTAAAAGAGGCTATCTAAGGGAATTACTCTACATCTTTTGTTAAATAAAAAATATTTTTGAATAGTAATAAAAAAAAATTGTTACAAAAATAGCACACAAAGAATAAAAAAAAACCAAAATATTTTATTAAATAAATAAATATACATTTATATATCTAAGGTTAATTATTATAGATTTAAAGTTGGGCAATTCTCTTAAATAGCCCTTTTTAAGTTTTTGTCACAAAAATAGCCTTCAAAAAATAAAATGACCAAAATAGACTTTTTTTTTTTTGAAATTTTGATTTTTTTTTATTTTTTTTTGAAATTTGAAACCCTAACCCCAAACCCACCCCTTTACTCTAAACCCTAAAGTCTAAATTAGTTAACCCTAGGGGTATAAATGCATATAAATGATTTTTTTAGCTTCTAAAAAAAACATTTTGGTCATTTTCTTCCTTAAAAGCTATTTTTGTGACAAACAAACTAAAAGGGGCTATCTAAGGGAATTTCTCTTTAAAGTTTAGAGTTAAGGGGTGGGTTTTGGGGTTAGGGTTTCAAATTTTTTTTTAAAAAAAAAAATATTAAATTTTTCAAAAAAAAAAATTGATAATTTTTTTCCTTAAATGTTATTTTGTGACAAAAACTTAAAATATTGTTATTTAAGATAATTGTCCTTTGTACATTACTAAAATGTTTCTTAACCCATACTAAATTACATTAAGATCCTTGATTAATTTTTAATTGAGATTAGTTTTAATTAATAATTTTACATCACTAATTTACGTCACAAATAATTGTGATCAAAGAGAGGAGAGAGGGAAAGACAATCAATCGACGTCGAAATTTAAACTCGGGTTTTAACAAAAAAAAATAAACATAATTTTCTTCAACGACATAATTGTTTATCGTTCTTTGTCTGAAATCGTCTGGTCAAACTTATTTTATCCGATATCGTCGTCAAAATCGTATTCTCCGCAATTTTTTACTCTGAAATCTTTTTCTCCGCAATCTCCCGAAATTGTCTTCTCCGGTATGTTGTGAATGAGTTTGATTTATGTTGTGGCTAAGTTTTATATCATGTTCTGGTTGGGTTTGTTTTCCTTTGCGGCTAAATTTGATTTATGTTGTCGCTGAGTTTGATTTATGTTTCAGATGAGTTAGTTTTCCTTTAGGTCTGAGTTAGTTTTCCTTTGCGGCCGAGTTAGTTTTCCTCTGTGGTTGAGTTATATATCATGTTCAGGCTGAGTTAGTTTTTCTTTTTGGTTGAGTTATATATCATGTTATGACTAAGTTAGTTTTCTTTTTCGGCTAAGTTATATTTTATGTTATGAATGAGTTAGTTTTTCCTTTGCAGCTGAGTTATATATGTTTGTCGTGGGTGAATTAGCTTTTTGTTGCGGCTGAGTTATATATATCTTTTATGTTCAGATGGATGTTCCTCAAGATCAAGCACAAAATTACCCTCCAAGACTATACGTAGAAGGAGTTTCTAATCTAAAAAATAAAGTGATTAATCACAGTTGCCATATGAAAGACTTCTCTATCGTTAGAGAAGCAATATGACATGATTTGTTGGATCACCTGAATGAGTTTCCCGTTGGAATAATTGCTAAGCTAGCTGATAACATATCATTGTGGTCTGGTAGGACTGTACACTAACTACTATGTAGATAGTTGCGAGTATATAAGAAGGAGATTGGAGTCTCGTTGTTAATTAACCTATCATGTTTAGCTTACACGAATTTGGTGAGATCACTGAGTTAAACACATATCCACTGTCAACAGAAATATTTTGACCTGACCAATACAAAACATTATGGGAGGAGTTGAATGTCCTGCATGGGATGGGATTCAAGTTAGATGAACTGAGAAAAGCATTAGAGGTTTGTCAGAGCTGAACTTTTGAAAAGCGTAAATGGTTAGGGCTCTTACTTCTATAAACTATGGGACTTTATGCTTTTCATCATAATTCGAGGATACCATTTGAAAGTGCAAAAAAGTATTCGATGATGAAGCAATGATGACATATCCATGGGGTCGGAGTTCATATGAAGTTCTTGTTAATTCGATTAAAATATTATCTCCACAAGGACGGTCATACACCATAAACGGCTTAAAGGACGTGTTACAGGTTTAGGCGTATGAATATGTCAATTGCTTTGGAGAGCGTTTTGGGAGAGTGGTCAAGAAATTTTGTTGTTTCGATGGGGTGAAAAGCGTACACGTGCAAGTTTTTTGACTGTCATCTCTGATGAGATTAGAGATCATGGCGTGGTAAGGTTTTAGGCTGAGTTTTTTATTTACTTGGTGACTGAGTTATGAGTTATTGATGGATGTTATTTTTAACAGTGGCTGAGTTATGATGACTGAGTTACTTTTAACTGCAACTTAGTTACGATGGTTGAGTTATTTTTAATGATGGATGAGTTATTTATTCGCTTAACGGCTGAGTTATGAGTTATTCATAGTTGGGTTATTTTTCTTTTGATGGCTGAGTTATGATTTAATTTTGTAGGTGCATGTTAGAAAAATAGTTATGAATGAGTATTTACAAGAGTAGTTTCCTTAGTGGTCGGATGAAGCATATGACCCCCAACTAGTTAACTTGATAACATATATACATGCTGGTAGGTTGTTGGAAGCTTTTGGGATGTGCAGAGGAATGAGAAAAAGAAAAGAACGAAGTGTGAAGTTTTGTTAGCGGTTGAGGCACCCAAAAAGAAGAAGAAGAAAGAGACGAAGAGGGAGAATGCAGAGGGAAATATTGCTACCGATGAGACGACCATTGCGGCTCTGAAGAGCATAATGATTAGTCTGAATAATATTTCTAGAAAGGTTGATAACTATGATGATAGATTTGAGATGGTTGATTCGCGGTTAACTGTCTACGATTCCAACATCGTTGATTTAGCGGGAGACATTTCAAATATAGATAAGAACATTGGTGACAGAGTCAAAGCTATAGTGTATGAGCATCTGAAAGATCTGGGGGTAGGAGAAAACAATGTAAACCTCATTCTCATCCCATCTTTACCCTCATCACATAATTTTCTGCAGAAGTTCGTTAATAGTCCACCACCAACGGCAGATAAGACCCTTGCTAAAAGGTCTGTTAATATTCCACCCACAACAACACATAAGACTTATGCTAAAGGTTATGAAGTGAAAATATCTTTGGCATAACATGTTGCTAAGGCCAATGCCCAAAGTTTGAAGGCTAAACTGAATTCGGAAGATGAAGTTGCTAAAGCAACTAAGGTGCAAAAGAATTTGGTTAAGGATTTTGGTAATACTAAAATTGATTTCATGGATGTTTCTCCTGCTAAGGACCTAGAATATGGACGCCGGTGCAAGGGCAAGCCAAAACAGAAAGAAGATGAGGAGGTTGCTGCTAAGAAGAAGAGGCGGCTGAGTTAAAGAGAAAGCATACAAATTAAAGAAGCAAGCGGCTGAGTTAAAGAAGCAAAAGGCGGATGAGTTAAAGAAGCAAAAGGCGGATGAGTTAAAGAAACAAAAGGCTGAGGTACAGAAGGATGCCCTAGTTATTAGAAGGACTCGTGTAGGCGTAATAAGAATACATATTACGCAGAAGAAGCAGATTCAAAATGACAGTGAGCTTGTTGATGTGACCGATGATCATATTGCTTTACAAAATGAATTGTTGCTGGAGTCTGATGTGGAGGAAGATGAGAGGTTTGGGCCTGCAAGAATAAAGTTTATCGGGAGAAAGGTGCTCCATTATCTCCAAATGGGTTAGCAGTGATGCCATCAGCAGTTGCTCCTTCAACACGATTTTCCTTACATTGGAGACAATGGAACGACGTGCATGAGGAAACATATTGAACCTTCAGCAGTAATATATGATCATATAGCACCTACTAATCTGGTTAAAATTGATAAACTTATGCAACACCTACAACCATTCGAGTATGGACCTTTGCACCATTTGTTCATACATCTAATATCAATTTTTTGGACAACCTGACTTATGTTTCATTGTTAGGAATATTCCACTTCAATAAGCTCACGAGGATATTGAGTTCTACAGAATCCTCATCACTGAAAGACCTTGGCTAGACCTTGAATATGGATGGATTTATCAAAATGTAAGTCTACTTTACGGTTGAGTTAATTATTCTTTACGGCTAAGTTATTTATTCGTTGTGGCTGAGTTAATTATTCGTTATGACTTAGTTATATTTTATGACTTATTCTTCTTTATTGACTTAATCTTCTTTGTACAGCATATAGCTGCATTTATTAGAGTCCTCATCAAAGGTAGAAGTGAGATCCTAACCAATTATGGTCTAAGCGCATTGCCTTTATAGACTTTTGGTACCTTGGAGTATGGGTTCATGATTACCATCAGTTCAAGTTGAAACCAAGGCAGGTCAAATTCAAAGGCATTGGTTATGAAGAATTAATAACTGGTAGGTTTCCCATTGACGTTCAGGCAAAATTGAAGTGATTACAAGATGTGGATCACTTGTACGGAGTGATTAATATTGGAGGCGATCATTGGGTGGGGTTTGACGTAGATCTGTTGAAGGAGAAGATTGATTGTTATGATCCAATCATTGGACATGTAACATAAGAAAGTGAGCAGAAAGTAGTGACTACATTTAAGTGCTTACTCAAATGATCTTTGCGATGATGAGTGAGGATATTCCTACCAGTATCCGAAAACCTAGCTACAAAAAATTTGCATTCTGAAGAAGGAAAGGCAAGTACATTCCCCCAAAAGATATAGTTGGCGACTTTGGGGTGTATTCATTGAAGTTTATCGAATGTCTAGCGTTAGGTGTAACTTTTGATGGGATATCCGATCAAAATATTCAGGATTTACATGACATGATTTTGAGCGCAGTTTGATGGGTGATCGACCATTAGAGGAGTATTTGATTTTGTAATTGACTTTCACTTATGCTATATATAGTATAACTCAGTTGTTTCGTTTTTATAACTCAGCCGTGTTGTATTTATATAACTCAGTCAAACCTCAAAAATCCCCTCAAATAGCAAATGTTTAGTATAACTCAGCCGTTTTGTTTTTATAACTCAGTCGTCTCGTTTATATAACTCAGCTGTATCGTATTTAAATAACTCAGTCAAACTTCAAACATTCCCTAAAAATAGCAAAACGATATGAAAGTATATTCAAAAGTTTTATTTAAGCTCCTCTTATCAATATGAAGTGAATATAAATTAACTGAATGTTGTAGACTTTTTAAAAATTTACAAGTTGAGACTCTATCATGATCTTGAGTTATATGTTGTCTTGCAATTAACCTTACATACCTTACATGTAATAGGTTGTGATCCTAAAATTTATAAGATAACCGTATAATGTACATTAAACTGAATGTGTGGACTTATAATATTTCCTATTGATACATAAACCCTAAATCCTAAATCATTAACCCTAAACCCTAATCATATCATAGCCCAGCCGTATCAGTTAGTTATCATAAGTTAGCCGTTATTTATCATAACTCAGTAGTTACTCGCCACTGTTCATATTTTTGGGCGGGAGTTGAAACCCATGCCTATTTGTCAGATGTTACTCGCGACCTTTTGTTGTTCTATTTCACTATATACATATCTATATTCTCTTTTACACTCTCTCCCATCTAATACTCTCAAGAAAAATACAATCTCATCAAAAGTTATGCTGGTAGCACATGGTTGGTCAATGAGGTTAGAGAACAATGTCAATGTCATACTAAGCTCTACAGATCGGGATAACCTCCCTGTTCTAAACCCTTGTCCGGGTTCATTGATTGACTAAACAAGTGCTACCTGGTTTAGATTTTTACATGATCTCTCGCAGAAGATCCCATATATTTCTGATAGAACGATGGGTACATGAGTGGCCGACATACCGCTTAATTCCTGATCATTTTAAAGAACACTGGTTTCATAAACTCGCGGTAAAGACCGAATATGTATCCATATTAGATATAATAACAACACTAATATTTGGTGGTTTCTTTGTTTTTATAGCAAAAAATCACATGGGGTCCAAGGCATAATAATTTAGTTTGGACACGTTTTAATTTGGTGGCCAGAACAATCTTTCTGTTTTGAAATACGCGAGTTGAAGAATATTTGGGTGCATGGTGGTGAGAAGCCTAAGTGGATGCTAACTAGTGTTTGGCTTGATCTCGTCAATATATTTGAAGAGTTTGGACTTGATAATTTTAGTTTTAGAATGTAATTCTACGCGTTTATTTCGTATTTTTATAACTCAGCCGTTATGTTTATATAACCCAACTGTTATTGTAAATTAAACTCAGCCGTTATATTTTTATAACTCAGCCATTATCTTTATATAACTCAGTCGTTATTGTAATAAAACTCAGTTGTAATGTTTAATAAGTCAGCCGTTATTGTAATTAAACTCAGTCGTATTGTTTAAAAAGTTAGCCATATTGAAAATTAAACTCAGTCGTAATGTTTTTATAACTCAACCGTTATTTAAAATTAAGTCAGCCATAATGTTTATGAAATTGTTTTTCAAAAACGTCGAATTCATCATGCGTTTCAGGTAAGTTAATTTCTATTTTTGCTTAATACCTACTATTTTGAAACTAATAGGATTTCATTGCAGAAAACCATTACATGTGACATTGGTATGCGAATATAGGGGCACCGAAATAGTGTTAAGTGTGGTGAATCTGCTGAAATATTTACCTCTGGAACAACTAAAAAATCAGAAAAATTTTACTATTGTTGTGCTAAAGGATATAATAAGGCTAATTTTAGTACTTATTTGGCATGTTCTGAATGGGATACTGAGATATGGTTATATTGGTGAAATTAGAGACATTTATTCAAATGGACGGATGAATGTTTGGTGGATGAGGTTGAAGATATGAAGTCAATGATAAGTGACATGAACAAAGACATGTCGGAGCTAAGAGTTAACATTGCTCGGTTGGAGAAAGATATTGAAGGATTGAAGACGGAATTTGAGAGAAGCGGCAACAAATGCATGAGTGAGGTGCGGTGTTTGAGGAATGTGGTGGTTTTTGGTTTCAGTATCGCCATGCTTTGCTTCTCCTTCTTTGCATAATCATATTTTCTGAGCACAACTCAGTTGTTATCTTTTAATAACTTAGTTGTATTGTAACCAAAACTCAGCCGTAATGGTAAACAAAACCCAGCCATGTCATTTAAATTACTCAATTTTATGTTTAATAACTCAGATGTAATATTTTAATATATTTAGAATATACTAAACATAAACATTAAAACACATAAAGATTAAATAAGTTTTGAGTACTAAACAAATGTATAAAACTAGTCAGACATAAAAGGTTTCCCAAGTTTAAGCCAATCAATGTCTTTCACTTTGATGTTGAACATCTTTTCATTTGCAAGTTTGAACTCTGTTTCAAGTTTTTCCAACTCACCCATGAAGTCAAACTTCTCGGTCCCCATAATCTCATGAAGCAATTCAATCTTCGAATAAATAGAATTAACTTCAATGAAAGCCTCGTGAGTTTTAGATATGGACTGCTTTTCCTCCTTCACCATATAGAGGATCAATATGTAATGTTCATATGTTTCATTTTTGGACTTTTTGAAAACTTGAGAAGCATCTGAACCGCCATCCTCCAAGAGATGTTTCATCGCCTTATTTGAGTTTGTCATTAATGCTACATTCATGTAGAAAATATGATGCTAATATCTAAATAATATAAAATGACCGATGAAAAATATTAAATCACTAACTTGACAGAATTTGAGATTGCTAAAGAGAGAAAACGATAATAAAGTGAAGATTATTCTATAAAGTTCTAAGATATTCTAGGGTATTTATACTTCCATAAATATTAGCGACTCTTTGGATTTTTGCACCCCTTCGGATTATGTACCCTTTCTCTTAATTATTAGCGACTATGGGAAAACGATAACATGTCGTTTAAATTACTCAGACGTAATGTTTATGTAACTCAGCCGGTTTGTTTATGTAACTCAGATGTTTTGTTTATATAACTCAGCCGTAATGTTTATGTAACTCAGCCGTTTTGGTTTTGTAACTCAGCCGTATTGTTTTCGTAACTCAGTTTTATGTTTAATAACTCAACCATGTTGCTTAAATTACTCTGTCAAAATGTTTAATAACTCAGCTGTAATGTTTTAATAATTCAGCCAACACTCAAAAAATACTTAAAAATTGAAAGTATTTAGATAATACATCTTCACCACTCCCTTGTGTCCCTAAACACGCTCATTGGTTCAAACTCACAGAAGAACAGCCCCACCTAATTGATCCATAAACAGCAGTTACACATGTTGTCAGACCTTTCTCTGTCCAAAATAGGAACACATTGGCAACTGTAGAACGATGGAAGAACGGTTGAAATGAACTCGCCCCTCTTTGCATGAAACTCGTAACATGCCACAAACCCCATCCCCATTTCAAAGATCGCACTAGTTTCCCAATCCTGTCAACTGATTCCCTTGTAAAACGAGCAAAATACTCCTCATCATCTCAAAAGATCTTCTGAGTCATTGCGTATGTATAGACAGCACGCTCATATTCTACATCTGTTGCACTCTTCATGAGAGAACGTCTTTCTTCTTGAAGGTTAAATGAGAAAAATAACCTTACACCCTTCATAAAAAATGTGTTTGGGTTTCCCTCAGCGTAGCAAGTTCTCAAGAACAGAGGAGGCATATTGAGTCCCTAGGGAAAGGATAACACATCGAAAAAATGGTATACCCAACGCCGCTCTGTTAACGCCTTCATCTACTTGCACGATGATCTCAGGCTATAGAGATCTCTAAAGAAGTTACCTGCCACACGTTCAACCACTAAAACTTGAATTTCTTCAGGCAATTGAGGAATCAGGAAACATTCCATTTTTCTATAAATTTGTAAGTTTCTAAGAATATCATTAAAAATGTGTTTTGTTTGAGATAAACATATATTGTGTATAAATTGAGAGTTGAAAAGGTATATTGTTCGATAATACATCTTTTAACTCGAGACGTTTGTTCTTTTGGGCAGGAATAGATAACTCAGCCGTAACTTTTAAGAAAAATATAACCCAGCCGTATCGTTCAAAAAAACATAACTCAGCCGTATCGTTCAAGAAAAAACATAACTCAGTTGTAAGCAGAATTCATACATTGCAAGCAAGCACTCTTACATCGAATATCTTTTTGCATTATGACGACCATGTTTACAACGAGAACATTTGTACTCTTTCCTAAGATGTTTATTCTCAAGAGCAACTTCTAAGGCAGATTTTATCCTACTTTTCTTAGGCATTCCTGGTTGTTGATGCACAATCAGGGGCAAGCAAGGTTGGTTAGCCAAGTTATCTGGAACTTCCAGCGCTTAATCAATCGGCATGATCGACTCAGCATATGCGTTTACCAAATAGCCGTTGTTATAGTAAGGACTGCACATGGATATACAACAAACATTTATGTACTCGCATCTGTGATTGCATGCACGCATGACAATTCCTCGTGTTTGAAACGCCAGCTTGTGCATTTTTTTCTCTTCCAAGTTCACAACATGCAAAGACGATCTAGAAGATCCATATGTAACTTCAGTGTGATGAGCATCAATCCTTTGTACTTTCAATAGTCTGACGGCAATAACACAACCCTATTATATATAAAGAATAATTACTTTAAGGGTGACTTATGGAAACATAAAGACTGACTTATGGACATGGGCGGACGTAAGTTCAACGTAACGGGGTCACGTGCCCCCATCTAAAATTTGATTTTATGTAAGTAATCATCTTAAAATTAGCTTAAGTTCATTAAAATGTCCCCAACTAATTCAAGATTTATGTTAATGCCCCCAACTAAATGTTTTCCAAGATCCGCCCCTGCTTATGGAACCATAAAAAGCTGAATTATGGAACCATAAAAGGCTGAATTATAGAAGCATAAAGACTGACTTATGTAACCATAAAGGTTGACTTGTGAATTGTTACGGCTAACTTACAAGTAGTAGTTTCTCAACACCACACGAAAGTGTGGTTAACTGCGATCTAGCATCCTCTCTCCGTTCTTCAATCCATCTGGTCATCATAACACATATTGATTCTCATAGTCGAATAACGTTAAGACCTCTAACACTTGACAATGCTCTGTTCATTGATTTTGTTATGTTCGTAGTCATCAAATTGTACCTTTTTCCAGAAAATGGACACACACCCACAATTGGACATCAGCTCTTTGGAGGTAGCCATGTAGTTCACGATTAAGCATTTCAATCTCCTCAAAATTGTAATAAGGTCAGCCAACCTAAAATATCTTGCCGCTTTTTTCACCAAAGAAAATACATCTTTCCTTTGTAGCGACCCAAAATGTTCTTATATAAATGGTAAGTGAAAATACCACGAGAAGCCAACAAATACACATTCCTAATTGTTTTCCCTATCGAGTTATGTCTATCTGAGATTATCGCAAGACCGTCATTGTCAGGAATCAAAGCTTTTAGTTGCGTAAAAAACCAGTGTCATGAATCATTATTTTCAGTGTCAACCACACCGAAAGCTATTGGGAAATCTGAAAGTTACCATCCTGAGCAAGTGTTGTGAGAAGCGTCTCTTTGTATTTACCATTTAGGAACGTACCGTCCACAATGACAACTTTGCGCATGCAAGAAAACCCATTTATGCTTACACCAAACGCAAGGAACACATACATGAATCTTCCAAACTCGTCGATTTGTAGACGCGTAAATGTACCTGGATTTGCCCTTCTTATCATGTATAGGTACAAAGTCAAGTCTTCAAACCCACTCTCAGGTTTTCCCTCATCGATTTCCCTTGCAAATTTCAGCATCCTAGGCCTGGGCGTTCGGGTATCCATTCGGGTACAGGTCAATTCTTTCGGGTATCGGATTTTTTGGATCTTGAAATTAGGTCCCATTCGGGTATTATAAATTTATGGATTGGGTTCGAGTCGGATCTTCCCGGGTCCGGGCGGGTTCTGTTCTCATGTATAAGAACCGGAAAATAACCAAATAACCAAAGTATCTAAAACGGGTTCAGGTATATGTACCCAAAGTAACCATACTACCCGGTTCGGTTCTAATTTTATATCCATATTACTCAAATTTACTCCAAAATAACCAAAAATACCCATTAGACATAGTTTTGTTTGAGTATTTTTTAATCCAAACTATCATATTTTATCTGAAAATACTTAAAAGTACCAAAATAACTACTATATTTAACTTAAAATTCCAATTTAAATTTTCAAATAATTATAAGAATAATTATAACTAATATTTTTATATATATATATATTTATATTTCAGATATCTTCGGATACTCATTCGGTTCTCGGTTCGGATCGGGTTTGGTACCGGTTCTTTGGATATAGCAATTTAGGACCCATTCGGATATTTCCCAGGATCCAATCGGGTTCGGGACCCTGATTTTCGGGTCAGTTTCGGATCGGTTCTTCGGGCCGGATTTTTTGCCCAGGCCTAGTCTCACCTACGAGTATTGGGGTGCCTCGCATACGCTCATAATAAAAACACAAAGGGAGACAAGTTCGCCACTAGAAGCCGACAGAGTATTCTTCTAGGATATCCTTCAGGGACTAAGGGATGGAAACTTTTCGACTTAGAAAACGAAACTGTTTTTCATCTCATGAGACGTTGAGTTCCAAGAAGACGTCTTTCCTTATCTTAATAATCAGTCATCATCACCAACGGAGAACCCAATTCCTATCGCTTTGCCATCCTCAACAATTGATGCAGATAATATCGAGAATTATATTATTCCTGCTTCATCACCACTTTCATCCGTCTCAGAAAACCCAGAAACAGAGAATAATGATGACTCCGTTCTTTCAGAAACATAGCATGATGATGATTCTGTTATCTTGGAGACAAAGCTTCCTGATACAGAACCGGAATAGTTGGGAAGAGGCCATAGGGCACGGCATACAATCTACACGACTTTGCGACTTCGTCATTAACTCAATCACTGCAATCCCCTCTACTCCCTCTCTCCCGTCTTCCATCCCATCACCATCCTCAGGTTCATATTATCCCTTATCAGATTATCTAACTTATGATCATCTTTCTTTTAAGCATCACAGCTATATTATTGCTTTGTCAACCAACATTGAACAAAAATATTTCAAGCAAGCCATGAAAGACAAAGCATGGCGCGATGCCATGAAATCTGAAATCAAAGCTCCCTAAAGAAACCATACATGGGATCTTCAAGAATTACCACCAGACAAGAAAGCTCTCGGTTGTAAGTGGTCTATACGATTAAGCTTCGTTCTGATGGGACTATTGAGCGATACAAAGCTCACTTAGTAGTTATGGGAAATAATCAGAAAGAAGGACTCGATTACACAAAGACATTCTCCCCCGTAGCAAAGATGACAACGGTTTGTTTATTTCTAGATATTGCGGCCAAGATGGATCATGAGATCCATCAGATGGACGTTCATAATGTGTTTCTTCATGGCGATCTCCAGGAAGAAGTATATATGAAACTTCCTCTTGGTTTCTCTCAACCGAACAACAATCGTGTTTGTCGACTTCGTAAATCATTATACGGTCTCAAGCAAGCACCTAGATGTTGGTTTGCAAAACTGCTCGAAGCTCTTCTCAAATACGGGTTCTCAGAAACATACTCTGATCACTCTTTATTCGTCTATTCCACAAAAGGAGT
Organism: Sinapis alba; assembly: GCA_012274485.2. Classification (NCBI taxonomy): domain Eukaryota; kingdom Viridiplantae; phylum Streptophyta; class Magnoliopsida; order Brassicales; family Brassicaceae; genus Sinapis; species Sinapis alba. The sequence continues at coordinate 467,344 of MU105611.1, read as the reverse complement.
TACACTTTGGATTCTTGTCTATGTTGATAACTTGATCATCTCCAGAGACTCAAACGCAGCAATCAATTCATTCAAAGCTTATCAATCAACATGCTTTCATATGAAAGACCTTGGGCCTCTCAAGTACTTTCTCGGGTTGGAAGTTGCACAAAGTCCCCAAGGTATCTATTTGTGCCAACGTAAATATACATTGGACATTTTCACAGAATGTGGGCTCCTCGGATGCAAGCCTGCTGGCTCACCTATGGATCAAAATCATACCTTAGGACGAGCTCAAGGCGATCTACTTGCTGATTCTGAACGTTATCGACGCCTCATTGGACGTCTCATCTATCTTCTTGCAACACGACCTGATCATGCCTATTCCGTTCATATTCTTTTTCAGTTTATGCAGAAAGCCAGAGAAGAACTTTGGCTTGTAGAAGTTAAAGTTGTTTGTTACTTGAAAGGACTATCGGGCAAGGGGTATTTTTTGAGCCATCACCATGTTTCACTTGATTGGTTGGTGCGAAGCAGATTGGGGGTGCCTGTAAGGTTACTCGTCACTCCCTAACCGGTTGGATTATACAGTTTTAGAATTCACCTATTTGCTGGAAAATAAAGAAACAAGAGTTGTTTCACTCTCATCTACTGAAACTGAATTCCGACCAATGAATGAAATCACTAGAGAACTTATCTGGATCAAGGGTCTTCTCTCCGAACTTGGTATTCCTCACAACAACCCGATGACCATTTGTTGCGACAACAAGTCAGCCTTACACATAAGTGCAAACCCGGCTGAGCAAACAAAACATATGGGCATCATTTGACAGTTTGTTTGCAATGAAATAATCAAGGGAGTAATACAAACAACACATGTATCAACTTGTGTTCAGCTTGCCGATATTCTAACCAAAGCTCTCGGTCGAAAGGAATTTGATGCATTTCTTCTCAAGTTAGGCATAAACAATATTCATGTTCCAACTTAAGGGGGTTATTGGAGTATGATTTCTATACGGATTAGGAAATCATACTACTACGTGTTAGATAAGGATTTAACTTATTTTCCTAGATAGCTTTGGTTTTAAGTTTTCCTATTTTAGAAATACTTCACTTGGTATAAATACCAAGCTTGATTCTCAATAAAATTTAAGTTAACTTTGATCTCAAACTAAGATTTGTCATACTTCAAACGTCTCTGAACCAAAGACTAATTTGCAATGAAGCCTATGTAATAGTTCAAGACATCATCCATTTATCCAAGCTAAGCGACTTTTCATTTAAACAAGTTCCTAGAATGTATGTACAAACATGCTGATATGCTAGCAAAAAAAAGCCAGAAGAACTGATCAACCCTATGTATCATAGCTTAATTATTAAACCATTGTTTTCTATTTTAAGGTAATAAAATGAAGATGTTGACAAAAATCTTTTATATACTAAAACACAAGTCACATGGCCAATAAAGTTCTGACACATATGATGTATTTACAAACTTTAAAAAAAAAAACAGAAATCAAATGCAAAAAAAATTAGTTTCTTTTATCAACTGATTTATATTAATAAATTAAAATAACAATGTCTAATATTTTTCACACTACACACATGATTTCCCCTTGAAACCGTTGATCTTTCTCTGGATTCATGTTGCCATGTATTAAATTCATTTAGAAATTGTAGGTTCCGTGTTTCAGAAAAAAAAGTGTTTCAAAATGTTCCTATATATATATTTTTTTTTTGCAACAGCTCCATTGATTCTCTATGAAATTGTAAGTTCCTAAACTTTTTGTTTCAGCTCCATTAATCATAAACTTCTACTGAATTTCACGGTGGCACAACAATAGTCTTCTAAAGAAAGACTTTTTAATGAAATGAGAAAAAGAAGAACGTAATATGCTATGGATTAATAGGTGGATCGTACTACAAAATTAGATGATGAAGAGTAAAGATCAGGTTAGTGCTCAAATAGTTCCGTTTTATGATTTTTTTTCTCTTTCAATCTACTTATAATTTTTCTCCTTTCTTAAATATTGACAAAAGCTACATACTACATAGTAAAAAAGGTAAAATTAGACAAAATATGTGAATAACATTTTTAAATGAACTAAATCAACTTTTGATTTTTTTCAAATGTTTATTTGTCGTTGTAATGATGGTTCAGAAAAGGAGAATAAAATTCTCACCTCAAAGCACACGTACAAAGCCTCTAAGAAATTTGAGAATCACTCCAAGAAGAAAAGAAAAAATGTGGGATAATTAGCAGGTAATAATGGGTCTAAGAACTGGCAGAGAACAAGAAAGTTTCATGTCTACTGTTTAGATAGACCTAACTTGATCAGGTTGGTGTCTCTTTTATTCTTTATTTTGTGTGTTTATTTGGAAATATGGTGAACTTTTTTGTTTATTTTCAGATCAAAATATATGCAGTTTTGCTTTTACGTTTTCATTTGCAATTTCTGTTAGAAACTAATAAGCTTCTATACTTTTGATGCAAGTGTAGTATCTACAAAAACATGTATCTACTTAGAGAGTACAAAAACAGTACTACGAAAACATGTAAAATAATACCTCGAAAACATATATATATAATAAGAAGGAAAAGACTACAAAAATATTAACGTCAATTATCTACAAATTTGAGGTTGATATTTTAGTTATAGTTATGCAAAAGACATGCTTTCCCTCAATTTAACTTTTCATATGTAATTATTTTTTTTTGGTTTTGGAAAATAGATTAATATATAAAGCTCATCTTGCGTTTGGACTGTTGTTATATAAACAACAAAATTTTTAATTTTCTTTTGAATTTTTAGAAATAAATATAACTCGATAAATAACATTTATTTACACTTTAAATTATATAACCTATCAAATAAAATATTCCACTGTAAATTATAAAACAAATGCATGTTATACAAATACATGTATGTGCGTAGCACTAGAAATAACACTAGTAAATAAATAAAACGAGTGTTTTATGCTCCAACTAGTTCAAATACCCTTCAAACTCGTGGAAAAGAGTGTTTTATGCTCTAGCTATTTACAATGCACAAATTTATTATTGAATTAATAGTTGATTACGTAAAATTGAGTTTGAAATACTCAACTATTAACAATTTTCGTTAACTTTTAACAATTAACTATTTCAATATCAATTTATGTGCAGTCAATAATTCGTTTATGAATAATTTTATGCAAATATATTTTAATATTAAATGCGTTGATTACAAATACTAGAAGAAAATATATTTTTTCAAGGGTGTTATTCTGTAAATTCATCGTAATAGGAGTGTTACGACGAAGTAACAAGGAACAACATTTCGTTGTAAAACACCCATCATAACGGATGGTTCATCTTAATATTCCCGTTACTTTACTATGACAAAAATTCTTCGTAAAAAAAAAGGAATCTTATTCGTCGTAATGTTGTAGTAAAGTTTCATTGTAAACGACTCGTAAATGTTCCTTGTAATGTTCACGTAAAATACTTGTAAAGTTTACGACGCATTTACAAGTAAACGGATGAAGTGTCCATGTAAATTTTACGAGGAATTTACCAATTTTTTTTGTAAACTCCTCATAAAGGTTACGAGGAATTTGCACCCTTAGTAATACTATTAAAATATAAAATAATATATATATATATATATATATATATATTGTAATATAAAAATATAAAAAACTTAAATTATAAAAAGAAATATTTAAAATTAATAATAAAAACAAATTCCTATAAAAGTCATAATAAATTAATATTTATATTTATATTACAAAACAAAAAAATAAAAAGCTAATGGATCATGTCGTTGAAGTCGTCGAAGCCGTCGAGAGACTGTTGGGGGATTCGGGGAGAGGCTGTTGGGTACCGAGAGGCTGTTGGGTACCAAGAGCCTCGAGTGCATGTCGTCTCGCTTCCAACCCTCTCTGTATAATGGGGTTTCCAACTGCCATATCATCGAGCATCTAGAAGAGTATGACGAAGTCTCCCTTGCGACTTCGTTGACAGGGTCTATTCCCACCGTTCGTCGCTTCTTTCTATGAGCCACATTTTTTTAAGAAATCATATTAATACAATTAATTATATAAAAATAATTAAAATATAACTGAAAATTTTACTTCTTCGAAGATCATGTCGATCTCTTATGTAATCAACTTGACGGGTAATCCATCGGGAGACTCTTGAGTTCGTTGTGTCTCCCTTCATGATCTCACCATCTGCTCCTCTTGATGGTAACTATATTCATTATGCATCAAATCTAGAGATTAAGATGGAATCTATGCTGATATATATGACATATGATGATGAACAACATGGATCTGGAGAGCTGAGAAGAGTGGACAAAGCTGATATTGGTGACACAACCTCAGTGTCGATCCACACAAACCTATGATGTCGGTCGACACCTCTTGAAATCTCTAAGAGATGGAGTTGTCCTCGCAACATTTCAGACTCGACACTGAAGCAAAGCGTCGAACAACACCTAATTTGGAATCGATTGACACCCTATGGGAAAAGATCTGGAGACTTCACCAAAGGCTAGCATCGATCGACACTCACTCGATACCGATCAACACACTATCGTTGGACGAGCTGCAAGGTTTCACAGTTTAGCTGGAACCAGTTGAAGAGAGAATGCACAAATCCATGGTCTCACACCTTGCCGACTCAGAACATCTAAAACCATCTATTTGCGCAGAAGAGGCTGTTTTTTTCACAAAAAGTGAAGAGGATACATGACCACATGCAGTTTGAGGTTCCATGCTCTGTTTCTGAAGTTAAATTGCTTATTCCATGCGATAAAATGTGCATTCAGGTCCCTACCTTGGAGTATTTGATGATCATCTGTAATGCAATAGCTTCTCAGATAGGATTGAAATATAAAAGTGACGTTGACCGATGTCCATCGGTAGCAGTGTCAAACGACAAAAACTCTGTGTCGATCGACACCTGTCGTATATCAGAGCATAAGAAGTTTGAAGTGTGTCAAAATATTCTTGATAGAGGCATCATCGCGAGATTAGAAAATTCTGGGTGAAAGAAGAGGAAGAATTGGAAGAAGTGAAAAAGGATCAAGGGCGGTCCTCGGTTATCATTGATTCCTCACTTCTTAGACGTTGTCAGGAAATATAGAGTGCGCAGCAAATGTTTCTCACAGTCCTTTGCAAAGCTTCGAGCACTCTTTATTGCTGACATGATAGACAAAAGAGAAGAGTCTATAAAGGCTGTCACAAGCATTGTTCTGAAGCTGAAGAGAGTAGACATTGAGACTTGTTTTGGAGCAAGTTCTTGTTCTCGTATATACCACATCTGATCTCCATATATCAAGTTAATGACTGAAAACAAGCACTTAGTGGTAGGCAATCCACTGTTACGTAATTTTAGTTATATTTAGTTTTATTTTATACTAATTTTCGTGTTTATTTATTTCAAAAAAAGTGATGAACAGTGTCAAATGTCACTATAGGTGCAACATAGGGGAAAAAGATCTGAGGAAGAAGTGTTAATATACCAGCATCAACCGACGACTGCTAGTATCGGTCGACACCATTTTACATGACCATCAAGCGACAACTGGTCAATGTCGATCGACGCTCATCACAAACTGTAGGTACAGCTCAATTTTCCTTGTTAAATTTTCCTTGTGATTTATTTTCTTCACCAATCTTAGACTATATAACACTGGAGACAATTTTATTTAAGTATGGAGGAAATATTACTGATATTGTCTTTTATTTTGAGTTTTAGTTTATGAGTTTTTATTGAGTTTTATTGAGTCAAGAAGGGGATGATGAACTTTTTCAATTTTTACTTATTATCTAACCACTCTCTGGCACTATTCTTTGAGGTTATTGATTGCATGATGTACTGAATGGAAACACCAAATCTGATCACCTGCCAATAACATCCACGCTAGCTAAGAAAATTTGAAGGAACCAAAGTTGACTTTCAATCTTAATCAACTTAGCTTGCTTGTTTTAGGGCTTTATATACACTGGATCGAAATCCTCTTTCATGTCTGAAAGGTACAAGTCTGTGTATTTTTGGTTTCTTTCTCTCCTCCCTTTGGCATCCCGGAAGAAAGAAAAAAAAAGATTGAGATGATTTCTTGAGATGCAGGGGGTAGTAAAATATCCTATGATCCCATTATTCCAATTCAATAGAATGATCACATATCGTTGGAAGTGAGGAGTAGTACATTACTGATGACCCCATTATTCTCCTACACTTTGTCACCCAAAAAAAATCAAAAAGAAGATGTGCAAGACGGACTGCATCATCGTCATTGTTCATTGGAACTGAGATAAAAGAATTTGGAGAAGGGAGATATAGGGAGAAAAGAAACCAAAGTAAGACTACATGTGTACTCAGATACTTGTTGGGGTAAGAGTCCATGTGCCATTTGATCGATATTCCCGATATTCAGCCTACACATTTATTTGCAGAAATAAGATCAGTTGATGGGTATCACAAGCGGCATCATCTGAGCTGTAGGCTGGATGGTTTGGTTGCTAAGTTAAGGTTTAGTACATGGAAATGCCTCTAAGGTTTGAACTGATCTTATGTGGCTTGCAACATTGCGGAGGTGAAGGTAGTAGTTTAAAAATTGTGAGAGTCCTTGTGTTTTCAATCCTCTTTCACAGCTTCATATTGATTGAGGGCAAGCAAATCACTGGGGGAGTTTATATACCATGGTTTTTAACATTTTTAACACCATGGTATAAGTATTTTATTGAGTATATTATATGTGTTTGAAGTCTATTTGAAGTATTTTCAGGTTCATGTACGTTATGTATACTTTGGTGATTAGAGCTATTTGAGGTGGAGAATTGCACAAACACGTCAGAAGTTTAGCTATAAGTGGAGACCTTCCCATGGTGCGATTGAGCTCATATTTTGACACAAGATAGGTTTTGAGTTATATGTCCAATGGCACCGGTTTGAGGTATGATGCGAGAAGACGGGCCGAGTCTATTTCATGACCGACTTGGGCCCAAAATCACCACAAATTACAGAATTGTCCATGGATGACTTAATTTCTAGTTTTTATAGTTTTCTAAGCATTGTTGACGGCTAAGCCTTATTCTATTGTTTTCTCTTTGTTTAGGAGAGAATGTCAATTCTCCTTCAGAGATTGATTGGAACTTCATTGGTTTTATATATGATTTATGTTCAGTTTATGATTTGTGTTTCTGCTATCATGTCTTAGTAGTTCATTGTTAGATTTAGGGATTTTATGTTCTTAATGTCAAACTGATAATCTATTAGGATTGCTAGGGTTGTTTATAGATTTCTACACCAGGATGACTTGTAATATTATGATCTAGAGTAGTTGGAATAACATGAGAGTGTGACTAATTGCTTGAACCTAAAGTCATATGATAATTGAGAGACACGAGAGCGCAATCAATTAATGGAACCCGAACCTTGATGGATTAGATACCTAGGCGCAATAGAGAGTTTTTCTAGGAATTTAGTTGAACAATATCGATCTGAACATTAAAGCTTGTTTGAAAGAGATATCGATCGACACTCCATAAGTGTATTGATTGATACTCATTTTGAATCAGATATGAAAGTATCGATACAATTTTAAACATGTAGACTCACAGTGAGAGTTGGAGCTCTTACAATTGCATTTGAAGTGAACCTATAAAACCCTTAACATCCTTGATTTATGTTTTGAATCTCTTGATTGATAAATCCCTAGATCTGGTGCTTCTTTCTTATAACTTACAAACCATTCTATCTACTTATTTCTTTGTTTAATATTTTATCATTATTTGCCTAGCTTGATCTGAAACTCAAGTATATTATGTGAATAATAGAGTCTATGTGGATTTGATCCTTAAGTACTACATCGAACCTCTTATTTAAGAGAGTAGCTTAAAAGTTAATTTGAACACATAACATATATCCACAATAATCTATATGAATGAGCTTACTTTAATTTTCATTAATTTTAAGTATAAAAAATTATTTAAATATGAGAAAGCATATGTAATTTTATTCTTTGTTATCTTCCGAGTTTCGTCTTATGCAAGATTAAGAGGTAGATGAATATCTATCTTACTAAAAGAAAAGTACAAATATTGATTCACCCTCAGATTTAGCACTTATTTACAATATAATGCCACTGAAGTATTAAATAATTATAAGTTAAAGATATGAATGTCTTTTTCTCATTTAATTAAATCATTTTTGAAATCAAATTTAGCTAAATTTTCTTGTTCAGCATATTTTTAAAACAATTTACCTAAATTTTAGGAATCTTAAAGTTTAAAAACAAATTTTAACAATATTATGTAGTTTTTTCAAGTTTCATATAATCCCACAAATTTAGCTTGTAAGGCCTAAAATATATGTATTTCAAATATTTCTATAATATATATATTTAATGATTACGGCTATCATTAATTATTTTCAACAATAAAATTTATACGCTAAGAGTTAAATATTTTTGACTTATTTTTAAGACAATATGGAATGTTTATAAAAATATTCATATTTTAATATATCCAAATATTGTCTGAAATTTATATATTTTAAAAATTTCTAAACATATATGTTTAACCATTTCGGTTACTATTAATTTTTTCAACAATAAAGTTTATCTAGACTAAGATTTAAATATTTTTAAATTACTTGTAGAACAATATTTAATGTTTTTAACCAAATATTCCTTTTTAATATATCTAAATCTCGCCATATGACCCATTTCTAATCAAAATATTTAAAATATTGTTACATTTGGAAAACGATTTCGTGTTAAAGGAAATATTACTTGGACATATCAATTGGTCAATATTTGTCGAAGGTTTAGTATGGCATACATATCAATATTTTTTACAGCATGTAAACTATTTATTTTTGCGTTTATAAAAACATTTTAAAATATGGTAAATAATTAGATAATATTTATATATAAAAATGAAAATAAGTATCCGCACAAGATTTATAGATATGATTGGGATTTATAGATTAAGGAAGGGGATAGATCAATTACGATGTTAACGAGGTTTTAATAACAAATTAAACATAGATATAAAATTAACTAATTTATTTCTGTAAAAAATAATAATCGTGGATTAAAATGGTTTAGTGAAGAGTTGTGGATGCAAAACGTATAATAGGATGAAATGAGATTTCATTAGAGTTGTAATGCAAAAGATATGTTTCTCAACAATTTTGATTGATTGGATTATGCGGTGAGTGTCATAAGTCAAGTATAATCCTCATGAATGGGCAGCTCATAGGCAGTACTGTCCCAGAGAGAAGACTATGTCAAAAAGATCCTTCTTGTCCTTCTATATTTATTTTGTGTACGAAACCGTTCATTGGCCTTCAATATCATGCATATAATAAAAGAAAGATAACAAAGATATGTGTCTCACGCGCTAGCCCTCCGGTATCTCATTTTTTCTTTGTTGAGAATAGTCTTTTCTTTTGTAAAGAGGAATCCTGTAAATGTGAAGAAGTTATGAAAGCAGTAAGGAAATATGGAAAAGCATTAGGGCATTGTATCAACTTTGATAAGTCATCTCTACTCTTTGGTAAGAGAGTCTTTGGAAACGTCAAGCAAACAATCAAGGATACTTTTGGAATTCAAAATGACTGGGGTATGGTTTCCTACTTGGAAATACCTGAAGATATTAGTATATCGAAATGCAAGCTTTTGCCTTCTAAAATGACATGTTGCAAAACGGAGTAAATATGTGTCGGTACGGTGGTTATCAAGACGAGGGAAGGAGGTTCTCATCAAATATATTGCGTTGACGCTTCCGACCTACATTATGTCTGTTTTTTTCTTCCTCTAGAAACTTGTGAGAGCCTTGCGAGTGTCATTGCATATATCTCTTGGATTCTTTTAGATCCATTGATTTTTTTTTTGCCAATCTACTAGATGGAGTGTCATTGTGATCATCTCTTGGCTATCCATCCCAAATTCTTGTATTGATGAGTGTTTAAGATGATTGTAGATGATTGGGAAATTCTGAAAGGCCCCTCTTAGTATAGTTATATTTTTTATTTATGTCGAGAGGTTTTTCCATCAATATGGATCCTTAGTAATTGCTAGTAACTCCAAGTAATTACTCTCAAGTTTCGGCCATGTAGAGTATTGTAGCATACACTACATAGCCCATTAGTGCTTTGAATGTAGAGTAGATAGTGGTCGACAGTGGTTTTTAGTTTTTTTGAAATTGTGTGTTTCCAGTAAATTTTTTCCATATTCATCCATAATCACTAAAAGGTTTATCATACCGCCAAAAGCCATCCATTAGACAAATACTTTCCAAGGTTAAGACTTATATATGGCGTTTTCCTATTGTACATCAGATACATTTGTTGGCTTGTTTGCTTCGTATTAAGCACGACATTCCCCCTTAGCATATCAAATATTTTCATGCAAATTCATGTTGATTCCTAAAAAAGTTGTCCTTTCAAGCTTTGCAGATATACCAAATTAATCAAGGATCTTCCTGCAAATTTTGAACGTCATTTTCTTTTCCAAAACAAGTAGTCCATATTTATGAATATTCCCTGCCAAAGGAAAGACTGAAAGATTGGATGGCGTAGAGGACAATGTCCAAACTTACAATGCTGGAAGACATTCAAAAATCGCATGATTATTGATTCATATGATGCCTCATATTTTGGACAGTGATTGTTACATCTCATGTGTCTGCAAGTTAGATAACTTAGATTTCCTGTCATCATCTACCATATAAGATGGTATATTTTATGAGGTGATTTAATTCTCCAAGCATAAGATGGAGAACATGTATGCTAAGCTATGTGCATATCACAGACTCTACCATCATATTAGGAGCAAACATGCCTTGTATAACTTCAACAATACTCATATGTGTGTTTATTTTGGCTTATGGTTAAACTCTTAATAAGAGAAATATCCTCTGGTACCACAAGAGATTCAAGCAATTTATCATTCATTCTCCTCCCAAAGAATCAAATCACTAACTGATATTATAGGATGGACCATGTGATGCTCTAGCTATAATCATAGGAATCCATGAATCTTCTTGTGCTCTAATCTCGTAACCTGAATGAGCTTTTTGGCTAATACCCAATGAGAATAAGAACTTTGATGTCCAAATACTCGTCCAAATATAGGATGTTTTTTTCACAGGAAAAAAATATTTTAATCCCTTATATACTAAAGTCAAGTCGCTTGACTAATCAGAAACTGCCACGTGGAAAAAAATTAAAAATAATTAAAAAACAATTGACATGTGGAAAATATTTATAAACAATAATAACAAATAGTTGAATTTTTTTCTACATATCCTATTTTAACATACGTTCAATTTTGTTTTCTCATATTTTTTTCATCACCTATCTCTTATCTTTTATATACTAAAACAAAAGTCACAAGACCAATAAAATTTTGACACATAGTTTAATAATTTAAAGAGAAAATAAAATGTCAAAAAACTTAAATAAAAAAATACTTACTAAATGTAACTGGCATATAAATTAAATTTAGATTTAAAAAATCCTTATATATCTTCCATTACTTCATGATAACACAATTTTGAAAACTTTTATATACAAAAGAAATTTGATTCACAATACTATATATCCATTTTTACATGCATTCAATGTCATTTTCTAATTTCTTTGAAATATTTATATTGACTCTCTTTGAAAGAGTAATGCAATTTTAATTTTAATTTATAAATATTTTTGTAGTCTTATATTAATTTAGATTAGTTTTCTTTATATTTAAATATATTTGTAGTCTTATAGCGATATTATTTATGTTTACTTTCATATCAACATACACTTATATTTTTTATTTTTCTTATATAATGTTATCAAATTTGCAGATTTTCTCACAAACAAAATTTTGGAAATAAAAAAAAATCATTAGAAATGAAGACAAAAAATAGTATTACAAAAGAAAATATACATGAAAAATAACAAAAATATACAAGAAATACCAACCTCAATACAAAAGTAATTTTAGTATTTGACCAAAAAATATTTTAGTTGTATTTTTGTAAGAGATATTTTCTTCTCAATTTTCATATCTAATAATTTTTTTATTATTTTGGAAAAAAAATATTTATTTTCATTTACTTCTATATTGAATATGTCGGTGCAAAGCACGGAAGATATACTAGTAGTAAACTAAATCTGAAGTATTATCCCTCAAGACCTTTGTCAATATGGCATTAGAACACTACAGTACTTTCCAAAGTTACTTGGTAAGAAATCTCAGATTAAATTTATGTATGCCCCTAAAACCTAAATCTCCTCTCCTCTTTTATAGTAGTTGATATTTAGTTTCTAACAATTTTACATCTTCATATTTACAAGTGAAATCATATACTGGTAAAACTTATAGTAATTGATATGCATATAATCTATGTATTATATTAATGTACGTAATTATGTGTGGATCATCTACTTAGTTATATGGTTAAATATGTTTGGAATTTTTGGGGGATAAATAAGGAAACAAGGTGAAAAACTAGGCTTACAACTTCAGATATTTGAATTGGTTCTTTGTAGGATCCAATCAGTTTTGAGTTTATCAATTTAGAAAAATTATATCCAAACAGTACTTGGTAGGATTTCGATTTGGATATGTTCAGTTCCAATTAGTTATGAATCGGTTTAGTTTAACCATTTGATACCCAGAGCGTGTATATATATATACACATATAATATACTTTGACCATATTATACAATTATAATTAATGGTAACCAGGGTTCGGGCAATTGAAAATTAATTTTTACTTTTTAAAATTTTTTTAGTGAATTGCAGTTTTGTTTATCTTTTTTCTCGTGTTCTTCTTTCTTATGTTCCTCTTTCTAAACCCTAATTTGGAGCTTCATATGGTATTCCAGAATTTTAAATTTATTATTTTGATTCTTTTTTTTTGTCATTGACACCTAAAAATATGAAGATTTGACATATTTATAAACTTGAAAAGCAAACAAAATCAAAGGGCAATTCTCTTAAATAATTTTTTTAAGTTTTTATCACAAAATACTCTTAAAAAAATAAAATGACAAAAATAACTTCTTTTTTTTTAAATTTGAATTTTTTTTTTTTTTTTTTTTTTTAAATTTAAATTTTTTTTTTTTTTTTTTTTTTGAAATTTGAAACTCTATTCTCATACTCACCATTTAACTCTAAATCATAAGTCTAAATTAGTTAACCCTAATGATATAAATGCATATAAATGAATTTTTTAACTTCTAAAAAAATTATTTTAATTATTTTTTTCGTTAAAAACTATTTTCACAAAAATAGTTAATCATTAATTGTTCTTACAAAGAAATTTCAGATTAATCGAGTAACTCAAACGGTTCCAGATATAAACTGAACCTGATCCGAACTTATGGATATTCTTAACTATATCTATTGATATCCAGTTCGAATAGTCGGTTCCGGTTAAAAAATCATGTGCCTGTGAAAAAACTAAGATTGAAAGAGAACATTTTGCTAATCACATTTATTTTTAATCTTTTGATAACAAAAATTCTAGGGAATTGTACCGACAAGAATAAGAAAAAGAAGAGTAAAAACAAAAACAAAAATCAGAAACAGAAAGCAATCAGTTTACTTTACTTACAGCACCTCACTTACTTCTCTCTCTCATGATGACAATGGGCGACTCCGATCACCGTAAACCTACATATCCCGGCACCGGACCTCTTTCTCGGCGACGATCATGGTGCTGCTCTTTCGCCGTTCCGCCGGCAAGTCCTGATGTTCGTTCAATTTCATCTCGTAACCACATACAAGCCAAGACCCAGCCGCAGCATCGGAGGACCAAACCGGAAAATGTTGACAAAGCGGGCCCCAAATCGGTGCCTTGCTCACCGCAGAGCTCTAAATCTGCTTTAATAGGTCGAATCGACCCTCGTCGGATCTTATCTCCGGGTCGGGTTTCTCCCATAGATTCAGATCTCACCATCAACACAATGCAAGAGACTACTCATGAAGTTGCTGTAGATTCGTTACCAAATCTTCGTTCAGAGAGATTCCGAGCACCTAAGATCGAGAGAACTGTCTCAGATTCGGGTTCGGGTTACGACGCTAGGGTGAGTCTGAAGGGGAGAAACGGTGGAGTTTTGGTGCTGGAGCTGAGCTCGGAGGTTCTATCAGCGAACTCGAATGTGTTCGCGGCTTTGATTGCTGAGAAGTCTTCAGCTTTGACATGCAGGATGGAAGTCTCTGATGTAGAGAATCTTGGGGTTTTTAAGGAAACTGTAGAACTCATGTTTGAGGAAAGTAATGGCATTATCAAGAAGCTCATGAAAATGGGTGTTTACAGAGCCATTGATGTACTCGAGGTTTGGAAAATTGCTCTGCCTTTTCTTTTTCGCCCTTGGAGTTAGATGGGTTTGTTGTTGTTAGTATATTTGCTTGAGTTACTATAGCTGCCTTATCTTAGTTATCTTCATTTGCTTGCATGTAGAAAAACACTGCCTTTTCGCCTTGGATTCAAAGCTCCCACATCTTTGGCTAAACCCTTGAGCCTCAGAGTGCTCGTCAAATCATGTATTTGAAGGAATCTACATTTTGATAGGATGTAGTACACTACATTGCTGACATAAGTTTTTTTTTTTTTTTGCTGGGTTGAGATACTGGGCAGTTAGTGCTCTAGCTTTTCGTTATAGACTACTCTGTGTGGCTCATGATTCTAACTTCATACTGCCATTTCGGTGAATGTTTTTGGGACTCTTTGATGTGTGTGTGGAGGCCCACTGCTAAAGTTTTTTTTTTCTGTGAACATATCGTTGTGCCTGTTGGAGCTAACAAAGCATCTTGACCACTAACAGGTAGCGGCTGGAATCAAATTCTCTAGAGGCGTCTTTTCCTGTCTGAAATATCTTGAAGCTGTTCCGTGGACAGAGGACGAAGAGGAAAGACTGAGGAGAGTTCTTGCAGTTTATAACTTGGATGATGCTGCAACCAATGAAATTTTAGCGAGGTTTAATACAAACGAGACAGAAAACACACAAGAAACCTTATCGAAGCAGCTGGTTTGGTCAATAACATCTTGCAGTGATGTAAATCCTAGAAACGAGCTCAAATCTCTGGTGAAAGGTATTCTTTGCAAAAGTTCAGTGTACGAGAAAGAACAGCCTGAGATCAACAAGGAAGACATATATAAAGCAGGCAAGTACTGTGTGGATTCACTTGTTAAGCTGTTTGAAGAAGGAAGTAGTAGCAAGAGCGGAAAGCCATTGATTGAAGGTATATCGAGAGAAGTGGAGAACATAAATTGGCTGTTGGAAATCATGATAGACCGGGAAATAGCAGAGGAATTTGTGGAGATATGGGGGAAGCAAAGAAAGCTAGTGGAGATGCATGAGGAAGCGTCACCAATGGTGAGGTATGAGTTAAGCAGAGTAACAGGGATAATGTTTATTGCAATGGGGAAAAGGAGAGTGCAATGCGGAGGAGAAGCAAGAGGGGGGCTAGTAGAAATGTGGTTCAGGCCAATGTTGCTAGATTTCGGGTGGCTGCAAAGGTGCAAGAAGGGATTAGACATGAGGGAAGTGGAAGAAGGGATGGGGCAGACGCTTTTAACACTGCCATTGAAGCAGCAGTATCAAGTGTTCATGGAGTGGTTCAGGTGGTTCTCTAAGCACGGGACTGAGTGTCCTAATCTCAGTAAAGCGTTTCAGATTTGGTGGCGTAGGTCTTTCCTTAGAGGTGTAGATTCTTATTCTACTTGTAGGTGAAACAAAAGTGTTAAGAGAGACACTGTTAGGGTGTTAGCTTCTATAACTTTTATCTCCACTTGTATGTTTTCCACTTTGCTATGTTTGTATCGGATGTTTCATCGAAGCTAGTTTAGTCGTACGGTTTTTTCTCTTCTATCAGTTATATGTTTCTCACAATATAATTACATTCACTTATAAAAGAGAGGATACAAACACACAAACCAATTGAATCGAGGAAATCAATAGTGAGAGATTTAAGAGGGGGGAAAAGGATTAAGAAAAACAATCAATTATCTCATTTCTGCTTCTTACAACCTGCAAGAATACGCTGGATCTGAAGACCAAGGCTAAATGCTTAGTTGAAAAGAAGTCTGGTCTGAAATTCGGAGACGAACGAGAACCAAGCGAGAACCGTCACTGGCACGAAAATGACAACCCCCATTATATACTCATATCCTCGTGCTAAAGCCGTGACCGAACGCCACATTCCTACAGCCTTCATTGGTGTTCTTCCGACTTGCGAGATCTGAAGCAGGGCCCATCCAGTTGGTAGAAACGCTAAGAAACTCTGCATTATATCTCCCACTGTGGCACTGTTAGTTTTAGGAAGTGGAATAGCATTCCTACTATCACCACTGATCCTATGAACAAATCAGCAATCTGAACATCAGCTGGAAATCCGCGCTGAACTTCTTTCTCTCCGTTAACACTTATTTTCAATACAATTGTAACACCTATATTTTCCAAAATAAAATTTATATATCTATTATTATAAAGGAGTGTTTTTTTCTCTCCTGTTGCGTCACCTAAAATCCAGGTCAGAAAGTCGTTTCTTGAGAAGACGACACATGTCCCATTCGACTAAAACGCAACGTATCATTTATTTAAAGGTATTGTGGGATTTAGTCGTTATGGACCGTGGGAAGTTTGGTATGAATCACTTTCATTGACCCTTTCGCTAGTGACTCATCTGGCGACGAAGACCACGACAAGGTTTGTCTGACTACGCGAGTGAAACGTTACGTGGAGGAAATAAGATTCGGTGAAATCAAACCCTCCTCCTCATCATGCAAGGTGGCGAGGAAAGCTAGATTCAAGGCAGAGAAAGGTGACAGTGAGAGAAGGTTGATGTGTCGGTGTCACCGAAACCCAGAAAGTACAGAGACGTGAGGCAGAGACAATGGGGGGGGGGGGGGGGGGCTTCGCGGCGAAGATAAGGGATTCTTCGGCATGCAATCAGATTTGATAGGGACTTTCTCTACGGAGAAGGAAGCTGATGTTGCTTACGATCGAGACGCGATTCCAGCTGCGATTCGGGGAACCAGAGCTTATGTTCTCCAACGTCTGTTCTTCGATTCAACGTCAAATAGGAAATAGAGTATCAGACGGACCTGGAGAAGGAACCAATCGATCTGGCAGCAGAGGTAAAGCCGACAGTGAGAGCTCATGTGGGATGATATGCTCATGGTGGACGCGAATGTAAGTTTGTTTTCCAGATTTTGATTTTTCTGTATTCAAATTATTCCCACGAAATGTAGAAGCCGAAAACCCGAACTGATATAAACGATAATACTAAAGCGATGTTAAGGAAATAAACGAATCAAAATACGAAATGAAGCCGATAAGAAAACATTTTTCGTAATAAAGATGGAGGCGAGATATGATCTCTTTCCTTAACTCTAAATATTCGCTTCGTAGTGAGACAAAACTGTACGAATACCGAGTCCCATGATACAACCATGGTTGGCGATTCACGCTTCACTCGTGAATGCCCTATCGAACTATTACTACGAAACACTCTCGACTATGGACTTATGCTAAGGGGTTTTGCTGGTTTTCGTTAAGAGAAGTATGAAAAGCGTGAAAAATGAAGGAAAAGGAGAAGCGATATTTAAAGAGAAGGAGAAGACCTACTTCCCGCAACAGCTGCTGCACATGGACGAAAATCTCGCGGAGATCGGGGAAAGTGAGTTACGAAACTTCCTCCCCAAGATCCTCTCTCGTTTTTAGAATAAATATCTTGCAAACAGATGAAATGCGTGTCGTTTTGAGACAAACTACACACCGTTTAGACATAAACATCATGCTGTTTTTTATTTTAAAAATGGCAAAATCATTGGACTTAACTTGGTCCAAAAAGAATCTTATTGGGCCGGAGACCCTCCACCAAGACCCAGGACCCAAGATCCAAGCCCAAGCCCAAGCCCAAGACCCAAGCCCATGCCCATGCCCATGCCCATGCCCATGCCCATGCCCATGCCCATGCCCATGCCCATGCCCATGCCCATGCCTACGCCGAGCCGAGCCGAGCCGAGCCGAGCCGGGCCGGACAGACAAGGGCAGTGGCGCGCGCGTGGGAACTCATCTCTTCCCATGAGCTGTTTAACCCATGCTATCATGGGAACATATATATATTGCTCTATTTCCAGTCACACAACCGATGTGGGACTTCCTTACTTCTCATTCATTTACGTAATAATAAAGCCACCAATTGGAGGCCCATTTGTATTCACGTTTTAATTTTACAGCCTATTTGCTTAATATTAATTGATCTAACAATCCTCCACATGAATAGAAATGACTCTAAACATATGCAGACTAGATGCAGACTCGAAAGATTCTAATTACTAAACTTATTCTAATCTTGACTAGACTAGACAAACTTATCGAGAGTGTTAGCGAAAAATTCACTGTGTTTGAGTTGGTGGCATTTTTAAGCCTTGAACCACTCATATTTAATATCTGTCGGGTTTACTTTACCAGAAGGTGAACATGATGTCTTGAACCAACCGGTGTATTATGTAGACCGAGACAACAAGCATAACACAGCTTCATTTTCTCGTAGAACTTAGTTCTCTATTGTGTTCGTTGTGGCCCTGAACTATTCTTGGTTTTCATGAGTGAACTTAGAGAATATAGCCCTACATTCATTCCTCTAGAAATGGCCACATTTCACATTCATTAGGTGATTGACCATGAAAAGTATTGAGTAATACTCCGCTTTAGAAGCTATGGAATCATTAAAAGCTTATGCTTATCCTTGACACATTCATTAGCACTTTTATCATCTTTAGGAGTTGGGAAGAGACTACTTTGTCTCAGAGTGCTTGTCGCAGATTTTGTTTAATCTTGTTTTTCCTTTGAACCTACGTCTTGGGATCTCTAGTCATGATAGTTAGGGTCGCAATCAAGCATCCTCATTCGTTATAGGCTTTAAACCCATTCCTTCTGATGATTTAGCAACTATATCTCGTGGCAAACCTTTAGTGAATGGATCCGCTAGGTTGTCGGCCGATTTGATGTAGTCAATTGTGATTACATCATTTGAGATAAGTTGTCTAATGGTTTTATATCATCTTCTGATGTGACGAGATTTACCATTATAGAGATTATTCTGAGCCACAACTATGGCTGATTGACTATCACAATGTATGAGTATAGCTGGTACAGGTTTCTCCCACATAGGAATATCTTCCAAAAAATTTCTAAGCCATTCAGCTTCTTCTGCTGCTTTGTCTAAGGCCATGAACTCAGATTCCATGGTGGATCTGGCTAATACTGTTTGCTTGGTAGATTTCCACGAAATTGCTGCTCCTCTTAGTGTAAAGGCATATCCACTTGTGGATTTTGAGTTTTTAGAATCTGATATCCAGTTAGCATCACTGTATCCTTCTAAAACCGCTGGTTCTTTACCATAGTGAAACCCAAAATCTTTGGTATGACGCAAGTAATTGAGTACTCTCGTTATAGCTTTCCAATGTTTACGACCTGGATTGCTTGTATATCGATTAAGTATGTTTACTGCATGCGCTAGATCTGGTCTAGTACAATTGGTTAAGTACATAAGACTTCCGATCACTCGTGCATACTCGTTTTGTGAAACCGCTTCTCCTGAATTCTTTGTTAAGTGAAGTAAGGGATCTAATGAAGTTTTTGCAGTACCATTAGAGTAATTTTTAAATCTCTCTAATATTGTTTGAGCATAATGAGATTGGGTTAAGATAATTTCATTTGAATTTCTTGTGACTTTAACGCCAATAATAACATCTACTAATCCCAAATCTTTCATCTCAAATTTTCTTTTGAGCATGTTCTTTGTGTGATTGATAATATCTTTATTGCTTCCAATAATGAGCATATAATCTACATATAAGCATAACAAAACATACGCATTTTTGATAGTTTTGTAGTATATGCATTTATCACATTCATTAATTTTGAAACCATTTGACAGCATTGTATTGTCAAATTTTTGGTGCCATTGTTTAGGAGCTTGTTTAAGCCCATAAAGTGACTTTACAAGTCGACAAACTTTGTCTTCTTGTCCAGAAACGATAAAACCCTCAGGTTGTTTCATGTAAATTTCCTCTTCTAAATCACCATTTAGAAAAGCGGTTTTTACATCCATTTGATGGATTTCTAGATCTCTTAAGGCTGCGATTGCTATCATCAACCTTATTGATGTTATTCTCGTTACTGGAGAATATGTATCAAAATAGTCAAAGTCTTCCTTTTGTCGGAATCCTTGAACTACAAGTCTAGCTTTGTGTTTACCGGGTGTTCCATCAGGGTTTAGTTTTTGTTTTAAAATCCACTTACTTCCTAATGCTTTGCAGCCTGGTGGTAAATCCGTTATATACCATGTATAATTTGGCATGATAGAGTCGAATTCACTTTTGACGGCTTCATTCCAAAACGGAGCGTCTGGTGAAGACATGGCTTCTGCCAAAGTTTTTGGATCATTTTCTACTAAAAATGCCATTAAGAAATCTTCACCAAAAGATTTTTCCTTTCGAGCTCTTTTGCTTCTTCTAGATTCATCTTCTTTCTCATTTTCTGAAATATCATTTATAGAAATCTTGACGTTTGTCTCAATTTCTGAGTCATTGTCATCATTTCTTTCTTCTCTAGTTCGTTTTGAACATTGTTTTTCCTTGCATGGAAAAATATTTCCAAAGAAAGATGCATTTCTTGATTCCATGACAGTATTTACATGGATACCTGATATTTCAGATTTATGTACCAAAAATCGGTAAGCACTACTGTTATGTGCATATCCGATGAAAATGCAATCCATTGTTTTGGGTCCAATAGTGACCTTTTTTGGTGGCGGTACTACAACTTTTGCCAAACACCCCCACAGTTTGAGGTATTTATACGAAGGTAAATTACCTTTCCATAATTCATATGGAGTTTTGCCAGTTACTTTGTGTGAAATTTTTTTGAAGATATAATTTTTGGTAAGCAACGCTTCCCCCCATATGTTCTGGGGTAACCCAGATTCCTGCAATATTGCATTCATCATCTATTTTAGAGTTCGATTTTTGCGTTCAACAACTCCATTAGATTCTGGTGAATAAGGAGCTGTAGTTTGATAGATTATTCCATGTTCTTTACAAAATGTATTAAATGGACCATCATAATCGCCTCCTCTATCGCTTCTAACTATTTTAATAATTTTTTAAACTGATTTTCGACCTCGAGTTTAAATTCTTTGAATTTTTCAAAGGTTTCATCTTTGTTATGTAATAAATATACATAACAATATTTTGTGCAATCATCTATGAAGGTCACAAAGTACTTTTTTCTACCTCTAGTTTGTATATATTTTAAATCACATAAATCAGTGTGAATTAAATCTAGAAGTTTATTAGTTCTTTCAACATGAGGTGAGGGTGTTTTTGTGAGTTTAGTCTGTACGCATACTTCACATTTTTGTTTACTTGTTTTAAATTTGAGAATTAGATTTAAATTCATTAATATTTGTATTGATTTGTTGTTTACATGGCCTAATCTTTCATGCCATATATTAAAAGACTCAACCAAATAAGCAACTGGCTTTTTCTTATTCATTGAAGTTGAAGCTTCTGGAGTTACAACTTTTGGAATTATAACTTTTGGAGGGACTGTCATTACATTCATTTTGACCAGTCCATCCTTAACATACCCCTTCCCCAAATACATCTCATTCTTCCTAATCACGAGTTTATCTGCCTCAAGAGATGTGCCGAATCCATTCTTGCTGAGCAAGGTTCCCGAGACCAGGTTCTTCCTCATGTCAGGCACATGATTCACATTCGTCAAAGTGACTTCATGTACATATGTCATTTTCAGAATCACTTTGCCGTGGTCTTCAATCTTGGAGACTGCAGTGTTTATCATACCACCATTCCTTAGGATTGTTACCTTCAACCATGTTGGCCTCAGTCACCACTGCAACGAGATCCTATTCAGTAAGATTCGCTTGAGCCTTCTCATTTCTAATCTTGCTGCGACACTCAGCAGTCCTGTGTTCCACTTTGTGGCAGTAGTGACATTTCCCTTTAAATTTTTCCACATTCGCTTCACCACCTTTCTTCTTGAAGTTAGGTCCATAAGCTTTCAATGGTGTCACTGTTTTGAAAGGCTTAGCAGGAGAGTGGACGTGTGCCTTTCCTTTGTCTTTGTGCTCGGCTATGTTGACACTATGCTCTTTAGCATTGACAACATTGACCTTGTCAGCAATTCGGTTTCTGAATTCCATCTGAAGCCTCATGATGAGCTCCTCGAGACCCATCTTCTTCTTCTTGTGCTTCAAGTAGTTCTTGAAATCCGCATAGCTTGGAAGAAGCTTTTGAATGAAGTTGAGAGTTGTGAATGTCTCGCAGATGAACATCCCTTCAGCAGCAATTTCATGGCAAATGAGCTGAAACGCTTCCACCTGATCCATGATATGTTTTGAATCCACCATTTTGAAGTCATAGAACTTTGCAACCACATACTTCTGGCAGCCAGCGTCTTCACCTCTGTACTTCTTGTCCAATGATCTACACAACTCTTTTGCAGTGGGAGTCTCACAGTAGACTCGGTACAATGGGTCAATGAGACGACCCAAAATGTATCCTTTGCAGATGAAGTCGGAATGCACCCATATGTCAACACTTGCGAGTGTGTGCACATCTTCAATCCCGTAAGGGACTATGAGCTTGTCCTCCTGGATGAACTTATCAAGCTTCATTGTTGTGAGGAAGAACAACATCTTCTTCTGCCAAGTTTTGAAGCCCTAGCCATCAAATTTGTCTGGCATCAATCCTTGAGAGATCATCCCAGGTACGGCTGGAAGAGTTACAACTGCAACCGGAGCACCTCTGGTTCCTTGAGTTGAACCGGTTTGATAAAGACCAACACCGAAAAGGCTACGGCGTGTGGT
This sequence comes from Sinapis alba, assembly GCA_012274485.2. Lineage (NCBI taxonomy): Eukaryota > Viridiplantae > Streptophyta > Magnoliopsida > Brassicales > Brassicaceae > Sinapis > Sinapis alba. The sequence goes on along the minus strand of MU105611.1, from coordinate 444,467 downwards.
CTCATCAGCACCATTTTACACAGGTAGGGTAGTTGTTGTTGTTGCTGCAGCGGTTGCCGCTGTGATTCCATAAGTTGTCACTGTTGCATCAGTTGCTTCAACGTTGAGTGGAGGTTGGTTGATGGTGGTGTCAATGGGGGTGTTGTTTGAATCCGTCATTTTTCTGTTGAGAAAACATGAAAACGGATTAATACTCCATTCAACAATAACATATTAACATATTATTTGAATAAAAAATAATAGTTTTAAATCGATTGTCATTTTTGGTGTTTGAACCAAATCATATCGATATGTCTGAGAAAACTTTTTGCAGACTCGCTTAAAAGCGTTCGCCGAAACCGTTTGTGGTATATCTTAAACGTTTCGCAGAAAATGCTATAAGCAAACCGCAAACCCGTTTATAAAAAATTAAAAAATGTTTTGCGAAGTGCTACAAAGCAAAATACAAACCATTAATCATTTGGTTTTAATGGAGATCGTTTACAATCGAACACAACCAGAATGATAATAAGCCAAGACCCGTTTTGCAAACTCGCTTAAAGCGTTTGCAGAAACCGTCAATGAAGGCGTCTTGATTGTTTCACAGACTCGCTTTTTTTTTTAAAAAAAAGCTTCCGTGAAAACTAATCATTTTTATAACGTTTTAAGAATCGTATACAAATAAACGTTCGTGATAGTGCTATAGAGCAAAAACGCAAACCGTTATGAGATACTTAAGAAACGTCTCGAGGAAGTGATAGAAAGCAAATCTCAAACACAGTTTCAAAAACGGTTACAAATCCTTGAATAAACCGTTTAATAAATTGTTTTCAATCCGATTAAAGCTTTTGAACAGAAGCGAATATTTAGAGTTAAGATTTTAGAAGCCGGAAACCCGAATTGATATAAACGATAATAATAAAGCGATGTTAAGAAAATAGACGAATCAAAATACGAAATGAAACTGATAAGAAAACATTTTTTGTAATAAAGATGGAGGCGAGATATGATCTCTTTCCTTAACTCTAAATATTCGCTTCGTAGTGAGACGAAACTGTACGAATACCGAGTCCCAGGATACAACCATGGTTGGCGATTCACGCTTCACTCATGAATGCCCTATCGAACTATTACTACGAAACACTCTCGACTATGGACTTACGCTAAGGGGTTTTGCTGTTTTCGTTAAGAGAAGTATGAAAAGCGTGAAAAATGAAGGAAGAGGAGAAGCGATATTTAAAGAGAAGGAGAAGACCCACTTCCCGCAACAGCTGCTGCACGTGGACGAAAATCTCGCGGAGATCGGGGAAAGTGAGTTACGAAACTTCCTCCCCAAGATCCTCTCTTGTTTTTAGAATAAAGATCTTGCAAACAGATGAAATGCGTGTCGTTTTGAGACAAACAACGCACCGTTTAGACATTAACATCATGCTGTTTTTTATTTTAAAAATGGCAAAATCGTTGGGCTTAACTTGGTCCAAAAAGAATCTTATTGGGCCAGAGAACCAAGACCAAGACCACGCCGAGCCGAACCGAGCCAGACGGCGGCGCGCGCGTGGGGACTCCTCTCTTTCTATGAGCTGTTTAACCCATGTTATCATGGGAACATATATATATTGCTCTATTTCCAGTCACATAACGAATGTGGGACTTCCTTACTTCTCATTCATTTACATAATAATAAAGCCACCAATTGGAAGCCCATTTGTATTCACGTTTTAATTTTACAGCCCATTTGCTTAATATTAATTGATCCAACACGAAACATTCCGTGTTTATTCATACTGATAATTTTTATATTTCTGTCTTATTTGAAAGTTGCATGAGATTTAAGAACTTAGCTCTAATTAGTAAAGCTTTAGTAAAGCTACTCCATGTGTTGTTGATCTGTTGAACATGTGATAGCTTACTCGCTTTGTATATCTTGAAAAATATATGATCTCAAATTTTGTTTTGTTTTTTTTTGAGTTCAGTAAGGTTTAATTTAATTGTTAAGTCATGGTCAGAATAGGCTATGGATGGATCATGATGATGTTATATAGGTAGGTAGAAAGCATGGGGCTCTCTCCTGGGAATACAACTAGTAGAAAGGGATATCATTGTAGCATGTGTTGAATACAGGTAACTAGAGCACACAGTCTATACTATATGTGTAACGGCATGGAGAAATCACTCACTATGTTATCTTAGTAGCCTATGAAACGTGTTGTAAACCTTTTCTGCTGATGGTTAAAGAGATCAACAAGGCAAACCGTGGCCACCTTACTCCCAATGAGTTGAAAGAAAGACAAGTAAGACTCTATGGAACTGTTACATCTTTCTTTTTTTGTTTATAGAAAACCAATGAGTTTAGCTTCTATTTTTTTCTTGCAGGCTAGGGAATGTAAGACCGGCAATCCATAAAATTCTCACAGATTCGCAATGAGACATGTAAAGAAACAAACTTGGCTTCTCTAGATGCTTTCTCATTTCAGAAATCAATGATTGGTTCAGATTTTCTAGAGCATGTTGATGTTAATGATGTCTCACCAAAATCCAACACTTCTCTTTGAGCAGGTTTTGTCTGGGATCAAATGCTAGAATAGACCAAGTGGGGACCAAAAATTCTCAAACGGACCTATGCATTTTTCTTTTTCTTTTACATTTATTTTTAAATAGAAATCTAAATAAAATAACTAAAAAACCTAAGAATTTAAACATATTTACTAGTCCATGCCATTACTATCCTACCCAAATTTGACCCAGATTCAAACCCGAAATCCAACCCAACTAACCACTTCAAATTTTCTTCTTCTTCTCCTTTCTTCTCCATCCATAGTTTCTTGTCTCTTAAAACAAAATCAAAAATTTTCTTCAACTATCCACCAATTTCTATTTCTTATCTCAAATCGATTAACCCATAGTTATATTTAATCAATTATACCTTGCCCATAATCAAATTTCATCTTTTGCGTACTAGATTCAAGATAAAGAAGAACGCAGAGTATTACTAGTACAACTACTACAACTCAAACTAGTACAACTAGTACAACTCAAACTAGTATAACTTGTACAACTTGTACAACTATAATTAGTACAACTAGTACAACTAAAACAAGTATAACTAGTATAAATAGATTAAGTATCTTCTAGACATTATTAAAGAAGTGTTTTTTTTTATGTGTCATCACAATATTTATTCTCACAAAAAATGACATAACTTTGAGAAATTATGAAATGGCATCACTTAATTATGAGATGTAAAAAGAAAATGACATAGCTTTGAGAAATTATGAAAGAAAAAGGATGTAGGCAATGATATCCTCAAAACACAACGATGTAATCAATTTCTAGTTGACAAAATAGACTTTTATTGAAATGATATGATTGAATACAATGATAGAACAAGGTCAAGATACAAGGGGAATACAACTAATATCGATTGCAAGGTTAAAAGAATGAGAGAGCTTGAGCTTGAGGTCCAAGTGTGTGGTGTAAGTCTCTAGGTTTTCACGTGTCCTATTCTTTGTCTTCCTCCTTCTTCTAATAGCTTCATTCTCGCGAGATCGCCTCAACTGCTTTGATATCGCCAGGATCTCGAATTGACTGATTCCAGCTCGTCGTTGCCTTCTTCTTATTTTAATTTTTTTTTTTTAAAGTGCGAATGATGTTATAAAAGAATATGATATAGGACCAATGAAAAAGTTGATCTAATCTTTTTTGCATGGATTTGTCAAAATATATGAAAAGTTTATTTTATATAATATTTATTTGGATAATTAGTTGTTTTACAAGTTGTACTAGTTGTACTGTTTGCAGAAAAAATCATCTTTAGGTTGTGTGGTGTAAGTCTATAGGTTTTCATTTTTAGGATAATTAGTTGTGTGGTGTAAGTCTCTAGGTTTTCACGTGTCATATTCTTTGTCTTCCTCCTTCTTATAGATGCATTCTCTCGAGATCGCCTCAACTGCTTTGATATCGCCAAGATCTTGGATTGACTGCTCGTTGTTGCCTAGCTAATGGGCCGGTTTGAAATAGAAACATTGAGTTTGCTTTCTCTCCTTGATTGATTTTAGCCCAACAACTGATCGACCAAAATCAGGCACAACAGATAATGATGCATTTACAAGTTGTACTTGTTATACTAGTTTTACTATTTTCAGAAAAAAATTTATCTTCATCGTTTTGCTCTCGAGGCCAAAAAACTAGATGCGTAGCCATAAAATTCTTCAACCATTGCTCTAACATATTTTAGAATCATCAATTTGTAAAAATATGATATATGTTTTTCCAAAATAATGTCGCTAACCAAATAAGAGAAACTTTTAAAGTATAAGGTATAGTATGTACCAGTAGATTTACTAGTTGTATATTTCGTATTAACAATATCAGTAATACTAGTTCTGTCAGATTTACTACTTTTAATTTAAAAGTTGTACTAGTTGTACCATAGACAAAAACGATTTATTCAAAAATATCATGCTTCATACTTTAACTGCATTATATTTAACCTTAGAACCTGACTTATAACGTTAACATACATATTATGTGACTAAACCGAAACATAAAACAATAAAAAAGAGAAAAAGACAGAGAAGAGTGAGAGAGAAAGAGAGGGTGATAGTATACACTTACCATGTTTAGTTGTACGACATAATACTAGTTATTTCACTTATTTATGTTTACATGTTTTTGCCCGGTTAAGAATAAAATCATCGAAATTATAAAAATTGTGTTTAGTTTAAATATACATGCATTTTGGTATAACTAATACAAAAGATATCATCTATGCAATAATATTTAAGAATAGTATAACTAGTACAACTACTCAATATTATTGTTCAACCACAATGTTTAAAACATGATACACATTTAAAACGTGATCCACATTTAAAATAATACTTAATAAAATAACAAGTATTTGTACCAGTTTTCTAGTTGTACCGATTCTACATAGTTGTACTAGTTTTTGAGTTGTACTAGTTTGTGCATAGTTGTACTTTGGCAGTGAAATGAAAAAATATTAGTTGTACCACATAATAAATACATTTACCTTAGTTGTACCACTTATTTATGTTTACATACCTTTGCCCGGTTACAATAAAATTATCAATTTTGTAAAAATACATTTCATATATGTTTTCCAAAAATTATGTGGACAAACAAGTTAACAAACCTTAAAAGTATAAGGTTTATCCTGTAAACTTATGAAGTTGCGTAATGATTTTCAAATTTTTGTTCCAAAACTTCAAAATAAATTAAGATAAACTTTCTGAGTACATACGAGTTGGGATATTTGATTGTAATTTCATATGGAATACCAAATTGGTTTTGTCAATTTCTGAAATGTCAAAGTTATATCAGTTGTATCAGTAATACTCGTCTAATATAAAATAAAAAATTATATAATTATTTATATGTATAGTTTTAGGGGTTGTACCAATATTTTCACATTATAGCTTTGTAAAAATATGTTCAATGTTTGTTTATCATAACAATATAGCTAATATAGTTAATAGTACAAAGTATATAATGTAAAATTAAGAGTATAATGTAATAATGTAATAAATTTTTTAAAAAATCTTAAATAAAATAGATAAAATTTTGTCATCATATACCAACTAGAATATTTATTTATTTATTTCATATGTAAATTATAACATTTATATATTAGTTGTACAATTTTTTAATATATTTAGTTGTACGAGTTATACTAGTTGTACTTAGTCGAATGAGAGAATGAGATCATGAAGATTGTGTGGCTGTGAGTGGTTAAGATTAAGAAAGAGATAAGGAGAAAGAATGAGAAATGTGTGAAATTGTGTGGCTAAGATTAAACATAGATCAGATCATCCAATGGTTCATATTACTTTTTCATTAATGGCAAAACTGTTATTTTTTTCCACTTGGTCTATATAGAATAATTTAGGAGATGTGAGATTGATTTTTGGTCATTTGGTCCATATGAGATTTTGGTCATTTTGTCTGATATGTTATTGAGACTTACCAGGAAGCTCTGACGGAGCAATGTAACCTTAACACGTTGAAGATATTGAATGAGGCTAACATATTGCTGGTTCTGGTGTTTGCTTCTCAGATTGTTATAAAAGATGCGCTTGGATCACACCCAAGTCTGATAAAAAAAAATTGAGTTTGGAATTTAGTGTTTGAATGTGGGCTCAAATCTTGGGTGTGCTTTATGAACAAACAAAGGTTTCTACAGAACAAAGATCCTATAGAACAAGGATCTTATATATGGGAACTGAATAGATCATCAATCTTTTCATATGCTATCACTAACCCCTATAAATTTAGTTCAGGTCATATTTTTTTTATATTTGCATCAAATAATTTACTTTTTTTTTCTCTTTTTACATTTAACAAAGTTTTACATCAAAAATCATGGGCTTGATTAGCTGAATTGTAAGTGCATAAATTTTGTTGTAAAATTTAGTTTGTAGATTTTAGATTTTAGTGACGTAGTTGTAAGTTTTTTAATATAGAAAAATATTACAATTTTAAAACGGTGTTTAAAGAAAATATATATTTCAAAAGGATTGTTGGTTTAATGAGGAGGGTCAATTAAATTACTAAGAGAATAATTGGAAACAAAATATATTAAAAAAATTAAGTGAAATGAAACATTTCTAAAGTCCAACCAATTAAGCACAACTAAAATTTAATCATTTTTTTTTATTTTGGTCATCACCTATATATAATTTTTAATAACAAAAATATCAGAAATTTGGATGTTAAAATTTTGAAATTAATAAAACAGAAAAATAAATAATTGAAAATAATTTTATAATTGTCTAACTACTTATATTTTATAATAGATTATAATATTTATATATCAAAAATAAACATACAAAATATATAATAAAAACTAATTTTTAAACAAAAAATCTGAACGTAATCCGGGCCGATTCTAGTATATATATAATATTGTTTACTCTCTTCTGGACGCCCCACGTCAGCGTTAGGTCAGAAAGTCGTTGAACCTGCTGCTGACACATGCCAATTTTTTTAAAATCCAACGAGCTTTGTTTCTGATCATTTTTATTTGGGCTCGACATATGCTGTAAGTGTTATTTTTTCCAGGTCTGTCTTGAAATCAAATAAAGCCCATATCTAGAGTCAAGGGTTAAATACTTTGTAAACTCCGCTCCTAACGGTCGTCGAAGTTTCTTCATCTCTTCATCTCACCTGCCACCAAAACCTACAAATGTTACAGAATCAGTGTGGATTGAAAAGTCATCTTTAAAGCACTCTCATTAACAATAGCTCCCCCCATTCCTACTACGATTTATCAGTGAATGCATCTCCAATGACTTTCTCCCTCTGGATCTTCAACTATAAAAAGGTATGACTATCCCATGAAATTCATCAATTTATTGTGATCACATACGTCCTTGTTCTCCGATTCTACTCATTCGGTAAACAATAATTTTAACATGTGTCCTTCATCATTCATTTCATTTTAGGTTTTTATAATTGTTATTCTCTAATCTAGAGCTATGGGTTTGAGAGATAGTATGGATTGGGATGTTGGATTCATAAAGAGATTTGATGAGAGTGAGTAGTCATGTCCATTTTAGTTTGGTTTAATGTTTTCTTTTAATTTTGATTATCAGAAAAGAACTTTGGAGTGGAGATTTAACAAGGGAATTGAATAGCAGCACGAGAGAGAGTCAAGATACAAATGTTAACTAAACTGAATGTGATTTTTATGTTTATACTCTTTTAAATCTAGTTTAGGTTAGTTTAATTTTTTCTTCTGATTTAGATTCTTAGGATGGAAAAATGGATCTGAGAGCGAGTGGATCCACATGGAGATCAAAATCCAAATCAGACACTACCTGAAAGATCGGATCTTGAGTCTCCGGTCGGAGACCAGGAGGAAAGAGAGAGACGTGACGCGAGACTTCGCGGTAGTGCAGCAGAGCTTGGCGGATTAGCCGGTGATGGTTGCGGCAAGACGAGTTGGGCCGAGGGGAATGGTGGACGGAGAGAAATCGGATTTGGAAGAGGCGATGTAAGTGATTTAAAATGGGATGGCGGCGGCGAAGAATAGCGCGGATGAGCTAAGGTGTTTGAAGGTGGGTATTCTTACTCTGTCGCAAGCGGTTAAGGACCTGAGGACAATCAGAGAGCTTCATCTTCGCTTGGGGGAGTTAGTGGGTTTGGAGAGTGACCAAGAATGATAACGAACGTGCTCTGCTTCTTGAACACCAACCATTGGTATCACTAATTCTACAATGGGTGATTTGATCTTAATAGATTTTTAAAAGCTTGGCCGTTTTGGTTGTAGTGTCTAAACGTTTTGGTTGTAGTGTCTAAAGAGATTTCATTTTCACAATATCTCAAATTTGAAACTCAAACAATAGCATGAGATGCACTAATATGTATATGAAAATAGTTATACATGAACATTATAACTATCAAGGATTTTGTATTTTAGCAAATACATGATTTTCCAATAGTATGTAATTTATGAAAAAAACTTCTTTATATTGAAACATTGGTTGAATGAAAAAAAATCATGCAGATTCATCATTAATTTCTTAATTGTGTGATTAAAAGATAAAATATGCAACATAAATTATAAGAAATTCAAAATCCCAAAAATATCTTTATGCAAAAGCAGATGATTTTAAATATTCGGATGTATTATCAAATTATTTGTTTGACTTTAGTTATAATATTGCAAAAATATTGAAGATAAACTATTAATTAATTTATACATGAATAATCGGTTTCAAAAAAGAAAATGTGTGAATCTTAGAAATCACATGCATATAAAACAAACAAAAAATACAGTATTTTTCTAAATCTAATTTAGTACATATAATAAATTAGCGTAGCAATTAAAAAAAATGTTGTAAAATCAAATAATATATTAAATGTTATGAATTGGAGACTATTTATAAATGTATAAAATCAAATTATGATTTGACTCAAATGAAAATATCAAATAACCTATAAAACATGCCTTTTAGGCAGATAATTTAAAAACTTCAAAGTTTTATAAAAAAAAAACTTATGACTCAAATGGTTTTAAAATCTGTATAGAAGTGAATGTAGATATAAGAGCACGTTTATTGAGGTTCTCTTAGGATGAGTTTCTTAGCAGAATTTAACAGACGGTCTCTTAGCTTTTAACTAAAAAAGTGATTCAGTTCGCTTTTTTATCAACGTATCATCTAATTTTTTTTTTTGTAACACCAACATATCATCTAACTATATCATACTAAGTGGCAGTCAAAACCAATAATGAAGGTTTTGTGAGAGATCGGTAAGGCAGAGGCCAAGCTGGTGGTGGCAAAAGGAATAAAGGTGGCTCAGCTAGAGATTGTCGTGTGTAAAAGTGGGATTGGAAAATGGAAAAAGCTCTAAAATGGTATTAGGAAGAACATGTAGACAACAATTGTTGTAGTATTTCTACAGTTATGGATTATCATGTGAACATACTCCTAACTTTCTAGGAGCAGCCGGAGCTAAGGTCTTTGTTGCTCAGACTTGCGCAGTAATATATTTCATAATTCTTTTTTTTTTTCATAATTCAGTGACTACGTGAGAGTTGTTTCTGCTTGAGTCAGAGTTTAAAGTCTGCAACAAGTGTTTTCTTATGCGAGGAAGATTGGAATAACTTCTAATATTTGCAATGAGTGTACGATAGGTGAAGACGATCAGCTATTTTCTTATGCAAGGAAAATTGGAATAACTCCATCTCCATCAGTAGCTTAACTCACTTCACACATTCAAGATATTGTGTGTTGGGGATAGATTGCATCTACCCACATAGGCCCATTTAGGCGCGATCTCGGTCCAGGAGCAATATCGAAGTCAGCCCACGTGATCTATTAAACCGACTTTAATGAACATTGGAGTGTATATATAAAGAGGAGGTTGGGTTGAAGGAGGGGCATTCACAGACAGATATTGAGAGCAAACCTAGAACTAGGATTTTCATATTACTTGTTCTTGCTTTGTTCTTCATCAAACATTCAACTTCAATCAGTAAACACCTTGATTTGTTCATTAAGTCGTCTCTTTGATAAACCCACCATAGAAATTGATTCATCAATCTAGGTTACCGATTTCAGATTCAACAATTGGGCCGTCTGTGGGAACTTCAAAAAGTAGCGATCAAGAACACCGATCAAGACGATGACGGGATCTCCGACAAATCCAACAGGTCAACAGCCAGTCCACCTTAATACCGTTTTAGCATCTCTCGCCGTCGTTGTTCAACGACTTGATCAACAAGACGCTGCAAACAAGGCAACTCAAGAACGTCTAGAAGTAATCGCCGCCGCGTGTTTACCTCCTGCGCAAGCAAACTATCAAGATCCTGATACGGCTAGACGACGTTTATTCCAAACTGCGGCTCAAGATCAAACAGCCGATCAAGCGACCAATGAAGAGCTTCTTCGCCTTCAGGGGACAATCAAGGATATATCGTCTCGAATTCATCAAGCCAAAATTTTTGCACCAGAGATCGATCGAGTCTTGGAAGCAACCCGGAAAACCCCTTTCACAAAGAAGATCACCGACATCCGAGTTCGACACCAAGACAAACTCCGGGTACCCTCCTTCGGCGGAGACTCAGACCCTAGCGACCATATGACCAGCTTTAACATTGCTATGGGCCGAGCATACTTCACCACTGAGGAACGTGACACCGGTTATTGTCAACTCTTTGTTGAGAGTCTAGCAGGGCCATCCCTTACTTGGTTTTCTCGGTTGTCAGCAGACTCCATCAGCACTTTCAAGGAACTTTCTACCGAGTTCCTGAAGCATTACTCCATGTACATTCTCCAAGGGGCTTCCACCACTGACCTATGGAAAATTGCTCAAGGCCAAAAGGAATCTCTTAAAGACTTCATGAAACGATTCAAGAATCTCGTCTCCAAGGTCGATGTCCCATATAAAACCGCCGTGGAGGCGTTACACAATGCACTATGGATCAGGTCATCTTTCCGATCTGATTTGTATACAAACAGTACAATCACTCTGGAGGACGCCCTCCACAGAGCCAACTGCTTCATACGTATTGAGAAAGACAACGCGGCTTATACCGCAAAGCAAAACGCGTTGAAACTCCAGCTGACACCAAAGGCGGCACCCGTCGCCCAAGAACCTCACCAGCATCAACCTAACAACGATAAAAAGGGTAAGGTTTATTCGGTAGCCGAGGAAGCAGGAGCCACTTCAGCTGCGGCACAGACTGAACGACCATGGAATGTGTGGGACAGAACCTTAGAACGGAAACCTCTAACTTACGATGAAACTAAGTTCTGCACCTACCATAAAGCCAAGGGTCTCGACACAAAAAAATGCAAGCAATTCGCAGAAGCCTTATTCTCAGCATTTAAAAGCGGTGTCGTCACTCCTGACCCACCGAAATCTAAGCAAACAAAAAAAAGGGCAGCTGGTCAAAGAACAAGCAAGCGAACACCAAAACACAAGAAGTCCGCTCGGATGATCGGGACGCAGCTGCTCCGCCAAGACAACAAGATGATACCGATACCGAGGATGAGAGACCACAAGTGGCTCGACGAATCAACCTCATCTCGGCACACCCTTTGACATCCTCTTCCTACGAGGATACCAGTGACCGAGATCTCCAAGGACACCTCCAACAAAAGCGTTCAAATACCGATATGCGAGATGTCCACCTCCAAAGGAAAAGAACAAAGCTTTCAGACGAGGATCTCCGTCAGAAGCTCATTCCCAGAACAAACACGGCAACATCTGATCTTAGGAAATCACTATCAGATAAACGCCCCAGCGTTTTCTGGCGAGTCAACGTCATCCTTGGAGGATCTCCCATATGCAACAACTCGGTAAAGGCTATAAAGGAGTACCAACTTAAAGCCGTGAGTGCTCACCGATGGCCGACAAAACCTGAAGCAGAAACACCCATAACATTCTCGGATCTCTATCTAACTGACATAGATCACCCGCACAATGACCCTCTATTGGTCGAGCTCCAAATCGGTACATGCGAAGTCACCCGTGTCCTTATCGATACCGGAAGCTCAGTCGACGTCATCTTCCATCAAACATTGGTCAAAATGATGGTGGATCTCAAGGATATCAAGCCCTCCTCAAGGGCACTTACCAGATTCAATGGATTGTCTACAACACTGTTGGGCACCATACGCCTCAACGTATTTATCGGTGGAATAAGCAAACTCGTCAAATTTCCCGTGATCGATACCGAAACCCAGTACAATGTGATCCTTGGAACACCATGGTTTCATTTGATGAAAGCGGTTCCATCAACGCACCACCAATGCGTCAAAGTCCGTACCAAGGAAGGGAAGATCTTCAGACTGAACGAGAATCAACGTCTCGCACGGAGCATGTTGGTCTCTGATTTCGAAAATAAGCAGGTTGCTTTCACCATCGAACCGGAAAGGAAGCTGTCACCACAAAAGGACGAAACGATTCAGGTCGGCATCGACGCCGAGAATTCAGACATAACCGTGGGAATAGGCTCCAAACTAAGCGACGACCTGACAACGGAGCTGACCACTTTCCTCCGCGCAAACAAATCGACATTTGCCTGGATGACAGTCGACATGCATGGTATCGATCCAACTGTCACAGCTCATCAACTAAATGTTGACCCAACGTATAAACCAATCAAACAAAATCGGCGAAACACGGTCCCGAAAGAGCCAAGGCTGTCAACGACGAGGTTGACAGGCTTCTAGGAGCCAGATCTATTGCCGAGGTTAAATACCCAGACTGGTTAGCTAACCCAGTTGTTGTTAAAAAGAAGAATGGGAAGTGGAGGGTATGCATCGATTTTACCGATCTGAACAAAGTTTGTCCGAAAGACAGTTTCCCTCTGCCTCACATAGATCAGATGGTGGAATCCATGGCCGGAAACGAACAACACTCCTTCATGGACGCCTTCTCGGGTTATAACCAAATTATGATACATCCGGATGATCGCGAGAAGACGTCATTCATTACCAATAGGGGAACGTATTGTTACCGAGTAATGCCCTTTGGACTCAAGAACGCATGGGCCACCTATCAATGACTCGTTAACAAAATGTTAACCGATAAGCTGAGAATTACTATGGAAGTCTATATTGACGATATGCTTGTCAAGTCACTCGTCGCCAAAGATCATATCCAACATCTTTCCGAGTGTTTTGATACCCTAAATAAATACGGAATGAAGCTCAATCCGGCGAAATGCACTTTCAGAGTTACCTCAGGCGAATTCCTCGGGTACATCGTGACACAGAGAGGAATCGAAGCAAACCTAAAACAGATTTCCGCGGTCTTGGATTTACCCGACCCAAAAATGACTTGAGAAATTCAGCGCCTTACCGGAAGAGTAGCGGTCCTTAACCGATTTATTTCGAGATCTACGGACAAGTGTCTCCCTTTTTACAAGTTACTGCGAGGAAATAAGAGATTTTTGTGGGACGTATGATGCGAAAAGGCCTTTACCGCATTGAAGCAGTACCTGACAACCCCACCGGTACTAGCAAAACCCGACGCAGGCGATACCTTATCCCTTTACGTCGCAGTTTCGCCGTCCGCCGTAAGCAGCGTTCTCATTATGGAGGACCGAGGTGAACAACATTCTATATTCTATACCAGCAAACGTGTAACCGACGCTGAGACGAGATACCCCACACTCGAAAGGATGGCCCTCGCCGTCATCACATCGGCAAGGAAACTATGCCCTTATTTCCAGTCTCACTCTATAGTCGTCCTCACCGACCTCCCTTTGAGAACTATACTACAAAACGCCAACTAGTCGGAAAGACTTTTCAAGTGGGCCATCGAGCTTAGCGAGTACGACATTTCGTACAAAAGCAGACCAGCCATCAAGGCTCAAGTTTTAGCAGACTTCATTGTCGAGATCCCCTCGGATCAGGCAGCGGAACTAGACATTCCAATCAAAAGCTGGATCTTGCACGTCGATAGGGCCTCATCTAACAAAGGATCATGAATAAGCGTTCACCTCCAATCGCCCATAGAGAACTCATTGATCAATCATTCCGACTTGGCTTTGCAGCATCCAACAATGAAGCCGAGTACGAGGCACTAATTGCAGGACTTCGTTTAGCAAAAGTAGTTGGAGCAAAGCGATTGCAGGCCTTTTGCGATTCCCAACTCGTTGCCAGTCAATATAGCAAAGATTATGAGGCCAAAAAAAAAAGAATGGATGCTTATCTCAGCGTCACTAAAAGTCTGGCTGCGGAATTTGATCATTTCAAACTCACTAAGGTTCCTAGAAAAGATAACTACTTCGCAGATGCGTTAGCCGCGCTGGGGAGCAACCAACGAGATCAAGTCAGAAGGAAGATCCCGATCCATTCAGTGGAGAAGCCGAGTATTACACTACTGGAAGGCAAAGATATCCTCGCTATCTCCTCCAACATCACCGAGATCACTTCCTCAACAGAAAATGGTGAAGATTGGCAAACTCCCTTTCTCGATTACCTCAACAAAGGAATACTCTCTGCTGATAAGTGGGAGTCTCGTCGACTCAAGGCAAAGAGTGTCAACTATGTATCGATAGACGATAGGTTGCATCGATGGACCGCGAACAAATTACTTCTCACCTGCGTAGGAAAGGAAGAAGCGGAGCTCGTTATTATCGAAACCCGCGAAGGCGAGGAGGCAACCACGGCGGAGGTAGATCTCTCACGTTAAAACTAAAGTTTCAAGGACATTATTGGCCGACCATGGTCAACGATTGCGAGGAATACGCATCTCGGTGCGACAAATGTCAACGACACGCTCCCAACATACACTCTCCAACCGAGCTATTGAAGACTTCAACAGCACCATGCCCATTCATGCGGTGGGAAATGGATATAGTCGCCCCCTACCTAGTTCTAGACAGAGACGCTTCTTGCTCGACATGACCGATTATTTCACGAAATGGGTCGAGGCAAAAGCTTACGTCCAAATCACCAAGAAAGAAGTCTAAAGTTTTGTCTGGAAGTATATCATATGTTGGCATGGATTACCCTACGAATTAGTTACCGATAATGGGAGTCAGTTCGCCTCTAACAAGTTTCAGGAATTCTGTGATAAATGGAGAACACGCCTTAGTTTCTCGACCCCCAAATATCCAGAGGGTAATGGGCAAGCAAAAGCAACAAATAAGGTAATCATCGATGGAATCAAGAAAAGATTGAATCTTAAAAAAGGACACTAGGCTGATGAGTTAGATGGAGTACTCTGGTCTCATCGTACTACGCCTCGAAGTGGTACGGGGAAAACGCCATTCTCATTGGCCTACGGGTTGAAGCAATGACTCCAGCCAAGGTCAACATCACCAGTCTTAGAAAACTGAATCTTCCACAACACGGAGATCTTAATCACGACATGATGATTGATGCTCTCGACCAGCTTGAAGAACGACGAGATCAATCTCTATTGCGGATTTAGAACTATCAACATCTCGCTGAATCCTACTACAACAGAAAGGTTAGATCGCGTCCGATACAACTCGGCGATCTCGTTCTCCGCAAAGTCTTTGAAAATTCTAGGGAGTGGAGAGCAGGTAAACTCGGTACCAACTGGGAAGGACCCTACAAAATAACACATGTGGTCAAACCTGGAGTTTACCGACTTGAGACATCTTCCAGCGAACAAATCCCAAGGTCTTGGAATTCAATCAACCTGAAGCGCTATTTCAGCGCTTAGAAGGAAGAAAGAGAACTACGAGTGACGTGATCCCATCTCGGGTACGCAGGCAGCCCCTAACCGGGTTCAGTTATAAAAAAAAAAAGGAACTACGAGTGACTTGATCCCATCTCGGGTATGTAGGCAGCCCTTAAGCGGGTTCAGTTACAAAAAAAAAGAAAAGAAAAAGAACTACGAGTGACTTGATCCCATCTCGGGTATGTAGGCAACCCTTAACTGGGTTCAGTTACAAAAAAATAAAATAATATATATATATATATATATATATATATATATATATATATATATAAATATACTTCTTTCGATATATATCTCACGGTTTCGTCTGTGCCGATCATACGAATATCCAACTCAGATCTTTAAACAGAACCACTTAACCCATAACTTTGTTATGGATTCAAGTCGGTAGTAAGCCACAGTAGACGAACATGTCGAATGGACTTACTCGCTCTATGTTATGATCAAACACTTAGAGAATAAAAGGTCGAATGATGAACGCGGCATCACAGTAGACTAAAAGGAAAAACTGCTCGATAACTTAAAATCTAAGGGTACGTTCCTTCCTATTTTTGCAAAGTTCAACGATGTCGGCTTACCTGACGAGATAATGTCCTATTTGTTTGCTTGGCGAAATCGTTACACAAAGACCACAAAATCTATCTCGGTTCTCGACCTACTGTCTATTCAGTATTAGCAATATTTGTATTGACTAAGATTGGAATAAAAACCATATTCATAAAAGATAGACGTCGGATGCAGTTCTTACATAAAACAAAAGTAGTACAACAAGGAGGAACAAAAAAAAATACATTTAAAATAAAGAAAAGATGGCTTCAAGAACGGAGATCCTCGATATCTTGAGGCGAGAAGGCTGTCATATTGGAGCGGTGTTCATCAAGACCGATCGGGACAAGGTCAATCTCTGAGGCTTCAACAACCTCCATCCCTTGCAGCTCCTCTTGGTACTTGGCTTCGTCGGCTCTCGCCTGTTGAAGTACCTTGTCTATCGACAGACCTTGGGTCTGAATCTTCTCAAGACCCTCTCGGGTTCCCTTGGCTTGAGAGTACAAGGCCAGCTTGAACTGGATCAGAGGCTGCTCATCGATAAACTGACGCACCTTCTCGTACACCGGCGCCCCTTGCTGTCTCAAAAAGAGTCGACTCACAGTCTTTCCTTCCTCACCTCATGCTCTCAGGACTCCCTTAGCCTCCTGGTCGTCGCTTCAAACGCCAGTTTGACCTCCGCCTTTTCCTGTTCAAGGTTGCGACATCGGGTGTCGAGACCCTCATTTTGAGCTTTCTGCTCTTCCAGCTCTTTAGAGAGGAGCTCATTGCGAGATCTCTCAAGCTCGACCCGCTCTACGGCCTCGTTATTCTCGGCTTCAAGTGTACCGTGTTGCTCCTCGTAGGCGCCGCATTTGTATGCGAGCTCGGCAATCTCTTTACTCTTTCTCTTCAGAGAATCTGTCTTCAGCGCCAGCTTCTCGTCCTGAGTCCTCACTTTGCCTCGTAATCTCTCACCATGAGATTGGCATTTCCAAAGAACTACCAACAAAAAGTAAAAACCGATTTTGTAAACGAAAAAAAGATATATATAGAAAGCGAAGGAAGAAGTCGGATATAAACAAAACTTACGATGACCCCAGCCCGAGTCATCTCTCGATATCGACTGTTTTGCCAGAGTTGCTCCAACTCAGGCATCCCTTTTTTCTTCTGCTTTATCTGACGGAATAGGCGTGCAGGCGCCTCATGGTCCTTGACAAACGGGACGTCAGTGTGCTGATACTTGAAGTCAATTAGGTGCGGGTACTCAACAACCTCGTCACCATGAGCAGTCTGATCAGGGTCCTGAAGCTGATCTCCTTGCGGTTCCTCCCCAGATTGAAGGTCCACTGGATGCTCTTCCGCCAGCACCTCGTTCGTTATTGCAACTTCGGCCTCAACGAAGGGTTCAGATGATGGGATTTCTTGGACCTCTGGTTCTCGGCCGTCGTCGCCGAGATGTTCTTCTGGTCTCTCAGATTGGGGGGGGGAAGGTTTGGGCTGGCAATCGGAGTCACTTCAGCTGCGGTTGAGGATCTTCTCCGCTTCACAGGCTGACCATCACCAGAAGAATCACGACCGTGCACCAGGGTACCGATTGTGTTGGCATAAGATGGGAGAGACGCAAGATTGAGCTTTCCCATTCTTTGATTGCGGTTTCGTTCTGTTGCAATCTCGGCTATACATAAAAAAAAGGGCCGCATCAGAATTAAGTAGCAAAAGCTGTCAAAGAAAGTCAAGCTTGACAAAACTCGGTAGTTACCTCGGTTGATTCTGTTCAAAGCGGCTTGAATACGCGCTTCGGTGATGTCGGGCCAATGTTGGTAACTTAGTGTCCTGATAGCTTCAACTTCCTCAAGAAACGATCGAGATCCACCCTGTAACCACTTGGAAAGACGATCTGCACCAAAGAAAATAAAGATGAAGCAAATCAGTAGAAGTGCAATAATTAACGATTCGAAATTCATACCGATATTAGCATTAAAATATCCGTTCAGTATCACTGCGGGATCTTCGAAGGATGCTTCGTTAATCTTGACATAGAAGTAGGCCCGGTTCCAGAAGTTCACTTTTGATGGCTTCCCGGTAATCACATTGTACTTCGGGACCATCTTCCCATAGAAGAACCCTGTCTTCACCGTGATGCTGGGTGTTGTGAGATCTTCGAATAGGTGGACCGACATATTGATGCCCAACTCGGCAGCAAGGACATTGAGTATTACTAGGATCCTAATCCCGTTGGCTGTGTACTGACCGAGGGCTATCTTCCTTCGAGAGCATCAAGTCGTCAAGAACTCGGGTAGGGGCCACCACAGCGAGCAGTTGTTGAACCAGGACTCATATACGCAAGCGTATCCTACAGGAGGAGTCCACGGTCTTTGGTGGTCCGCCGGGACGAGGAACGAGAACCTGCGGCGGATTGGTCAGGAGAATCAGTCTATGAACGCTTTTGAACATCGATCTGGTAGGGAAATGGTTCTCCCATTTTTGATTCTTCTTGACGCTCAAACAACGTTCCTTCTCCGGGTCAATCTCCTCGTCAAACTCGAAGTCATTACCACTCCAACGCATGGGAAGGAGGTCGGCTAAGGCCAGGCTAATTACCTTCTCGGCTGAGGCCTTATCCCTGGCAACTGAGTCAGCATCCGCACTAGGGTTGTTTTGTGGCGTGGATCTCGGTTCGGTTTTCTGCACCACGTCATCTACAGCGACTTGACCAGTCTCTTCTCTTTCCTCTAGTTCCAAGTTGAACTGAACGACGCTACGTTCGTTGTCGTTCAACTCAGCTAGGTCTTCACTCGTCGGTCTCGGAATCATCGCTCTTGAGTGTGATCGCTCTCGGTCCACGAAGCCGTGGGGAGATACTGTTGTCGGAGTTGGAGGCGGTGGCAATTGCTTTCCCCTTCAATAAGAAGCGGCGGATGGGAGAGGATATTCTATCGGAAAATAAAAAGCTAGAGAGAGAAAGAAGAGAGAAGGCAGAGAAAAATGGAATACTTTTCGTTGAAGCAGCGAGGAAATGAAGAAATGAGAGTTGGAAAGAAGCTTTTATAAGGAACTTAGTGCGGAAGACGAGCAATCTTCATAATTAGGTCTAAGGACCTATCAATGATGACACGTGTTCCATTAACTCCGAATCTCAAGAAGCTATCCGTTTATGGATAAATTGCGCGTAACCTCTACGCAGAACGTAATCGACCGAGATGAAGTACGAAGAACTGAGGGATATCGTAAAATCGACTTTGTTTACCAAGAGAGCCGATAACCGAGATCACATCATCAATGAACCCATTCAAGGAAATTCACCGAAAACAACAATAACGGTATTTTCGATGAATTGGGGAGGGGGCTTATTTTTGGGGATAGATTGCATCTATCCACATAGGCCCATTAAGGCGTGATCTTGGTCCAGGAGCAATATCGAAGTCGGCCCACGTGATCTATTAAACCGACTTTAATGAATATTGGAGTGCATATATAAAGAGGAGGTTGGGTTGAAGGAAGGGCATTCACATACATATATTGAGAGCAAACCTAGAACTAGGGTTTTCATATTACTTGTTCTTGCTTTGTTCTCCATCAAACATTCAACTTCAATCAATAAACACCTTGATTTGTTCATTAAGTCGCGTCTTTTATAAACCCACCATCGAAATCGATTCATCAATCTAGGTTACCGATTTCAGATTCAACATTGTGGTTACAATTGTTTATATAATGAATAAGCAAATCAAAACCAAGTAAAAAAACATGAACATGTACTTTATTTCTATTAGTTACTAATACATGAATATGTTTTTTCAAAATTGATATACGATTTATCATTATGTTTGTAGATAATATGTTTTATGAGATCAATGTTAAAAATTAGTTTCCAAAAATTATTCAGCATCGTTTTAGAAAAATTAATTAATTTCATATATAATTTACAAAAACAATAACAAAATAAATAGTGAATATTGTTAGAAAATAGTTAAAATTTATGTTACATGTAATTGAGAATAAATTAAGTAATTTTTAAAGAATTACATTAAAATTGTTTTTAATGATAAAAACATATTAAAATATCTATACCGACATAATAAAAATAGAACACAACTTCGTTAATAATCGCAATAATCGTATTTGAAAGTTTAGTTAACCCCAACAGTACCGTCATTGAGTCTTTTACAACAAAAGCAATCAACGGAAAAATCATAAAAAACTGAAACAGTTAAAATAAAATCATTTAAACTAAAAAAATGTTAAAAATATATAATGAAACAAATTCCCACGCGTAACGTGGACTTACCCTAGTAATAAATAATAACTATGAAATCTCCATTTACTAGTTTTCATAAATCGTCTCCAAACACCTTAAATCCAATAAATGAAATAAATCTGATAACATCGATAAAAGCATAAAACTGAAAGTCTGCAAAAGAAATAAATAAACTCTCAAAAGCACAAATCCGATAGCAATCACTCATGCTCGTCGGTCTCACCTGAAAGGGGGAAAGAATAAGGGGAGAGTAACATGGTAGTCACTCAGTGAGGTATATGATGCTAAACCGCAAACCACTGACTTAGTACATAGCACTACGACTATGTAGGTCTAGGTCTAGAATGAAACAAATACGGTGTCTACACCAGACATAATAATCAATATACGTTTAGTCTAACTAGTACTCATGCGCTCATAGTACACATCTAGTCTCTGCACCACGCATTTCCTCATAAGGATATACATATCAGCTGCGTCGCTAGTACAATATGTCTATGTACTCCCACCCTCAACTACCCGCTGCATTGATAGTACAAACGTCTATGTACCCCCACCCTCAAAACCCGCTGCGTCGATAGTAAGGGATCCCGAAACCACCACTTCCTGGCAAGATGCCTACGTTTCAGTATCCCACTTAATAATTTCCTAACAAACGTCTATGTACCGCCACCCTCAAAACCCGCTGCATTGATAGTACAAACGTCTTTGTACCTTCGCCCTCAAAACCGCTGCGTCGCTAGCTCAAACATCTCTGAACCTCCACCCTCGTCACATAATCCTTACTATATAACTGTATAACTATATATATATATATACAACAGTCCTCAGCATAAAATAATTCACATAATAGCTGAATCCTCTATTATCCTATTTCCGATTTAAAAATCAATAAAATAATAAACAAGACTCACAAGCAGACTCGATTCACGAAGATGGATCATGTTGCAAAACTGCATTTCGTATAGAGGTTATTATATCATAATAATAGTACTAAACTAGTTCGGGATTTGACGGAGTAATCCTCACATTTGCCACGTGTTTCTGAAGAAAACCTGATAAAACTCTGAATGGGCCTTGACGCTCTAAAACAGGAATCCAGAATTCTCTGAAAAAAGATGAATCTGATATTCAAGCAGAACTGAACTCTAGAAAAATAGATGAATAACTCAAGAATTTACCGTTAACTTTTCGATCCATCCGGTCATAATGTAGCCTTATATGTCCTCTGTTGAAAGCCACCAATTCTACTGTGATCAGAAACCATTTGATTAACCAAAATGGCTTCACTTCCAGGCTGGTCGTAAACAAAGACTGCACCAATACCTCTCGCAGAAACAAACATAACTTTCAGAATATAACTCTAAATGACATTCCGCTTGTTGTAGATGATATATAAAAGAGGTAGCTACTTACTGACAATTTATCAGACTGAAATATTTTGTTTATGTCAACCGTTTCGCATTTACACCGAAACTGATTGGAACTGTCTCTGCAACTCAACAGCTTTATTCTTTGTCAAGAAGAAACATTAATAACTTTCTAACAATCGTGAAGATGATCTGAAAATCAGAGATCTAGATATTTCGAATGGTAACTCGCTCATTTCCTGGTTCATTCTGGATCAACGGGCAAATTTTGATAAAGTTAACTGTTGGCGGATCTGATCTGCAGAAACCAGTCCCGAAAAATAACCATAACTCTTAAATAAAAATTTCAAATGACTATCCGTTTTCTTATATACATATATCTATGAGTGTAGAACATAACCTCAGAAATTGGCTTCGAAATTCTCAGTTTTGATTGATTGTTCTTCTGTTCTCCCAAAACGTGTTTACTGAGCCTTAATCTCTCTCTTTTTTTGGATAGTGTGATGACTTCTCTTTCATGATGGCTATTGGTGGCTGCTCCGGAGACATTCCATCAGGAATTCTTCATTCCGAAAGTATATTTCAAAGGCACCACGAAATTACTCTTTAAATAAGAAAAATTAGGGTTTCCTGCAACTTAACTGAGCTTTACTGGGCTAAATTTCCAGGGTTGGAATTTTGGGTCATTACAATTCTCCTTAACTTACGAAGAACTCATCCTCGAATTTAAATCCTGAGACAACTGCCCAATACCTTCCTGAAAAAGCTCTGGATAGGCAATACTCATCTGAGTCTCGGTCTCTCATGTCTCTTCATGGATCTTATTTCTCTCTTAACAAACTTTGACCAACATAGTCATCATCCCCTGAACCGCTTTCACCTTTCGGTCTAGAATCTCCTCTGATTGACAAGGTGCCAATAAATTTTTTAACATGATCACTTGGTGGATGCTGTAAAATGAGCCCTGGTTATCTAACGACCTTCCTCAAAACTGACACATGGAACACGTCGTAAAAGTTTGACAACTTTTCTAGATAACTGCAATCTGTAAGCCACTGCTCCGATCCGCTCAATAATGGGGTACGGTCCCATATAACTCGGCTTAAGCTTAAGAGTATTAGATCCTCTCTAAAATATTCTCATTTTCTGGTATACTAAGTCTCTCACCTGAAACTCCAAATCCTTCTGGCGCTTATCTGCATAACTCTTCTGACGGTCACATACTTCCTTAAGCCGAGTCTTGAGCATCTCTATTTGCTCTACCATCTCTTGAACCATTGATGGTCCTAAGTCTCTTCTTTCCCCCACTTTTGTACAACAAAGTGGTGTACGACAAGGCCTACAGTAAAGCGCCTCATACCGTGTCATCTCAATACTTGAGTGAGAGCTGTTGTTGTAGGCAAACTCTGCTCGAGGTAAATACTTACTACAGCTTCCTTCCCAATCCAAGACGCAAGCCATGAGCATATCCTCTAAGGTCTGAATAGTCCTCTCCGACTGCCCATCCGTCTGTGGATGATAAGCGGTACTCATATGGAATTTTGTCCCAAGCGCCTTCTGAAAGGCTCCCCAAAATTCCGATGTGAACTTTGTATCCCAATTTGATACAATACTGCAGGAACTCCATACAACCTCACAATTTCACTTATGTAAACCTGTGCCAACTATTCAGAATTGTATGTCTTCTTGATTGAAAGAAATGAGGTGACTTGGTGAGCTTATCCACAATCATCCAAATCACATTATTTCCACCTGAATTGGTCGATAACCCAGTCATAAAATTCGTAGTGATCATATCCCATACTCTGGTAATGACAAGTTCTGCAATAACCCACTAGGTACCTGATGCTCAGCCTTAACCATCTGATACGTCTGACAATGCAATACAAATGTGGGAACATCTTTCTTCATACCAAGCCAATGGTAATAACGCTTCAAATCTCTGTACATCTTGGTGTTGCCTGGATGAATCGAAATACGCGAGTGGTGTGCTAGCTACAAGATCTCCTTTCGTAGCAGCCTATCATTTGGCACACAAACTCGATTCTAGTACATGTATATACCGCTCGAAGCTGTACGATACCTAATACTCTCAAACTCGATATGCTTACACAAAGCCTTATCATTATCCTGAGCTTTACGTATTCTCCATAGTTAGTCAGACTGCTACAAGGCCTCAAGACCATATGTCTCCTCTTCTGCCATAACTACACACAATCTGAGACTGGCAAGTGTCCCAGCTAGCTCATGAACCTCTTTGGTTCCTGAAATATCGCTCATGCGTCTATTCAAGGCATTTGTCACATGATTGGCCTTGCTCGTATGATAAGTAGTATCCAAGTTTTAATCTGCTAACAATTCCATTCATCTACGCTGTCTCAAATTATGGTTTGCCTGAGTAAAAATATACTTCAGGCTATGGTGGTTTGTGAGAATCTGAACTTTCTCCCCATACAAATATGACCTCCTAATATTCAGTGCAAACACACTTGCTGCTAACTCCAGATCATGAGTAGGGTAGTTGACCTTGTGAGGCCTCAACTGACGTGATGCATATGCAATCACATGACCCTCATGCATTAATACACAACCCAAACCAGTACCTGATGCATCTGTCTAAATCTCACATGGTATTCCCGGCCTCTATAGTACCTGAACTGGTGTCTTCGTCAACTGCCGCTTCAGCTCAGCAAAACTTTTTGAACAAGTGTATGTCCAATCAAACTTGACGTCATTGCATGTTAAACTTGTCATTGATTTTGTGATACTGACAAACCTCTTGACAAATTTTATGTATTATCTTGCTAACTCTGTAGCACTCTTAGGTGTCGACCATTCTAAAATTGCATTAACCTTTTCGGATCCACATAAACTCCTGCCTCAGAAACCACATGACCCAAAAATTCAATCTTTCTCTATCAGAAGCTACGCTTACTCAGCTTAGCAAACATCTGATGCTCTCTGAGCTTATCCAACACAATATGTAATTGCTCAACCAAGCTCCTCTCTGCTTTGAGAATAAATCAGGATGTGGTCAATGAATACAATCACACACTTATCCATGTGCTCATGAAAGACTTCATTAATAAATTTTTTGAATGCTACCAGTGCATTTCGAAAACCCAATCAGCATCACCGCATGCTCATAATATCCATAACGTGTACGAAAACCCGTCCTCCGTACATGCTCCCTATGGTGAAGTGCTCAGTCTGATAAAACGCGTATCCGATAATTTCTCCAACTGTTGTTTTTCTTCTTCAGGCCATCTCTACTGGTGCTAAACAATAAGGAGCTCATGAAACTAGATACCAACGATTAAAGGAGAATTACCGCCATAGAGGTGCTATTTTTTATTTTATTTTGAAAATTCTCAACTTCCCATAAATATTTTAAAACCGATTAAAACCGAGTCCCAAAAATTGCCATCCCGGGTTGGGGCCGGGATGGAACTCCTCTCTGATACCAAAATGTAACACCCATACTTTCCAAAATAATATAATAAATAATAACTCTGAAATCTCCATTTATTAATCCTCATAAATCATCTCCAAACACCATAAATCCAATAAATGAAATAAATCCGATAAAATCGCTAAAATCATAAAACTGAAAGTCTGAAAAAGAAATAAATAAACTCCTAGAAGCACCAATCCGATAGCAATCACTCATGCTTGTCGGTCTCACCTAAAAGGGAAAAAAAGAGGGGTGAGTAACAGGGGAGCCACTCAGTGAGGTATGTGATGCTAAACCGCAAACCACTGACTTAGTACATAGCACTACGACTATGTAAGCCTAGCTCTAGCATGAAACAAACATATTGTCTACACCACACAAAAAATCAATATACGTCTAGTCCAACTAATACCCATGCGCTCATAGTACACATCTACCCTCTGCACCACGCAGAACTGAACTCTAGAAAGGTGGAGAACTCAAGAATTCTCTAAGAAATCGATTTCTCGACTTTGATAAATTTTGATCGTGAATTATTGGTCAATGAAGGATGTCAAGTGAACCATTGGAATCATCCTTGTGCTTAGTGAATCGGGTAGACATTACCTTAATGTTATTTTGACAATCATTGAGATGTAAAGCACTCTCAGACATTAAAAGTATATTCAAATGAGATTCATACTAAACAACACACTGAAAATTCAATTTCCAAAATAGAATACCTCTTCACTACTTGTAAATGTCACTGATTTATCTAAAAGTGATTCTGTTTGAGTGACTTCATTGTTCAAGCATTCCATTCTGTCTTTGTAGACCCTACCAACCTTGTAAATCTCCGCACCATAAACAATGTGTTCCTTCTCAACGAAGACTCCAAAAGTAAAAGTCTTTCCAACAATTTGAATTATTGCGCAAGGAAAGTCATCAGGATCTTCAAGTTGATAAAAACTCAAAATATGTTTTTAATAGTTCAAATTATAAATAATTAAATAAAACAATTGGTAAGAAAATATTACTATGTATATGTACCTCCTTAAAGGGTCCATTTAAAAGTTATGTCGCGGATTCATAAATCAACCCCCTTACCACCATGTCAAGAAGCATGAGTTTTGCTTCTCATGTATCATCCTTCACCATCAAGTGAAGCTTATACATAAGAAACCCATGTATTAAAGTATATTGAATTACATATTTATAATCGTAAACTGTATAACAGACTAAACATTATGTTTTACCTTGTGGACACTGAAGTAACATTTTCCTTGCATACCTCACATCACCAAATATGTGAAGTATTCTCTTGTTCATTATGAGTCTTCACATTAGTTCCCACTTTATAAACTTTTGTGTTGCATGTCGTACAACCAAAGGAATACTATCCCCAGTCTTAATCAATTGCATAGACAGTACACATGACCAAGCATTTTTCAACCTACATATACAGTGGTAAGGTTAGGACTATTCTAAATTATAATCAACTGGAGGAGAAAAGAAATATTAACAAAACATATTAATAAAATAGAGTGTTAACAAAGTCACTAACCTCAAGACATCATATTAATTCATAGATGCTTATTTGCGGCGATAGAAGACATTTGTCACGCTTACCGTGCACACCATTATCAACCTCTAGTTCATGTTTTCATCTCTTGACTTGCAAAGGGTAAGGGGTTTCTCCTCTACATTAAACTTTCAAAGTGGATTTATAATAGTAAAATACTGACCCTTAAAAAAATAATTTAACAAAATTTAAATTTAAATATTTACGTTACAATACTAAAACGATTTCTTACAATTCTTTCAATGCTCAAGTTCTGCTATAGGGGGATTTATCACGATGTCAGCCTCCTCAAATGCATTACACACTTGTATTTCTCCTATCAAATACAAAACTAGTTAAAAATTCAACTAAATAATCCTATAATAATTAGTTTTATCAAAATACATTTTAAGAAACAAAATAAATACTATTAAACCTTTAAATCGTTCAATCTTAGCAAATCTGATTAGACAAATAGTCATTCCATCTTCGTTTTGTGTACAACCTTCATACACAATCTCAGCAAACTTTCCCCAAAGACATCATGGAATCTTTGAATCACTATATTGAACATAAAAGATGAGTAACATAATTAACATATCACATATTAATTGAAATCATACAGAATTTAGAAGATTATAAATATATTTTTTATGGATCAGACTTGATGTCTCGTAGATGAAACTCAAGTTTCCTCTTTGGTTTGTCAGAATACTGAATTGTTTCAAGCTCTCCCAATCCAACAACCTGACCAACCACATCAGCAAGGTGATATTAAAAACAATCTAGTTAGATAAGATTTAAAAAAAGGATTTAATCCAAAAGAAATGAAATCATTGTAAATAATCTCAATCAAGAAACATGGTTGCAGTGATCCACTCATAATCAACTGAAAATTGACCAAAGTTAGAAACATGTCCTCATTCACATGATTGGACCTGGTGATTCTTGTCTTATGAATGAAGGCCATTTTATAGGAATGGTTATTTGATTTGTACATTCCTGTTGCAAGGCTTAGTGTGAAATTTTGGATATTCCTCCGAGCTCCAACTGGTAGAAGTATGCCCTTGCTTTCCAGGTACTCCTTCTTGCACGAAGCATGAATTTTGCATCCTTATTACATATTCATGTACAAATCGATGATAGTTAGTTATGTTACGAATTGAATGTCAACATAAAATATATACTCTAGTCAATACTATTAAAACTAAGCAAACAACTCAAAACATACACACCCATCCATCCGATAACATGATTTCAAGTGTTTCTCTAGAGACGTAGTTGTACTGTTTCCATGTATATAACACTTTCACATGAACCTTCCAACCGGCTTTGAAAGGTGATAAGACCTGATATTTACCACTATTGTGCTATGATATCAGACTTATTTAGAGTCTATTATATGTGTTTGGAGTATGTTTTAGAGTATTTTCAGGTTCAGGTACGTTCTGGAGAACTTTGGTAATTCTGGAGCTTTTAGAGATGCAGAACTGCGCAGATGCATCAGATGTTTAGCTATGGATGGAGATCTTCCCACGGTGCGATTAAGCTTATCGTTTGTTACAAGATAGATCTTTGAGTTAGATTTCCAATGCCACCGGTTTTAGGTCCATCTAACGGTTAGATCTAATGGTTAGATCTAACGTTATGCCCGATTTACTGGAGAGTGGTCTGTCTGCCTCGCGAGAGGAAGCTGTCGAGAAGATGAATTAGTGTCGATTGACGGCAGAGACTTGGTTTCGATTGACAGTGATCCCAAAATACAGACTCGACATGTTTTATGGCCGACTTAATCCCAGAAGCCATCACAAATTACCAAAATGCCCTTGGACGACTTAAAACCTTATATATATGTTTTTAAGCCATTGTTGACGGCTATGCAATAATTTATCAAGCTTTATTTTATCTACTTTTCTAGGGTTAGGAGAGAAGGTAGGAATTCCTTCTAAGTCCTCCTAGAACTCATTTGGATCTTTATATTATATTTATTCTATTCATCTATGATTTTTGTGACAAAAATCATGTTTGAGTAGATCTCTTGTTAGGTTTAGGGTTTATTAATGGTATTAATGGATTATCCAAACAATAGAATTGCTAGGATGAATTTAGATCTATCAATAGAATTGTGTTTATTGCTTGTGTTCTAGAGTAGGTAACTAGAACCATGATCATAGGATAGTTAGGCGCAAGCGAGAGCATGGTCTACTACCAAAGTTAATCATGTCGAGCTAGGTTGCTAGAAATAAGCGAGAGTTGATTTAGTTAATTTAGTGAGCTTATCGAATTAGTTCATAAATCTTGACTCAAGAGACCATCAATTGACGCAACGCAGGATCATTGCTATCGATCGACGGTCATTCCGTGTCAACAAGCGAGAGCTGAGACATCGGCTTAGTCAATAGATTAGACTAGCAGCGAGAGCTGGACGTCTTTTACATTAGATATCGAGTTCTATGATTAATATCCTTGGATTCTATCTTCTATAATCCACTTGCCTGAAACCCTAGATCTAGCTATTTATTATTATTGTTTACTTACCAATCAATCAATTATCTCCTATAGTTTATTTACTGCTTATTAATCTATTTGCCTAGCTTAATCACGACTGTATTGAGTTTATTGTGTGCCCATGCTCTCTGTGGATTCGATCCCTAAATACTACAATTTGACCTCTCTTGGCAAAAGTAGTTCGTAGGGTTAATTTGATAGAGTTTGCATTGAAATACATAAAAACCCTTCTGTCAAATTTTGCGCCGTTGCCGGGGAGCAAAGATTCACCATTAGACTCAATTTGTTTGATTTAGTCTAGGTATTTTTCTATATTCGTTTACTTACATAATTTTTTTTTCTTTTTGTTTCATTTACATATTAGTACCATGAAGCAATGAGGAGAGGATTTTTTTTTTTTAAAAAGGAACCTGCTGATTCGCGCACGATCCATAAGTCTACGAGGGCAGTCAACACCCTCCAAACAGCGATCGCCAGCAAAGAGAATCGAGTATCGTTCGACACCGACACTTCACCGTCGATCGATACAAACACCATGACATCGATCGACACCAACACCTTGCTGTCGATCGACACCACACCCACTCTTCATCGATCGTCACTTCTCGCGAGAAGACAAAGAAGGCTGAAGTACTAATATTGAGTTTTGACAAGAATGGTATTTTACGAGACAAAGAAGGTCGCACACGCAATAGAGCAGGGCAATTGATTCATGCACAGGGGACTGCAATCCATGATGCTACTGTTGTTACTGTGAATGCTAGGATTAAACCACAAAAAGCACTTAGAGATTACAACAGACCAGAAGATTTCTACGCTAAGAAGTCTGCTATGCATCGTGCTGAACTGCAGATGAATGTCATTGGGCTGGATCTTGCATACATCTCTCTTGTTGGTCAACATCCTTTTCATGGTCTTCTTCATGAATGTCCGACTGATCACCTTAAATCATTCGATGATTTAGCATCGACCATTAAGTGCAATGGAGTCTCTGAAGATTACTACTTGTGCAAACTATTCCCATACTCTCTTGTTGGAGAAGCAGCATGTTGGTTCAAGAGGTTTCCACCAGGATCTCTCACTACATGGAATGACATCACGAACGCCTTCCTCACCAAATTTCTCTATGATGCTGAAGCAAATATGAAGATCGAGATGGAATCTATGATGAGATATATGGTAGAAGAAGAAGAAGATGGATATGGAGAGCCGAGTCGAGCAGAAGAAGCTGATACTAGTGATCTGATTTCAACATCGATCGACACTAAGACCTCAACATCGATCGATACTAACCCCTTTTGCCGGTGGACACTTCTTGAAATCCTTGATAGTTCGAGTTGTCCCCACGACATTGCAGACTCGACATTGAAGCAGAACATCGATCGACACCCAAAGGAGAGCATCAATCGAGAAACACAACCTGATATCGATCGACACCCATCATTGGACGAAGAGCCAGGTTACATGATTGAACCAAAAACGGTTGAGGAGAGAATGCACGAGTCCAAGAGTTCACACCTTGCTGTTCCAAAACATCTGCAACCACCTATTTGTGTAGAAGAAGCTGCTGGGATTCACAAAAGAGTGATGTTGATACATGACCCTGTGAAGTTTGTGGTTCCTTGTGCTATATTGAAAGTTGAATTTTCTTTTCCCACCAGATAAAGGTACGCATCTAGGTTCCTACAATGGGGTATTTGATGATCATATGTTTGCAGTAGCTTCTCAAACAGTGTCGAGATGTAGAGGTGAAGTCGATAAAGGGCCAGCAGAAGCAGCATCCATCGACACCGACCAGATACCAGCGATCGACACAGTCCATATACCAGCAATCAACACAGACAAAATACCATTGATCGACACCGACCATATACCATTGATCGACGCCACCATTGGAAAATCGATCGACAACAACACTAGAGAGTCGATCGATACTCATCATGGATTAGAGCAGCAAAAGTCTGAAGTGTTTCGAAATTGTTTTGAAAGGGACATCACCACAAAATCAGACAAGTCTGGAAGAAAGAAAAGGAAAAATTGGAAGAAGAGAAATAGGACCAAGGACGGTCCTCAGTTATCATTGATTCCCCACTTCTCAGATGGT
The DNA here is from genome assembly GCA_012274485.2 of Sinapis alba. Lineage (NCBI taxonomy): Eukaryota > Viridiplantae > Streptophyta > Magnoliopsida > Brassicales > Brassicaceae > Sinapis > Sinapis alba. The sequence continues at coordinate 413,033 of MU105611.1, read as the reverse complement.
GTTAGGAAGTATAGAGTGCGCAGAAGATGCTTCTCGCAACCATTTGCAAAGCTTTGAGCACTCCTTATTGCTGAGATGATAGACAAAGAATAGAGTCTATGGAGACTTTCACAAAAAGGGTGATGAAGCTGAAGACATTGGACATTGATAATTGTTTTGGAGCAAGTTCTCATTCTCATCTAAACTGAATCAGATCTCCAGAAGTCAAGCTAATGACTAAAAAGAAGCGCTGAGTGGGAGACAACCCACTGTTAGGCTTGTTTTAAATTTGATTTTATTTCTATTTATTACTGATTTTTTGTTTTTATTGATTTCAGGTAAAAAAAAAAAAAAAAGTGACGACACTGTAGCAGAGACACTATAGCATCGATCGACACTGTAGCAAAGACATCGATCGACACTGTAGTAAAGACATCGATCAACACAATAGCATAACCGACGATCGACACTGTAGCTATGTTACTGTAGCTGTGACACTGTATCAATGCTACTGTAGCTGTGACAATGTATCAATGCTACTGTAGCACGATACTGTTCATAAAAACATTGTTTATTACAGACTTTTTTTTTTTATTTATTTCAGATCAAGGAACATGAGTTTGCACAAGCATCGATCAATGGCTGACTAGCATAGATCGACAGAGCAAACCAAGTATTGATCGATTGCCACTTAATTGTGTCGATCGACGGTCACATCCAGCGAGCAGGTATACCGTTTTCCTTGATAAATTTTGTGCTTATGATTTATTTTCTTCATCAATCTCAGACTGCATAACACTGGGGATAGTGTTGTTTAAGTCTGGGTGAGGTTTACTGATATTGTGTTTTGTTTTGAGTTCCACAATTACTATTAAAAATAAACTAGTAGAAAGTTCGAGATCACAGTCGGTCGACATCAGAAGTTCAGCATCGGTCGACGGATTGGATAATTCACCATCGGTCGACACCCATATACCACCATCGATTGACACTCCTTACACAGTTTGGTATCTTCGACTTTCTCTAGTACTTTTACATATGATTTAAAAAATTTTCTAACCAATTCAGGACGGATTACACTGGGGACAGTGTAATTTAATTCTGGGGGAGGTTTGCTAACGCTATTTGATTTGTTTTGAGTTTTATTTGCTATATATATATATATAAGTTTTTCAAAAAGTTTTATTGAGTCAAGAAGGGGATTATGATCAAGATTTATTATTGACTAACCACACTTTAGCACCATTCTTAGAAGGTTGTTTGCAGAGATTACTAGAGATACCAAAGTGGATCATCCTGCCGCTATATAACACTTGCTTACAAAGTTTGAAGGAACCAAAACTAATTTCCAACATTAATCCTGACATTATTAGCTTGTTTTTGGGCTTGGTATACACTGGATCGGGTTCCTTCTGCAAGTCTGTAAGTACAAGTCATTGCACATTTGGTTCCCTTCTCTCTCTCTCTCTCTTCAGCATCTACTTAAAAGCTTAAAAGATTGAGATGATTTCCCAAGATGCAGAGGGGTAGGTACATTACCAATGACCCTATTATTCTAAATCAAAGGAATGATCACACATTGTTGTTGGAAGCAAGTGGTAGGTAAATTACCCATGACCCCATTATTCGCCTACAACTTTGCCCAAAAGAAAAAAAAATGAAGAAAAAGAAAAAATAAAAAAATAAAAGAAGAAGAAATCTAAAAAGATTCAGAGAAGAGAGAAAAAGAGAGAAGAAAGGGATCAAAGAAGACTTTGTGCCTAGTTGTTCAGATAATTGCAGAGGTAAGAATGCATGTGTCCTTTGATTCATTCTCCCAAGGTAAAACATACAATTTTATTTTATGCAAAGAAATGAGATCAGTAGAGGGGCGAGTCAAGCTAGTTTTTGTTAAGGTGTTGGTAGAATGGATTTGGTTGCTATACTAGGATAGGGTATACAAAGTTTCTCTGTGATTGACTTGATAGGATGTGGTTGCAACAAAATAGGATGATAGTTATACTTATACATTATGTGAGTCTCCACTTTTCAAAACCTCTTTCACAAATTTGTTTGCTTGAGGACAAGCATAAGGTTAAGTCTGGGGGAGTTGATAGGGCATGATATTTACCACTATTATGCCATGATATCAGCCATATTTAGAGTATATTATATGTGTTTGGAGTATGATTTAGAGTATTTTCAGGTTCATGTACTTTCAGGAGAACTTTGGTGATACTGGAGCTTTTAGAGATGCATAACTGCGCAGATGCGTCAGATGTTTAACTATGGATGGAGATCTGTCTATGGTGCGATTGAGATGATCTATTTACACAAGATATAGCTTTGAGTTAGCTTTCCAATGCCACTGGTTTGAGGTCCATCTAACGGTTAGATCTAAAGTTATGCCCGATTTACTGGAGAGTGGTCTGTCTGCCTTGCGAGAGCAAGCTGTCGAGAAGATGAATGAGTGTCAATCGACGGCAGAGCCTTGGTGTCGATCGACATTGATCCCAGAATACAGGCACGACATGTTTTATGGTCGACTTTAGCCCAAAATCTATCACAAATTACCAGAATGCCCTTGGACGATTAACCCTATTTAGATGTTTTCTAAGCCATTGTTGACGGCTATGCAATAATTTATCAATCTTTCTTTTATCTATTGTTCTAGGGTTAGGAGAGAACGGAGGAACTCCTTCAGAGTCCTCCTGGAACTCCTTTAGTTCTTTATATTATATTTATTCTACTTATCTATGATTTCTGTTACAAAGATCATGTCTGAGTAGATCTCTTGTTAGGTTTAGGGTTTATTAATGGTATTGATGGATTAGCCAAACAATAGAATTGCTAGGATACTTATTAGATCTATCAATATAATTGTGTTTATTGTTTGTGTTCTAGAGTAGCTAACTAGAACCATGATCATATGATAGTTAGGCGCAAGCGAAAGCATGGTTTACTACCAAAATTAATCATATTGAGTTAAGTTGCTAGAAACAAACGAGAGTTGATTTAGTTAATTTAGTGAACTTATCGAATTAGGTCATAAAGCTTAACTCAAGAGAACATCGATTGACGCAGAATCATTGCCATCGATTGATGGTCATTCTGTGTCAACAAGCGAAAGTTGAGACATCGTCTTAGTCAATAGATTAGACTCGCAGCGAGAGTTGGACGTATTTTACATTAGATATCAAGTTCTATGATTAATACCCTTGGCTTCTATCTTCATACTCCACTTGCCTGAAACCCTAGATCTATCTATTTATTATTATTGTTTACTTACCAATCAATCAATTATCTCCTATAGTTTTTTACTGCTTATTAATCTATTTGTCTAGCTTAGTCGCGACTGTATTGAGTTTATTGTGTGCCCACGCTCACTGTGGATTCGATCCATAAATACTACAATTTGACCTCTCTTGGCAAGAGCAGTTCGTAGAGTTAACTTGATAGAGTTTGCATTGAAATACATAAAAACCCTCCTGTCAAAAGGCTTCACATCATTCAAAAAAGTGAACGACATAAGAGCATTCATAGTGCTTGTTTTTTCTGTGTGGAAATGGTTGTGAGTTTAAGTCGACGGAACTAGTAATATTTATAAGAGAAGCTTAATAGAGTATTCCTGAAACCTAAATTTATTGTTAGAGAATATCTTAGTGTAGATTAGGAAGTTGCGGATATTTTGTGAAATGCATTTCTGAAAAATCATTTAAACAGTTAAGATAATATTTAGACAATCTATCTTTGCAATATATATGTGGGGATCAATTAAAATTTATAGATTAATTGGGAGATTTTCTTTTGTCATTAGCGATATTTTCATTTAAGTACATTAAATAATTTCTTAATAGTATACATACTTAGATAATCACCCAAGTATGTAATATATGCTATAAGAAGATGTGGAAGTTTGCATATACACATTACTTAACACATTGACCCTCGCCTAAAATTGATAATAATATATGAAGTATGGAAGGTGCAATAATAATACTATGTAATTAAATTAAATATGAAATAATTTTAAAGTGAAGATAAAATTGATAAAATTGTTAGAATTAAACAAAAGTGAGTTAAAACGAATTAAAGAAAAGTTGATAAAATTGTTAGGAATATATAAAATCAGGATTTTAAAAGATAATATAAAGATAATATCTGATTTAAAAGTGAGTTATACTATTTTAAAACAAATAATCACATCAGTTAGTATTGTTAGGAATATATAAAATCATGCGATAGTACTGGTTATACAGGGTCGATGGTGTTTTACGGTTGGATCATGAAAGGATCGAGAAACTTTCTCGAGACAAGGGTGGTATAGCACATTAGAAGGGTTTGATGGTTTAATGGGAGCGAAAAACACAAGAGCGAGTCAGTAACCACCGCACTCGGAGATAGAGGCTCTCATTTGGACGATGGAATGTATGTGTAATCTTAGACAATTTTATGTTACTTTTGCAATGGATTGTTCTCAGCTGGTAAAGATGGTTTTGGAACCAGAAGAATGACCAGCTTTTGCAAGTTATTTGGAAGACAAAAAGATTTTGAAGAGAAGTTACAACAACTCAGAGCTTATTCACATACCACAGACACAAAACTTAAAAGCGGATAGTCTAGCACGTAGTGCAAGGAAGCAACCGTCACTTGTTGTTCATATGGATGCGGAGTACCCTGTTTTGTTTACAAAGTCTACATGAGTTTGTTTATGTTGCTGACAAAAAAATATAAACAGTTTACGGGTTGCGTTTTTGCATTATTATCTATTCTAAAATGTTCACATTTGGGATTAGGTGGAAGAATTGACTTTATTTGTATGAAATGTTCACATTGTGGTATTAGGTGGAAGAAATAACTTTATTTATGTATTTAACATTCATAATGTTATTTAGTTAGTAACATTCAATTGTTAATAAATTCAATCCAAGAGTAAAACAAATATACAAGGCCAATTGCTGCTTGAGAATATGCTATTGGCTACGGAGTTGGTTAATGGCTATCATAAGCCGCGCGCATATCTTAGATCGAAGCGCAATTAAGCTTGATATTTCTAAAGCTTTCAATACAGTCAAGTGGAGTTTTATTACCGATGTGCTACACGCTATGGGACTGCCAAGTCAGTTTATATGATGGATTTATCTCTGCATCTCCATGGCTTCCTTCTCAGTGGCAATTAATGGGGAACTTGTAGGTTTCTTTACCAGTGCTCGGGGTATCAGGAAGGGCTACTCGCTCTTCCCCTACTTATATGTCATAGTAAATAATGTCCTTCCCAACATGTTGAATCAGGCTGCAACTAAGTCACTTACTGAATCATGCTGCAAATGAGAAAGGTCTAAAGGTTTATACTTTTCCTATACGATATCTGGGCATGCCTTTGACATCTAAGGTTTGGAGTAAAACTGATTACGAGCCATTAATTGATAAGATTTGGTAAAAAGTTCTTGTCTTGGACACAGAGATCTTTATCCTTTGTAGGACATTTACATTTAATCAAAACGATTATCACCAGCACAGTTAACTTATGGAGCTCTACTTTTATATTACCTAAAGGCTGCCCTGATACCGTTGAAAGCATGTGTAGTGCTTTCTTGTGGTCCGGATCACCAACTGTTACTCATAAAGCAAAGGTTGCTTGGGAAGATGGTTGCTATCCTAAAGAAGGAGGGCTGGGTTTGTAAAGGCTTAGGGATAGCTCTCGTGTATTTGCGCTGAGGATGATTTGCCTACTCTTCACTCAAACATGTTCCTTTTGGATGGCCTGGACTAAGGAGTATTTGTTAAAGCATGGTTCTTACTGGGATGTGCATGAAGGCTCTATCGGCTCATAGGCTTGACGTAAGTTACTAAAGTTGCGCCCCTTGGCATTTGAATGTATGAGGTATGAAGTAAACAATGGGAGATCGATCTTCTTTTGGCTCGAGAACTGGCTGGGTACATGAAATTTTTTGAATGATACGGGTGAGATCGGCATAGGGTACTTGGGTGTTCCTCGTTCTGCTACCATCTCTTATGTGGTCTGTGAGTCTAGCTGGAAGATACGAAGTAGGGAGCAGAGGCGCTTCCCTGGAGTCTATGCCAAACTGGCTGCGTTTCATGTGCCTTGCCAACTCTCGGAGGAGGACGTCGTACTTTTGCGACCTGATCATGATGACTTCAAAGCTAACTTCTACTCCACTAAGACCTGGAATTGTTTGTGAGATAAAATAAATGAGTTAAGTTGGAGGAAAATTGCTTGTTTTTTTCAGGATGTACCTCGTCATGCCTTTATGGTTTGGTTCGCATTCAGAGATCGTTTATCCAGTGGTGATAGATTGAAGATTTGGGACATTGAGCAGTGTTGTATGCTTTATGGAGAGAAGAATGAAACGAGGGATCAAATTTTCTTTGCTTGTCCTTACTCGTTTACGGTCTGGATGAACATTGCAGTAAAGTTGCTGTGAGATGCCATATCTCCTGACTGAAATGACTCTGTAAATTCATTATTGCAACCTTCCCGGAGTCGGCTGGATTCAGTGCTTAGGAGGATGGTGTTTCAGACAGTCATCTACGCTGCCTGGAAAGAACGGAACTCAGGAAGGCATGGAGGTGTGTCGGTCGCGACGGAAAAGTCTCCCGAAACATTGACAAGCATGTTAGGAATCAGATATCATCTCTTCGCTATGCTGAGGACCATCCGTTGGACGGGTTGATGAGAAGATGGCTTGAAGTTACTTAACTATTGGAAGTAGTTTTTTTTTCATTCTTTTATTTGTTCCTAGTAGAATAGATTACATAAAAGGGTTCAGGTTTTCTGGTTTTCATTGACGTTATCTAATTTCAGTAAATTTGATATTCAATAAAAAAACGAATATACAAACATAAAAGGGTTCAGGTTTTCTGGTTTTCATTGACGTTATCTAATTTCATTTAGTGATTAGGATCGAAAATCGTTTTGTGGGTTCGTATTAGGGACTAAAAACTGTAGCTCAGATTAGAAACAATTTTGAAATGAAACTATTAAAGTGGTTTAACGAAAACGATGCAGTATTAGAGAGAAAAACGGCATGGCTTAAAACGTCTAAATTATTCTTAATGAATGACATGGTTTAGAATGAAAAATAGAGGTAATTAACGGAAAAACCAAAGTGTATTCTGTTTTAATAGAGATTATATTCTTTATCCGGGTATAAATTATTACATAACCATCAAAAGAGACATTGCGTCTTTTTACAGTTTGGATATACATAAAAGAAACTTTTCTCTCTCTTTTCTCTCTCTGGATTCTTCACAGAGAAGATGAGATTAGAAGATTTTTTGTTTTGTATCATATTTTTGAATTTCAACATCAATTTAATCTTCCGCAAGTCGGATCATTTTGTTCGTTTTGGCGATTTGTTCTTTCGCGTTGGCAAATTTTGTAGTGCTTTCAATCTGAAACAATAGCTGTTTATTAAGGTCTCTCAAATCTCTCGGGTCTTGGATTGATAAACAAATGCTCCGTCGTATGTTTGGAGCTTCTGTTATGGGCTTTCGTTTGCATGGTGTCATTGAATCAGGTGTTGCAAACAAGTGAAACCATTAGGAGGCATGAGACCCAGAGGGATGTGCACAAACTCTTTATGGGAGAATCCTACATATATCCAAGAAGAATGTAGCATATGTCCTTATTATGGCTATGGATAGGGCAAATTATTTGGACAACAGCAACCGCCATCGATCGACGCACCTATTACAGCGTCGATCGACGCACCTATTACAGCGTCGATCGACGCACCTATTACAGCGTCGATCGACGCACCTATTACAGCGTCGATCGACATTGATGAGCAGATGAACGAGCCGATCCGTAATGTTCCATACACTTCTAAACATCCTAGATTGATCGACGACAAACAACATGCATTGATCGACAGCACCCCTCCGAAGGTACACAAACTTCGTACTTCAACTGCGTATAATTCCAGAAAGTTCATCATCGATCGACGAGATCAACCCCTCATCGATCGACGATTGTTTTTAGCAAGGTGCGAGAGCCTATGATGCTAAGGGCAGAAGAACTTTCCAGTGGGAAAAGAAAGATGAGTATGTCATCTACAAAGATGAGAATGGTAATGCACGAGCTATATACGAAAGAATAGTGAATGTGCAAGCTAAAGTGATATAGCCTATTTATTACCAGTTTTATGTCATATTATAGGCTCTATTTAGGGTCTATTATGTGTGTATAGACTATGTTTTAAAGTATTTACAGGCCCAAGTACTCATTCGAAGCAATTGAAGCTTTTGGGCTATTTTGGAGCATTTAGGATGCTCAGCCAGAAACTCAAAGTCGGATCCAGTTTATGCGTGAAGCATTGATCGACGTCACACCTTATGCGTCGATTGACGGCCAAGTTGACTGCAAGATTAATGAAGACTTGAGAAATTATAAGTTTTATCCAAAAGTCTCAACATTTGCAAGACAAGTCCCATGCTAAAATTTAGACTATTTATTAGGGTTTTCTATCTTAGTTTTAGAAGAAATCGTTTTAAGAGGCAGAGAAGACCAAAAAGAAAGAGTTGTCTTCTAAGTGACAAAAGTTTTAGAGTTGAGAGTTGGAACACCTTGCTACATCTATTGGAGGGAGAGATCTGACCATTATTACATATAAGATCTTGAACTCCTTATTTTTTACTCAGTTTATTCAATGCAATTTATTCAGACTTTAATCATGTTCTTTATTTCCATGTCAGAGTAATCCATTGTTAGATTTATGATTCTTCAATGGTAGTAATGTCTTGTTGATTTTATAGAATTGTTAGTGTAATCTTATTGGTTCTGTGTTTAAGTTGTTCTTAATGCTTTGTTGAATTTGATCACTTCAATCTTAGAAATTAGGGTTCCATAGCGCAAGCGAGAGCCTAGTTATGACCCTGAACCTATCTTAAACAATATAAATAACTGGTAACAAACGAGAGTTGAATTGGAAGTTTAGAGAACCCATCAAACCGCAAAACCAGTATTGTTTGGAATAAGCATCGATCGACGCCAGCTTATGGACATCAATCGACATTCAGTCGAGATGCATGAGAGCGATCTCCTAAACTCTGAGGTTTGAGTTCGAGAATGGTGCTTAATTTAAACCCTAGCAAACTATTAATTTGCATTATCTAATACTATCAGAGATTTTTTCGTAAGTCTAATCCCTTAATTTAACCTTCACAAAGTAAATCAATCTTGAAATCACCTTTATTATTATTATTATTACCATTTGTTTAGCTTTAATTCGAAAACAATAAGTTATTGTGTAATCCTAGAGTCTCTATGGATTTGATCCCTAAGTACTACACTGAAACTCTTATTTGAGACAGTAAAGTGGAAAATATGATTGATTTGAGAGTGATATAAAAATACCCACATCAAATTTGATGTCGTTGTCGGGGAATCTTTCTTATTGCTATAGGTTTCGTTTAGAATATCGTCTAGATTTTTTTTCTTTTTACTTTACTGTATGCTAGATTATTCTTTCCCTGATCTTGTGACACATGTAATTAAAGGAGAGAATATGGATTCAGGACAACACGGATCGATCGACAGAGCTCATCCGGCATCGATCGATGGGAGTCAACTACTGTCGGGCGACACCCTTCCGTTGACATCGATCAATACCGATCAGCCGGAAGCAGGTAAGTACGTATTTACTGATACTGATAATAAGAATGTAGTCTTGATAGAACCAATGAACAATAAAAGCCACGAAGCAAGCCAACTCATTAATTATCAGGGGGCTGCAATCCTTGATCAAATCACTAATTCTCCAAAGAATGAGATAAAGCATGATTTGCAAATGCTCGAATACATAAACCCCAGCAGGACCTATTCCAATAGGTCCGCAATTCGATTATCAGACAACCATACATGAAGCTTTGAGCTTGATATTGACTTCCTAATTATGGCGTGCAAAAATCAGTTCAGTGGTCTTCATATTGAACACCGAACGATCATATCGAGATGCTAGAAGACATGGTGAACGACGATTTCAATTGCTGCAAACTTTTTCCTTTTTTTCCTTGAAGGTGAGACCAGGAGGTGGCTGAACCAGCTACCACCAGGGTCCCCGATTTGTTTGGAAGATATTAGAAGAGCTTTCATCAATCAATTCTTTAAGGAGGAGAGATACTGGGAAGTAAGGAGAGAAATATCCACATTCATTCAAGGTAACTGCGAATCCTCTAAAAACATCTGGACGAGATTCAAGAGCTACCAGCTTTCGTTACCATGGATTCTCAGAATCCCAACTCATCAACACTTTCTATAAAGGGCTAAACCTAGACTATCAAACCATCCTTGATACGGCCAGCAAAGGGAACTTTGGCACCCGAAGCCCCACGAGCACTAAAAGGCCGATATAAAACTTTGCTTTAGGTAGAGATTTCAAAAAGAGAGACACCGGAAGGAAAGAACCGCTAATGCTCGGAGAGGAGAAGCACTCAATCCGAGTTAGAAAGACTTTGGCATCAGTTGCAGCTCTTCTTGACAATGTTGTTTCTCCAGACTTCAAAAACCGAGTTGAATTCTCTGATGTGATGAGTCTGCACAACCAACGAGTTAGGGAGAGCACTGGCAACTTCACAAGCAACTGCGATGCCGCTGTGGATAGACACAAAAGAAGTTCAAAGTTGAAGATGAATCAAGCCTTCACAGGAAACCGTATAATAGCCGCCGACCTCAATGAGAAGTTAGATCTGATATATGCGGAGATGACGAAAAAATTTGTACCTTAACGTGAACACATTAAGAGAATCGACAGCCAAGTGGCAAGTAACGCTACATACATCAGGAGAGAGGACGAATTCTTACCTGGTAAAACAGACGCTAACACCAAGAGCCTTACAAAGTGATAAACAACTCACACCTAGCGTTAAAAAAAGAATCACTATCAATGAATTCGCGAGAATCACGACAGAGGAAAAAGAAAAATCGCATCCCGTCCTGCTCGACACTGACGAGCAAATTCTCGAGATTACGCCCAAAACTGAAGAATTGGACCAAACTGACGATCTTGAGAACCTGTTTGATAAACAAAAGGAAAAGAACACGGAAGTAGGAGATATCGATCGACACACATTACCGAGAATCGATCGACTCTCTGAATCTAAAAATGATCAAAGCCCAAAAGCAAGACGCGATTGACACTTTGACCCAGAACTGACCGAACTGGTTAGAACAAGGGTCTACCAAACAAACACCCCCTTTCCTCCAGAAAACGCTAAGCAAAAAAGAAAGCGGCAAAAGAAAGCAATATGCAAGAAAGCGTTTGAGAAAGTAAGTATTGAGATGGAACTAACTGATGCCATTCACATCTCGTCTGCTATTATGCAATACGTGAAAGATGTGGCATCGCGAGGATTCCATTAATCAGAACATTGCGTGATGATGGTATCCAAAGAAGTAAGTGAAATTATTCAAGGAAACACTCCAGTTAAACTCCTTGATCCCGGTAGCTTTGTTCTGGACTGCACTATCAGCGATGAGAGATTCCAAAGATCCCTCTGCGATTTAGGCTCTAGTGTAAACCTGATGCCTTATTCAGGTGCGGTCACTCTCGGGCTAACACAGTTTCAACCTACCAGGGTTACTCTCGCTTTAGCTGATAGATCCACTTGAATCCTGGAAGGCGTACTTGAAGACGTGCATGTACGCATTCATGACTGTGATATACCTGCAGATTTCATAGTGCTTAAATACGAACGAGAACCCAAAAACCCGATTATTTTAGGGAAACCTTTCCTGGCCACGGCCGGAGTGATCATTGATGTTAGGAGAGGGCGAATATGCCTCAACATCGGGAAGATACCGGTCTTTGACATGGAAAAATTAATTAAACAGCCTTTGATCGACGGTCAACCTACCATCTCGATTATCTCTCTGACCTTATCTCTCCGACCTAGCAGAAGAATAATTCATGGTTACGTGCTCAAGTGATCCTCTCGAGCGAGCAATCACATCTCCTGAAAGTGACATCTTTGCGATAGATGATCAGAATGAAGAATATACGAGAGTGATGGATGCTATAGAAGAAGTCTTCAAGGTCGACACCGAAGAACTTGATCTACCTGCTACCATCGATCAACACCCCAATAGTAATGTCGATCGACAGCATGGCGTAACCGACAACTAGATCAAAGCGAAAGCACCTAAAATCGAGTTTAAACCACTTCCCGCTGGTCTTAAATACTCTTTTCTTTACGAAAACTCCTATCATGTCATCATTAGTGTCAACCTGAGCAGAGACGAGCCACCATTATTGCTGAATAAACTGCAGAAGCACTGCAAGGCTCTCGAATATTCGTTAGATGACATCCCAGGAATCTCTCCCGATTTATGCATTCATATGATACATCTTGATGATGAATCCAAATAATTCGTTGAGTATCAGAGGAGATTGAATCCCAACCTGAAGGAAGTAGTCAAAAAAGAAATCATGAAACTTCCAGAAGCAGGCGTTATTTAACCGATCTCTGACAGCAACTGGGTTAGTCCGATTCATGTTGATCCACATGTGTATCGATTACATGAAACTGAATGGCGCCACACAAAAAGATTATTTCCCTTTATCCTTTATCGATCAAATGTTAGAAAGGCTTGCAAGCCACAAATATTACTGTTTTTTCGACGGGTGCTCATGATTCTTACAAAATTCCTATACATCCGGGCGATAAAAAAAAACTACCTTCACTTGTCCCTATGGAACGTTCACGTATCGCATAATGCCATTCGGACTCTGTAATGCCCCTGCGACTTTCCAGAGATGCATGATGTCAATATTCACGAATATGATCGAAGACTTCATGGAGATTTTCATGGACGATTTCTTAGTATACAGTCCAAATTTCAAAACATGTCTCGATAACCTGTGTAAGGTATTAGCTAGATGCGAAGAGAAAAATCTAGTTTTGAACTGGGAAAAATGCCACTTTATGGTTAACAGCGAATTGTCTTGGGACACAAGGTCTCAGCAGCCGGAATTGAGGTCGACAAGGCAAAGATTGAAGTAATGACTGGACTGCCGTCACCGGCTAATGTCAAGTACGTTAGAAGCTTTTTAGGCTGCAGTGCATCGACCCTAACCCCTCACCGTGGGAGGAAACGCCTCCACATCCACCGGTAGGTTGTTGATGCGCTTGGCATTCCTCGAATCCATGACCTCAGCCTTTAACAACACTCCCACAGGACAAGATGTCACTAATTGAACTGCAGATCAATTGGTGACAACTTGTCCTGTGGGAGTTTTGTTAAAGGGTGAAGTCTTGGGTTCGAGGAACGCCAAGCGCATCAATAACCTACCGGTGGATGTGGAAGCGTTTCCTCTTACAGTGAGGGGTTAGGGTGGGTACGTTACAGCGCTGTGAAATCTGGGGTCCGCAGGACAGGTTGTCAGAAAAAGTTGACTTTTTGAGGAGTAATAAATGGAGATTCATAAAAGATTTTAGCAAAATTGCTCGACCCCTCACTGCACTGCTGTACAAAGAAGTGAAATTTAATTTTACACCTGAATGTCTCGAGGCCTTTAAAGAAATCAAATATGCGCTCGTATCTGCCCCTATTGTCCAAGCACCAGACTGGGATCTACCATTCAAAATTATGTGCGACGCCAACGATTTCACTGTAGGCGCAGTGCTTGGGCAAAAGAAGGACAAAAACTTGCATGCTATATACTACGCTAGTAGAACTCTAGACGGTATAATTATGCGACAACAGAAAAAAAGTTACTATCCGTGGTATTCTCTTTTAAATTTTTTTGATCCTATCTAGTCGGCTCCAAAGTAGTTGTCCACACTGACCACGCGGCATTGAAATACTTAATGAACAAAAAGTATGCCAAGCCAAGAATTTTACGATGGATTCTTCTTCTCCAAGAATTTGATGTAGAAGTAAAAAACAATAAAGAAGTGGAAAACGGAGTCGTAGATCATTTATCACCCATAAGAGTAGATGAAAGTATTCCTATAGATGATTTCTTACCCACAGAAAATGACTACTTAGTAGAATCAACTTTCGCTGGCAAAGTCAGATCGGCACATGAAGTGGAATCGAACGACTATAACCGCAAAACATCGATGAACCTTGTCCAGACACCATCGATCGATGATGCATTCAAGACAGAAGATACCATAATCACTTCAATAGATATCAACGTCAGTTGTAATCCTTCGTTCCCAAATAATGACTCTCCCGGAGGTAGAAGTTTAAGTTGAGGGGTCTGTTCACTGAACACCACTATTAGACCTTGGTATGCAGATATAGTAAACTATCTCCCGACCAAAGTAGAACCCGAACCCTTCAAAGAATATCATAAAAAGAAAATTTTAAGAGAAATCCGGAGATATCATTGGGATGAACCCTATGTTTATAAACACTGCTTTGACGGCATATACAGACGATGCGTTGCTGAAAGCGAAACACATGAAATTTTGTATCATTATCATCGGTGTCGACATTTTGCTAGTTTCAAGACAAGGGTAGATGCATAGGCAATGACCTTACCGTGTCAAAATTTCTACAAAGCAGGGTTTTGGTGGCCAACTATGTTTCGATATGCTCAAGCCTACGTAACAAAATGTGATCCTTGCCAAAGAAGAGGAAAAATCACCAAGAAAAACAAAATGGAAAAAAATTTTAAACTTGAAGTTGAAGTGTTTGATTGCTGGGGCATCGATTTCATGGATCCTTTCCCTTCTCGCACGGAAATAAATACATATTAGTCGCCATAGACTACATATCCAAATGGGTCAAAGCAATAGCACCCCAAAAAATGACGCTTCCGTAATAGTTAAACTCTTAACAAGCATCACCTTTCCTAGATTTGGAGTCCCTCGAGTAGTTATAAGCGACGGAGGTAGCCACTTTATAAACAGAGTGTTCGAAAAAATACTCAAGAAACATGGAGTTCACCATCGAGTAGCCACACCCTATCATCCTCAGACCAGCGAACAAGTAGAAGTATCCAACCGTCAAATCAAAGAAATCTTAGAAAAGACGGTAGGATCAACCCGAAAAGATTGGTCTCTAAAACTGGATGATGCACTTTGGGCATACCGAACAGCGTATAAAACACATTAAGGACTACCCCATTCCACCTGCTCTATGGAAAAGCATGCCATCTTGTGGTAGAATTAACACATAAAGCTGAATGGGCCATCAAAAAGACAAATTTTGATGCTAAACCCGCAGCAAAGAAGAGATTAATCCAGCTAAACGAGCTAGACAAAATTAGGTACCACGCCTACGAAAACTCAAAGTTGTAAAAGGAAAGAACGAATGCCTATCACGACAAGAAAATCATTTCTAGGCATTTTGAACTGAAAACCCAAGTACTCCTGTATAATTGACGGTTAACTTTGTTTCTCGGAAAACTACGTTCTCGTTGATCCAGACCCTTCACCATTGAAGAAGTTACACCTTACGGGGCAATTGTCCTATTTAATCCTGAAGGAGAGGATTTCATGGTGAATGGGCAGAGAGTGAAACATTATTGGACCGAAGCTGAAATTCTGCATACTCAGACCATGCGTCTCGAGATGCCTGACCCCGAATGATAAGCCCATGACTCGTCAAGCTAACGACTCTAAACAAACGCTGAGTGGGAGGCAACACACTAATTTAATATTAATATATATATAAACAATAATTAATTAATTGATGAAAAATATATGATTAATTTTATTTATTTAGATATTTACAAATTTCTCAAGTGAAAAACGAGTCATAGACAGACCATCGATCGACGCCCCCATAGAACTGCGCTCGATGGTCTAGCATCGAGTAGGTTAACTCGACACGAACCCGATTCATAAAACACTTTTCTCCAAACCGCCAAAAACACCTACGAGTAAACACTCGATTTCTCTCTCAAATTTCGGCCGATTTTGCTCGTTCTTGAGCTTGAATCACTCGATTTTCAACCCTTATACTTGTTTAGTTCACTAAATCACTCGATCATCAAGGTATGTTCTTTAAATCTTTTAGTTTAGGATTTTTTAGGGTTTGAAGAAAAAATGAATCTTTTGTGATTTAGCTCGGATTTTAGGACGATCTAAGGCAATGGAGTGCTATATTAGGAACTATCTACATTAATTACATGCGATTTGCACGATTTGAGTTTGATCTTTTTGATTTCGTACCCTTTGGTTCGCGATGAACCATTGATCGATGCTCATGAGTTGCCATCGATCAATATCCGTGAGATTCTGTCGATCGATGCCCATGAGGTACCATCGATCGATGGTTGCTTATCTCAACATCAATTCTGATTCTTGGTTTTATTTCTTATATGCAGATGGACAAACTACGAACCAAAGCACGATACGAGATCGGTGGTTCCAGTGCTCCGCCACGGGATCCTCCATGCCGAGACCCTTGGTCCAAGGAGGAAGAGGCTTTACTCGTCACATTCGAGGACTTCCCCAACCCTCGAAAGGCTGTAGCATCAAGGGAATGCACACATCATTCCGTGAGCGAGGATTCAGACGATTTTGACAGTCTCTACTACAACGCTTGGCAAAGCGTTTCTATCGAGCCCACACGGTTCGTCGACATATGTACCTTGAAGAAGCTGGGGGTCTTGACACACTTCAGACAAATGGTGCAGGAGCTATGACTAGGCACAATGGCTACTAAGTCATACCCTCTTTATCCCGGCTTGGTCCGTCAGTGCATCGCCACGGCTCAGATTCTCTATAAGAGCCCTTGGATGAAAGTGGCGAACAAGGCCACCTTTACTTTTCTTCTCGATACCGGATCACCATCCCGCAGCTCTGCGAGATCTACGGGTTTGATGCTGACACTCTCTCCTGCACAGTTGCTCCTTTTCCTGGTCTGCCTCCTTTCTGGGGACTCATCGCTACATGCCCTTTCGACTCGGGCTCGACTACTCAGACGGATGTCCGTCACCCCACCTATAGTAACCTTCCTGAAGGGGTAAAATGGTCAAGATCGAAAATTTGAATTTGAAGCTAAGCTTTTGGGAATCAAAGCATTTGGAAGAATGATAGGTTTCCATCAAGAAAAACTTAACATGGTTTGGAGAAAATGGAAGATTGGTCGAGCATCTACTTGGTGGTCGAGTCGCAGGCAATAAGGAGCGATCGAGGAATTTTGAAAAACTAAGTGGTCGGAGAATTAATCGTGGATGGACCATGAGTTTTTTAGGTAACTCAACCATTGTTAGACAATGTGACAAACTGATCAGGAGGACGTTTTGAAGAATAACATTTTTAGAAGCATGACGGGAAAAATTGAAGTTAGGCAAAAAACCTAATTTTGGTATTATGGTATTTTTCGGGGAAGCCGGAAGCTCGGGGAATATTTTTTCCTCAAGTTCAGAATTCAGTTTGGAGTTTTGTAAAAATATTCAGCTCATCATAATGGGCTAGAAAAATATTCGGGATTGATGGCGGGTTGAAAATTACCCGGAAGGGTCGAAATTATACAAATGGACCGAGAAGCACGAGGTGGCTGGATGTATGTGTTCAGGACATGATGGCAACTTCCTGGCAGGGTATGTGGCAAGGGAAGCACGAGGTGTTGCAGTACATGCAATCGGTACATGCAAGTAAACATGTGGAGCACGAGGTGGATCAACCAAGCA
The DNA here is from genome assembly GCA_012274485.2 of Sinapis alba. Classification (NCBI taxonomy): domain Eukaryota; kingdom Viridiplantae; phylum Streptophyta; class Magnoliopsida; order Brassicales; family Brassicaceae; genus Sinapis; species Sinapis alba. The sequence goes on along the minus strand of MU105611.1, from coordinate 395,460 downwards.
GCTGGGTGTTGTGTTGCATGCGACCAGGCCATGCGGCCAGACATGTGGAGGTCGTGTTGTCTTCTGTATAACTAGCTGAGTGTCTACAGAAGATTGAGGTTTCGTCGTGCATGGAAGTGGTACATGCAGCCTGACATGTCGTAGCACGAGGTGTAGCCGTGCACGCAACCAAAGCATGATGATTGACATGTGGAAGTTGGTGTGTCGCTTTTCATGGAATTCAGTCATGCAGCAAGCCATGTGGACGTGGGTGTGTCTCTGTGCATGAGACTGAGTCATGCAGCAAGACATGTGGAGCACGAGGTGTTGCCGCGCATGCGACAGAAAGCATTTGGGCCGACACATAATTGATCGTGTGGCCTCTCCTTACTGGCCAACGTTTTCTATAAATACCAATGGCTCCCTTCAGTTTGAGAAATCCATTCCACACCAATGCAAGTCCAAAAACGTGTCTAGAGAGCGAGAGAGATAAAGAAAGTGAGATATTTTATAGTGTAGTCATTTCTGAAGGCTGATACTCCACCGAGAAGACCAATTCTGTCCAATCGACGATTCTCTACTATTGTAACACGGAAGCTCTGTACAGATCAGTCCATCCAGGTCTGTCAGTTTCTTCATTATCAAGCTGAGGTTCTGTCTAAGCTGAGACCAGTCCAGTCCAGTCCAGTCCAGTCAAGACGTTCATCTTGGGTTTTGGCCAAGTCCTCTCCGATCAACCAGTTGCTTATCAACATAGAACACTGTGAGTTGGTTTGTTTGAGTTCCGTTTGGAACTAGGTTAGTTTTATTACTTGATTAAGTTCCACTTGGAACTTAGGATAGTTTGAGTCTTCATATAGAGTATAATTCTCACGTTATTGCATGATAGAATCCTTAGGGTTATTTTATTAAACCAGACTTAGCTTAGCATGGGCTAAGTTGAGATGAAAAGGAATTAAGACTGAGTTAATAACCTGCTAGGACTAGGGCGCATCATGTTTTCTATTCTTGCGTGTTGATATGCTTGAGTGCATTTGGAGGAATGATAAGTTTCCATCACAAAAAAACTTAACATGGTTTGGAGAAAATGGAAGATTGGCCGAGCATCTACTTGGTGGTGGAGTCGCAGGCGATAAGGAGCGATCGAGAAATTTTAAAGAACGAAGTGGTCGGAGAATTAATCTTGGATGGACCATGAGTTGATTAGGTCACTCAACCATGGTTTAACAATGTGATAAACTGATCAGGAGGACGTTTTAAAGCATAACATTTTTGGAAGCATGACGGGAAAAACTGATGTTAGGCACTAATTTTGGTATTATGGTATCTTTCGGGGAAGCCGGAAGCTCGGAAAATTTTTCCTCAAGTTCAGAATTCTGTTTGGAGTTTAGTAAAAATATTCATCTCATCATAACGGGCGTAGAAAAATATTTGAGATTGATCGCGGGTTGAAAATTACCTAGAAGGGTTGAAATCAAACGAATGGAGTGAGAAGCACGAGGTGGCTTGATGTATGTGTTTTGTACGTTGTGTCAACTTCCTGGCAGGGCATGTGGCAAGGGAAGAACGAAGTGTTGCAGTACATGCAATCGGTACATGCAAGTAAACATGTGGAGCACAAGGTGGATCAACCAAGCAGCTGGGTGTCACATTGCATGCGACCAGGCCATGCGGCCATACATGTGGAGGCCGTGTTGTCTTCTGTATAACAAGCTGAGTGTCTACAGAATCTTGAGGTGTCGCCGTGCATGGAAGTGGTACATGTAGCCTGACATGTCGTAGCTCGAGGTGTCGCCGTGCATGCAACCAAAGCATGATGATCGATATGTGCAAGTTGGTGTGTCGCTTTGCATGCAATTCAGTCATGCATCAAGCCATGTGGATGTGGGTGTATCTCTCTTCATGATACTGAGGCATGCAGAAAGACATGTGGAGCATGAGGTGTCGCCGCGCATGCGACCGAAAGCATTCTGGCTGACAGACAATCGATCGTGTGGCCTCTCCTTAGCTTTGTTGTTTTGGGTTGTCTGGGTTAGTTACTAGGTTGCGGATAGAGGCCGCCAGATCACTGAGTTACATTAGGTTACTCATCCAACTCCGTTGTTCTTTTTGCAGGTAGTTGTAGGTAAGGATGATCAGATAGCTTGGTGGTGGACGTTAAGACCACTGGAGTAAATTTTTATGCCTTTTGTAAACGGTATTGTGATTTGTGTTTAGTTGACTCGATTTGGCATTAGGCCGAGACCGGTCTTGAATATATAAATGTATGGATATTTCTTGAATTCATAAAGGAATTGTTTTCCATGCGCCTCATCAGTACTCTGATATTTGACTAGTCCGGTCGAACAAAATGTTAGGTCTTGGTACGGGTTGAAAAGCCTTAGGCCTTGATCTAAAGGAACCGTTAATTCTTGGTACGGGTTGCAAAGCCTTAGGCCTTGATTTAGCGGGACGAGTTAGTGGATGAACTGGTCTATGTTGCGAATTAAGTTATGCCACTCTGATCCGATTGTCCCTAGCCCGTCTTGTTGCGCTTCCGGACCATTGTGTTAGGTTGGACGGTCAGTCATGTTCTTGTTTCATTGTTGGCTGGCCGGTTGGCTCTTTCATCTCTAACCCTGGGTGTTGGTTGGTCTATCGGTCATGTTCTTGTTTGATTGTTGGCCGGTGGATCGACCATATGTCTAGGACGGTTCGGGGTTGTTACACTACCCTTCGCTACTTCATGAAGGTCCTTGCCAACACTTTGTTGTGCGAGATGGAACCCAACAAGGTTAGGGTTCAGGTGCTCACATTGATTTACTATTCCGTCAAAGACTTGGTGGGGTTCGACAAGGAGATCTTTCCCCCACTGGTGAGCGATCAGCGGGTGAACTTGTAGGCTATTTTTGCTGAGCACTTGGCGGCCCTTAAGGACAAAACCTTCAAGGGCTCTGGCTCGAAGAAGGAGACGATTGGGAGTCTCTTGGTGCCTCTATTCAGCTTCCTTGGCATCAGCTTTGAGGGAGCCCCTATCGAGAGAGAGTTGCGGTACATGGATGACGGTAACTTGGCGAGGATCCAGTGGCTAAAGAAAGGGAAGTATTGGTCTTTCGTAGACGACGAGGGGCCTAGGATGATAGCGCTTCCAGCGCCAGAGGTGACAGACTTTGCTGATGATCCGGAGCGCCTTGCCTTCAGACCACCGGAGCAGCACCTTCACGCAGCACCTTGAGGTGATTGATTTAATAGGATGTGGTTGCAGCAAAGTAAGGTGACGGTTATACTTAGACATTATGTGAGTCTCTGTTTTACAAAACCTCTTTCACATACTTTGTTTGCTTGAGGACAAGTGATAGGGCATGATACCACTATTGTGCCATGATATAAGCCCCATTTAGAGTCTATTATATGTGTTTGAAGTATGTTTTAGAGTATTTTCAGGTTCAGGTACGTTCTGGAGAACTTTGGTGATTCTGGAGATTTTAGAGATGCAGAACTGCCTTGATGCATCAGATGTTTAGCGATGGATGGAGACCTTTTCACAGTGCGATTGAGCTTACCTTTTGATATAAGATACAGCTTTGAGTTAGCTTTCCAATTCACTGGAGAGGTCAATCAGGATCCTAGATCCAAAGTTATGCGCGTTTTACTGGAGAGTGATCTGTCTACCTCGCGAGAGGAAGCTGTCAAGAAGATGAATAAGTGTCGATTGACGGCACAGCCTTGGTGTTGATCGACAGTGATCCCAGAAGATAGGTCCGTTCATTTTTATGGCCAACTTAAGCCCAGAAGCCATCATAAATTACCAGAATGCCGTTGGACGACTTAAAACCCTATTTATATGTTTTCTAAGCTATTGTTGACGCCTAGATAAACACTTACAAAGCTTTCTTTATTCATTGTTCTAGGGTTAGGATAGAAGGGAGGAAACCAATCAGAGTCCTCCTGGAACTCCGTTGCTTCTTTATATTATATCTATTCTATTCATCTACGATTTCTGTGAGAAAGACCATGTCTGAGTAGATCTCTTGTTAGGTTTAAGGTTTATTAATGGTAGTGATGGATTAGCCAAACAATAGAATTTCGAGTGTGATTATTAGATCTATCAATGTAATTGTGTTTATTGCTTGTGTTCTGGAGTAGCTAACTAGAACCATGATCATAAGATAGCTAGGCGCAAGCGAGAGCATGGTCTACTACTAGAGATAGTGTTGTTTAAGTCCGGGGAAAGTTTACTAATACTGTGTTCTATTTTCAGTTTTATTTCCTATACTTATTCTAAAAAAAAGAAAAAAAAGAAGGGAATAACTTATAGGTGTACCATCGATCGAGTTTGAAGAAATAACATCGATCGATCATGGATCACGACCATTGATCGATCCCACCTGCCTAGCATCGGTCGACCCTCTCTTACAGAGAGAGGTATCGAGTTTTTCTACTTAACTATTAACTTATGATTTATTTTTTTCTAACCAATCGGGACGGATTACACTGGAGACAGTGTAATTTAAGTCTGGAGAGGTTCGCTAACGCTATTTGATTTGTTTTGAGTATTATCTGCTATATGTATATATAAGTTTTTCACAAAGGTTTATTGAGTCAAGAAGAGGACTATGATCAAGATTTATTATTGACTAACCACATTTTAGCACCATTCTTAGAAGGTTGTTTGTAGAGATTACTAGAGATACCAAAGTGGATCATCCTGCCACTATATTACACTTGCTTAGAAATTTTGCTTATTTTCTTGCTTTTGAGCTTGGTATACATTGGATCGGATTCCTTCTGCAAGTATTTAGGTACAAGTCATTGTATCTTTGGTTCCCTTCTCTCTCTCTCATCAGCATCTCCTTTAAAGCTTAAAAGATTGAGATGAATTCTCGAGAAGGAGAGGGATAAGTACATTACCAATGACCCCACTATTCTAATTCGGAGGAATGATCACACATTGTTGGAAGCGAGGGGTAGGTAAAATACCATTGACCCCCCCTATTCGCCTACAACTTTGTCCAAAAAGCAAAAGAAAGAAAAAAAAAGAGAAAAGAAAAGAAGAAGAGAAAATCAAAAATAAGATGGCATCATTGTCCATTAAGTTTGAGATACAAAAAGGTTCAGAGAAGAGAAAAAAGAGAGAAGAAAGGGATCATAGAAGACTTTGTGCCTAGTTGTTCAGATACTTGCAGAGGTAAAGTCCATGGGTCCTTTGATCGATACTCCCAAGGTAAAGCATGCACCTTTATTTTATGCAAAGAAATGAAATCAGTAGAGGGAGTCAAGCTAGTATTTGCTAAGTTATTGGTAGAATGAATTTGGTTGCTATACTAGGATAGGGTACATAAAGTTTCTTTGTGATTGACTTTATAGGATGTGGTTGTAACAAAGTAGGGTGATAGTTATACTTAGACATTATGTGAGTCTCCACTTTTCAAAACCTCTTTCACAGGTTTTCTTTGCTTGAGGACAAACAAAAAGTTAAGTCTGGGGACTTGATAGAGCCTAATATTTACCACTATTTTGCCATGATATCAGCCATATCCCCTATATATTATTTGAGGATCATTTAAAAAGTTATAACCTCAATTTTGTATTAATTAAAAAAAGACCATGCTTATGTGGCAACCCCTTAAACCTTCTTATTGCTGATGTGGCATCACTATAAAGAGTTTAGGCATACCATAGTCTAATAATAATTGTCCCTAGCAAAATATATATATTCGACGCATATAGGACCGATTATATGGATTTTTTTTGTCATTGGTAACGTTTGTAGATGGAGTGAAATAATACATGAAAAACATAATAAAAGACCATCAACCTATCGATTTGTAATTAAGTTTTATCCGGAGACTTTATATAACGTGCATTGTCTAAAATGATAAGAAGGTGTATTATGAGTTTGTTCCTTTCGAAGATTCTCTTTGGAAAAAGTTTGTTCCTTTCAGTATAATGCAAAGCAAGTTATAGTATATACATCCCCTATCATAGTTTTAGTATAACGCAAAGCAAATTTTAGTATCATATTCAAAACAAGTTTTAGTATAATGCAAAGGATGTTTTAGTATAATGTTCAAAGTTTTAGTAATTCTAAAGAGTTTTCTACAAATCATAGAACGAATTAGCATTACACTAATGTGGGTTTTTGTATAGTTTCATTCTACACTATATAATCAACCTAAATTCATATATTCTGGAGTAGTAAACAATAAACTTAAACTTCTTTTATATTCAAACAGTGGTTGTACACTGTACGAGTATATAGAACGACATAATATATTTCAGACCAATATCAGTAGAAAATATGATAAATATTCGGTTATACTATTTCGATGTTGGTCAAGATTAATTTAATTTTCAACTCTACCAAACCATAATCAATAAATAATATCATCATATTAAATTTACGAATTGTGTAACACATTTATATACTTAGGGAAATTTAGGTAAGTATATATTATGTATTCAGTCATAGAGGAAATAAATAAATACCAAAAACTTGATACACAAACTATTATATTTATCGAATATATATGCTTGATCGTCACTTCACCATGAGCCAATAATGGTAGTTAAAATTCAATACTAAAAAAACTTTGGCACCAAGTAATATAATTGCCAAAAAAATAATGGTAGCTAAGGACATCGCAATCGTCTTTGTCCGGTTCTAATAAAGAGCCAATTCGAATAATATTAGTTATTTATGAAAGTATAGTGTTTTGTAATATATATATAATATTGTGATATACAATTTCGCTGTATTCTGTATATAGAAATATTTATTTATTTTGATATAACCAACAAAATATTGCTTATATACTTCGTAACCAAGTCAATTTGATTTTGTGCATATATTACCATTACCCCATCCTATTAATAAAAATGATGTCTATATTTTGCCAAATATGTAATCAAAATAATATGATCGTTTGCAGAAACTCTTGATCACTAAGTTATTAATATTAAGTAATTTCTAACTTGCTGATTACCTTTTACTTACCATATTTCTTCATCACATTAAGTTACATACATTAATAATCTATAGTTAAGAGAAAATTAATCATTTATTCCATTACGCTTGCTAATAACTTGGTTAAACCCTACATAATTAAACTACATATATTAATATATACCCATGGACTTTGAACAAGAATGCAACGTAACACACCTCCTCCTAAAAAAAGTACGGAGACAAAATAAGAGGGAGTGAAAGAATCGTGAAGTGGGTGGTCTGAGGTTTGATTGTTTTCAGAATGAAAACCTATTCCCTTCTTTTTGTGAATCTCAGTGACACCAACAACATAAAATAGAGATCATAACTGGACCCATTTGGAAATGAAGTTAAAACATGGTCCAATAGTTTTCATAATTGGGGTTTTGTTTGATCTATCATTTAACCAAAATAAATATTTTTTGACCAAGATTTATGAAATACTATAACTAATTTCTCTTGATTACATTTAAACAAATTAACAATAATTTGAAGAGTCATTGACCAAATTCTAAAATCTCTTGATTACATTTTTTTAACACTAAATTATCATTCTAAGGGTTGGAGCCAAAGATACAATCCTCCATGAGGACTATGTCCTAGGAGAAAATGTCTGAAAATTTTAAGAATCTATCTCTCAGACAAAACTAAAAACAATAGAAAACAAGAAGAGAAAAAAGAGCCCACCAATAGGTGGTACTACAAAGCATCTCCTTACACCAGACAGGAGAAAATCCTTGCAACGAAAGCTTGAAAGCTATAAGAAGAACACCTCCTGCAACAACAAGTTCCTCAGCCATCTGAAACCTTCTGAAACCACATATGATTGGGTTTAACCATTATAAAAAATACGAGTGATTATTTTTCATATATTTAGTAGTACATTTTTTTTAATATTTCGTCCTGCGCAAGGCGCAGGTCTCATCCTAGTTTATAGTATATTATATATTTTTGGAGTATGTTTTAGAGTATTTTCAGGTTCTGGAGAACTTTGGTGATTCTGGAGCTTTTGGAGAAGCAGAACAACGCAGATGCGTCATATGTTTAGCTATGGAGGGAGACCTTCCTAAAATATTTAGAAATAGAAAGAGATAGATGAAGAAAGAAGAGAGAATATAACAGATTTGGACCGAAATGGAGAGATTAGTGAGGAATCATCATGAACACCAAGAACTAGAGAGAGAAACTTAAGAACAAGAGAGAGGGACTCAAAACAGTGTGTTTATTAATGAGAGCAAATGTTACAATAAATAGAACAAGGAAACAAGGGCATTTCGAATCAGGAGCATGTGTAGTCAAAGAGGGAGGAGCGCCTGGTTTGAAACTAGCCAATGGTGTGGCTCACATGTGTGAAGCATCGTGGCATCTTGGTTAAGATCCTGACAGCCTGACACAGCTGTCAGGCGCGCCCCCTTATCCATCTGACAGTAAGAAGCTCATGGTAAAGCAACCAAGGTAAGTCCTGATCAGTTACCTTCCACCCGGGTAACTTGGACAGCCTTAGTCCTTGTACGGCCTTGTACGGCCTTGTACGGACACTGTACGGCCTTTGCCCCTTCAACTCTAATCTTCTCCCTTGACACTCCATTTCCTCATGTTGTTCCTTTGCATCTCCAATATACTTCATCATAACTCAACACTCCCCCTGAAGCTTGACAATGTAGTGGTCAAGCTTGGAAGCCATGAGTTCTTCCTCATTAAAAACCTCACCAAGGAAAACCCATTGGGACAAAACCTTGATGAGAAAAAAAGAGTGAAGAAATCATGACTAAGGGATTTAGCTGCTGCTGGGGTTAAGATCAATGAGCCCCAACCTGATATGAATGGACTCAATGGTCTTCTGTTTTGCAGCCTTAGTAAACACATCTGCAAGCTGATCTTCACTCCTTGTATAACATGGCAGAATCACTCCAAGGACAATCATCTGCCTCACCTTGTGACAATCAACCTCAATATGCTTGGTCCTCTCATGGAACACTGAATTTGTAGCAATGTGAATGGCAGCTTGGTTTTCACAATGCATTGTCATTGGAGTAGCCTGCTCAAAGTTCAAGTGCTTCAGTATCCCTTTTATCCAGATAAGCTCATTGGTCAGTTTCAGCATTGCCCTATACTCAACTTCAGAACTGGAGCATGACACCACTTTCTGCTTCTTGCTCTTCCAAGTAACTAGGTTCCCTCCAATGAAGGTGAAATACCCTGTGGTGGACCTCCTGTCAGCTCTATCACCAGCCCAATCAGCATCACAGTAGCCAACCACTTCAGTGCTTCAATTGCATCCCGTCCATACTCATTGGCCTGGTGATCCATTCAGATAGCTCAATATCTTGTCCACCATGTTCCAGTGATGCTCCTTTGGTACTTGCATATGTTGGCTCACCTGATTCACAGCAAAACATATATCAGGCCTTGTAATAGTTAAGTAGATCAACATACCAACAAGCTTTCTATAAAGCTTGGCATCATGGAAGCTTATACCCATCTTCAAGTGGCATCTTGGCTGTCTTTCCTCCAAATTTACCTGCATCTTTCAAAAGATCAAGTGTATACTTTCTTTGGGACATGAACAAACCTTCCTTGGACCTACATATCTCAATCCCAAGGAAGTATTTCATTTCTCCCAAGTCTTTGATTTCAAACACAGATTTAAGAAAATCCTTTGTGGCTTGTATACCCATTTTGTCACTCCCTGTTATGATGATATCATCAACATAGACAAGTAGAACAATGATACCTGAAGGTGTAGTGAGAGTGAAGAGAGTATGATCCAATTCTGACCTTCGAAACCCACACCCATTCAGAGTAGTGCTAAGCTTAGTATACCAGGCTCTAGGGGATTGTTTCAATCCATAAATGGCTTTCTTCAATCTCAATACATTTCCTGGCTTCACAAGACCTTCAAGACCAGGTGTAGGATGCATATACACTTCATCTTCAAGCTCCTCCTGAAGAAAAGCATTCTTCACATCCATTTGCCATAAACCCCACTCAAGATTTGTTGCAATGGACAAGACAATCCGAATGGTATGAAGCTTAGCAACTGGAGCAAAAGTATCAATGTAATCCTCTCCATAGGTTTGTGTGAATCCTCTAGATACCAATCTGGTTTTGTGCCTCTTTATCTTCCCATTTGGTAAGTACTTAATGGTAAAGATCCATCTACTTGATACAGCCTTCTTCCCTTTTGGTAACTCACTTTCATACCATGTCTCATTCCTTATCATAGCATCTGCCTCATCACCAACAGATTTCTTCCACTGTTTGTCTTTTATGGCCTCCTCATAAGATCTTGGTAAATGACTCATATCCAGACTGGTCATGAAAGAACAATGCTCACTAGGAAACTCAACAAATGAGCACACAGCCTGACTTGGATGTTCAACAACTTGAGCATTAAAATATACCCTTGTATTCACCCAATTTGATGGGTCCTTCTTAACCCTTGTGCTCCTTCTCAATGGAGCCACCACAGGTTCATCAACCTCAGCAGGTTGAACTTTTTCTTGCATATGACTGGATTGAACTTCTTCTTCTTCATGATCCTCATCCTGATCATTCCTCTCAGTACCAACTTCATTTCGCATCACATCTTGATCTGGACTACCTGAATTTCCTTCTCCATGATTTTCCCCCTCAGGTTCATTTCCCCCTTCAAGATCAACGTGTGATGTGTCTTCAGCTTCATGGGGTTTAGGTATTTCCCTTCTTCTCTGATCCGGGTTCATATTGATCCCAAGAGTCTCCAAAATATGGCTCAGGCTGGTGGCCTTATCAACCTCTTGACATAGATCCTTTAAATCCTTCCATCTCTTCTCTTCATAATACCCTTGTGTCTCCATGAACTTCACATCTCTGGAAACAAGAACTCTTCTAGTCTTGGGATCAAAGCATTTATACCCTTTCTGAGTTGTTGAATACCCAATGAACATGTCCCTAGTACTCTTTGGTTCCAGTTTATTCCTTATCTCACTAGGCACCATGACAAAGCACACACATCCGAATACCGTTAGATGACTCAAAGATGGCTTGGTTCTGTTTAGGACCTCAAATGTTGACTGATCCTCTAGCACCCTGGCTGGTATCCTATTGATGAGGTAGCAGGCAGTCATCACAGCATCACTCCAATGCCTCTTTGGTACATTAGTTTGGAACATCATTGACCTTGCTACTTTCATAAGATTCCTATTCTTCCTCTCAGCCACTACATTTTGCTGAGGAGTATAAGGGCAGCTAGTCTGATGTAGGATCCCATGTTGAGCTAGGTGTTGCTTGAAAGCGTGGCTTGTGTATTCCCCGCCATTATCAGACCTAAAAATCTTTAACTTGGCATTGTAATGGTTAGACACATAGCTTTGAAAATTCTTAAATGCATCACATGAACCCTATCCTTAGTTTGAATGAGTGTTATCCAGGTGTATTTAGATTTTTCATCTATGAATGTAACAAAGTACTTATAGTTCTCTCTAGACAAACATGGTGCCGTCCAAACATCAGAAAAGTAGTGTTCATAGATAGTAGATGATTTCTGAAAAACAGTCTTACAATGCTTGCCTAACACACAAGCTTTACAATCATTATTTTCAAATACAACACCTGGTAACATTAAACTTAAAGCTCTAACATGAGGGTGACCTAATCTAGAATGTCACAATGCATCATTTTTCAGAACTTACTTGAAAGAGTAAATAGAACTAGAAACATGAGCTAAGTCTTCAAGCATATATAGTTCTCCCTTGGTAACTCCTCTTCCAATCATCTCACTGCTTTTAATGTCCTGAAACTTAACATCATCAGGACTAAAGATAACATTACATTGCAGATCAGTGGTGCACCTTTTAACAGATAAAAGATTAGAAGTAAACTCAGCCATAGAGAAAGCTCTAGATTCTTTTTCAAACAGTTTCAGATTACCTATTCCTTTAATAGGAATCTTATCACCATTTGCAATCATTACATGACCATGAGCAGGTTCTAAATCCTTAATAAGACTAGTGTCACTAATCATATGGTGAGAGGCACCAGAATCAACAATCAATGGTTTAGTCACATTCTGAGCAGTGTAGATCCTAGGTGATTCATTTCCATTGTCTAATGAGCTTGGTTTCACTAGCAACCTATCAATGATTCCAGATAAAGAGTTTGTACTATCCATCAATCTATCAATGGTTCTAGGAACTCTATAAGCAGCATAGGAATAACCAAGGATATTTCCAAGAGGGTGACCAGACTCCTTGAGAGCTTTGATTAGAGCCTCAATATCAGACTTCCTGATCACTTCATTCTCCATGCTCTTCAGGGCAGTATGTTGAGAAGCTAAGGCCTTCCCTTCACTTTCTTTACCTCGCAGGTTTGACCCAGCACCAGATGAACCAGCCTCACTTGCTTCAGACAAATGTTCTCTAGCTTCCCTTTCCTTCATGAACTTTGGTGGTTTAAGATGGGGATGGAGGATCCAACACCGAGTCCTCTTGTGACCAGGCTTCTTGCAATGATCACAGTTGCCTCCAAACCTCCTATCATCACCATACTTCCTGTCTTCAGTCCTGTACATTGCTTTATTAGCTTGCACAGTCTCAGCTTTGTTAGCTAGAGACAAGTCTCCTTCGCCTCTAAATAACCCAAGTGACCCTTCCTCCTTCTGGATTTGAGCACATACTTCCTCTAGAGATGGAAGCTTAGAGGACCTCAGTATGTGCTTGATCATATCATTAAAGGTAGGATTCAGACTCAACAGCAACCCAAACACTTGATCTTGCTCACGCCTCTCCATGAGTGTCTCCTGATCAGTAGTGTTGGGTCTTAGCATCTCCAGCTCAGACCAAATAGCTCTGAACTTACCCAAGTGTTTGGTGAACTCAACCTCTTCTTGCACCAGTGTATTGATGGCTCTCTTCACCTCAAACACCCTGCTCAGATTGGAAATGTTCCCATATACCTTCTGGAGTGTCTCCCACAAGGCCTTTGGAGTCTCACAGTAGCTATAAGCTTCAAGAGATACTTGTATCACAGATAACACCATCAGATCCTCTTGAGCCCACTTATCTTGGTCGACCAAAGCAAGCTCCTTTTCACCTCCATCATCACCAACAACTGTTTTGGACCTCCATCAGTGATATGAGACCATAAACCCTTGCTCCCAATGGCTGTCTTCACCAGCCTAGACCACAACAGGTAGTTACCACCACCTTTCAAAACCACATGAACAGCCATGATCTTGTTTCCTTCCACCTTGCCTTCCTTGACTCAGATGAACACCAAAGATTGAATCTTGAAATGAAGCTGAAGACTTGCGAACTCAATACCCAGAAACTGAGCAACCTGGCTCTGATACCATAAAATATTTAGAAATAGAAAGAGATAGATGAAGAAAGAAGAGAGGCTAGAACAGATTTGGACAGAAATAGAGAGATTAGTGAGGAATCATCATGAAAACAAAGAACTAGAGAGAGAAACTTAAGAACAAGAGAGAGAGACTCAAAACTGTGTGTTTATTAAGGAGAGCAAAGGTTACAATATATAGAACAAGGAAACAAGGGCATTTCGAATCAGGAGCATGTGTAGTCAAAGGGGGAGGAGCGCCTGGTTTGAAACTAGCCAATGGTGTGGCTCACATGTGTGAAGCATCTTGGCATCTTGGTCAAGATCCTGACAGCCTCGCTCAGCTGTCAGGTGCGCCCCCTTATCCATCTGACAGTAATAAGCTCATCGTAAAGCAACCAAGGTAACTCCTGATCAGTTACCTTCCACCCGGGTAACTTGGACTGCCTTAGTCCTTGTACGGCCTTGTACGGACTGTACGGCCTTGTACGGACTGTATGGCCTTGTATGGCCTTGTACGGCCTTGGCCCCTTCAACTCTAATCTTCTCCTCTTTCCCTTGACACTCCATTTCCTCATGTTGTTCCTTTGCATCCCCAATATACTTCATCATAACTAAACACTTCCCATGGTGCGATTGAGCTGATCTTGCGTCATAAGATAGAGCTTTGAGTTAGCTTTCCAATACCACCGGTTTGAGATCATTCCGGATCCTAGAGCCAAAGTTATGCTTGTTTTACTGGAGAGTTGTTTGTCTGCCTCGCGAGAGGAAGCTGTCGAGAAGATGAATGAGTGTCGATCAACGGCACAGCATGAGTCTTGATTGACGACACAGATTTGGTGTCGATCGACGGTGATTCCAGAAGAAAGACCCGTCTTGTTTTATTGCCGACTTAAGTCCATAAGCCATCACAAATTACTAGAATACCCTTGGACGATTTAAAATCATATTTATATGTTTTCTAAGCCATTGTTGACGGCTAAAAAAACACTTACAAAGCTTTCTTTATTCATTGTTCTAGGGTGAGTAGAGAAGGGAGGAACTTCTGCAAATTCCTCTTGGAACTCCTTTGGTTCTTTATATTATAACTATTCTATTCATCTATGATTTCTATGACAAAGATCATGTTAGAGTAGATCTCTTGTAGGTTTAGGGTTTATTAATGGCATTGATGGATTAGCCAAACAATATAATTGCTAGGGTGATTATTAGATCTATCAGTAGAATTGTGTTTATTGCTTGTGTTCTAGAGTAGCTAACTAGAACCATGATCATAGGATAGTTAGGCGCAAGCGAGAGCATGGTCTACTACCTGAATTATTCATGTTGAGCTAGATTGTTAGAAACAAACGAAAGTTTGATTTAGTTAATTTAGTGAATTTATCGAAGTAGGTCTTAAAGCTTCACTCAAGAGACCATCGATCGACGCATGATCATTGCCATCAATCGACAATTATTGTGTCAAAGCAAGAGCTGAGACATCGGACTTAGTCAATAAATTAGACTCGCATCGAGAGTTGGTCGTCTTTTACATTAGATATTGAGTTCTATGGTTAATACTCTTAGTTTCTATCCTCTATAATCCACTTGCCTAAAATCCTATATCTAGCTACTTATTATTATTGTTTACTTACCAATCAATCAATTAGCTATTATAGTTTATTTACTGCTTATTAATCTATTTGCCTAGCTTAATCGCGACTGTATTGAGTTTATTGTGTGCCTACGCTTCCTGTGGATTCGATCCCTAAATACTACTATTTGACCTCTCTTGGCAAGAGTAGTTCATAAGGTTAATTTGATAGAGTTTGCATTGAAATACATAAAAACCCTCTTGTCAACAAGCAAAAGGTAAGTCTGGGGAAGTTGATATAAGCTATTTATTACCAGTTTTAGGCCATATTATAGGCTCTATTTAGGGTCTATTATGTGTGTCTAGACTATGTTTTGGAGTATTTATAGGTCCAAGTACTCATTGGAAGCAATTAGAGCTTTTGGGCTGTTTTAGAGCATTTAGGATGCTCAGCCAAAAACTCAAAGTCGGATCCAGTTTATGCGTGAAGCATCGATCGACGTCACACCTTGTGCGTCGATCCACGGCCAATTTGGCTGCAAGATTAATGAAGACTTGACAAATTACAAGTTTTACCCAAAAATCTCATCATTTGTAAGATAAGTCCCTGGCCGAAATTGAGACTATTTATTAGGATTTTCTATCTTAGTTTTAGAAGAAGCCGTTTTAAAAGGCAGAGAAGACAAAAAGAAAGATTTGTCTTCTAGTGACAAAAGTTTTAGAGTTGAGAGTTGGAACACCTTGCTACATCTATTGGAGAGAGAGCTCTGACCATTATTACAGAGAAGATCTTGAATTCTTTATCTTTTTACTCAGTTTATTCTATCCAATTTATTCAGATTTTGTCAGAACCAAAATCCACACCGTCAATTTTCGTAAACTTTAGGAAGTCAGGAAGCCCTTACTTTTCCAGGAGATCCCGGATAGTCTGCTTTAAACCAAATGCAATGCAATCAAACGATAAGAACAAAAAAATAGTAAAGAGTTGATAAAATAAAAGGAGAGCGAAAAAAATCTTATTCCGAATCTGTGTTTAAGTGTTTACAAGAAAGAAATACCTTGGCCAAAGAGCTGTTGGCGAGATCCTAGTTCTAGTAACGTAAGACGACAAATCCCTAACCGAGTAGCTTGATATCAAAAAATGGAAATAAATGCATATTGCTCTAAGTTTGCTATGAATGCTAAAAAATCTCTCCCCTTGTCTCCAGCTTCGCCTTCTCTTATATACTCGTCTTAAAGGCGGTTTTGCGCTTCCTTTTCTGCCCCTGGTCGAGTTTATCACTTTGGGAATATTCCTTTTTCTCTCCATCTTCATGGTTATCTTTGTAAACTTTGCATTTATCTTCTGATTTCTCCATATTTATCTTTGTGTGAATAAAGATCGACTATCGTAACACTATTGGGCTAGGTTCCGTGTGAAAACTAAGCGGGTCTTTTAGTCGCGCTTTAGGCCTCTCGGCCGGTTTTTCCGACTTTGAGCATTTTTGCGTTTTCTCCAAAAGACCGTCTTTGATACAACGTCAATTTTAAGCATGAGTTCAAACTTCTCGTATAGCTTAGGCAACTTTGGAGTTAAGCCAAC
This sequence comes from Sinapis alba, assembly GCA_012274485.2. NCBI lineage: Eukaryota > Viridiplantae > Streptophyta > Magnoliopsida > Brassicales > Brassicaceae > Sinapis > Sinapis alba. The sequence continues at coordinate 379,041 of MU105611.1, read as the reverse complement.
AGTTCATGTTTTATACGATCGGTTTGAACTTTATACGAAAATGAGTCTTCGCGGTTTTTATCATAAAGTTTCAATGGTAACTCTGATTGAGACGAAACAAAAAGCATTTCGATCGTGATTTGAAGGGAAATGCAAAGGAGAGATACATGTCGCCATATGGGGATCCAGGCTTGGAGAGCCGAGGTCGCCATATGGCGACCCAGGCTTGGAGAGCTAAGGTCGCCATATGGCGACATGGTCTTTGAAGGGTTAGGTCGCCATATGGCGACCCAAATTCAGAGAGTCTAGGTCGCCATATGGGGACCCAGACTGTGTGGGTATAGGTCACCATATGGCGACCCGGACTCGGAGAGTCTAGGTCGCCATATTGCGACCCGGACTGTGTGGTTCTAGGTCACCAAATGGAGACCCGGGTTGTATGGATTTAGGTCACCATTTGGCGACTCGTAAGCCTGGTGTGCAGGTCGCTATATGGTGACTCGTACCTTGTGCGTGCAGGTCACCATATCGCGACCCGTACCTTGCGTGTTTAGGTTGCCATATGACGACTTATGCTCTGCGTGTGCGGGTTGCCATATGACGACTTGTGCTCTGCGTGTGCGGGTCACCATCTGGCGACCCATTCTCCCTGATTGCAGGTTGCCATATGGCGACCCGTGCTTGCAGGTCGCCATATGGCGACCCGTGCTTGCAGGGTGCGAGTCACCATATGGCGACCCATGCTTTCCAAGTGTAGGTTGTAATATGGCGACTCATGCTTGTAGGGTGCGGGTCACCATATGGTGACCCATGCTTCCCAAGAGCAGGTCGCCATATGGCAACCCGTTCTTGCAGGGTGTGGGTCGCCATATGGCAACCCGTGCGTGCAAGGTGGTACTCGCCGTACGGTGACTTGGTCCTTGTCGCTTGATCGTTTTTTGAAAGTTTTCGTGAGCCGAAGCTTCGAAAGAAGCATTTTCTGGGGACTTGAGCCGCTGATTTCGCCATGACCAATTTTGACTCCAACAGTTAGCCCCCCAACTCGTTAGGCCGTGAGTCTTTAGCGAGAGGCTTTGGCGAGCGATTTTAGGCTGGTTGTGAAAATTATAGGGAATCATCGGCCGAGAGTTTGAGGGTGAATAGTAAATTTTTTGCTTATATGTAGGTGGAGTAAGTATTGAGATTTTACTCACTTGTTCACTTTCTCCAAGGTAGAATTTTTCTCTCTCATTCTCTCCTATTGTCTTTCTCCTTATTTTACTCTTTGAAATCATGTCTACCAAGAAGAGAGCTTCTAATAAAGTCGAGATCCGTCATATTAGTCTTGACGATGCTCGGAATGACAAAGAAGTTATCCCTAAACCTGAGTCTTTTCCGCATTTGGTTGACTCTGGGGAGGCCAAGGCCTATTGGGCTGCTTCATGGGAAGGTTTGACCCCTCCACATGAAGCGCAATTTCCTAGCAGGCCTCCCCATTGGTGGGACCGAAGTCTTCCGAGCAAGAGCTCATACCCATTCCTTGACACTGTTCGAGAGTTCGGCCGTATTCCGGAAGACGTGGAGTTCTGGATTCTGCGATACGGTGAAAGGGCAGATGATCCCCCGGTGGGCCACTTGTTACGAGGCGCACATTGTGTGTTGTTGTCTATGGTTTCCAATCCCGAAGATCATCGTTCTTACTCTGAACCGCTTTGGTTTATCGATCAGTCAAATCAATCTTACGGGTCTTCAGCACATCCTTGGGATCTTGGTCCTAAGTTACGAGCATGGGGTGCCCCTTAGTGTTGACAATTTTGAAGCTCTTTTGAAGCCACTGGCCGTGACGGGGGGAATATATCGTCTTGTGCCTTGCACCCACATGTCGATCATCGGGAGACAATCTCGAATGGTCATGCGTGGGAGAAATGCTTCTTTTTCGTCCACGTCAATAGCGCGTCGGTTGAAGAAAGTTGCATTCCTGTTTTCCACAGTGAATGGGGTCGTTATGGTACTGCTTGGATATACGTACGTTTCTTGTTCCGTCGATATCTAAGTTTTTTGTTCTTTGTTTTTGCAGAGACCAACCCTTTACCTAAATTCCCGGAGCACTTGATCGTTGTGAGGGATTTTCTTTGGACTGGTTCGTTCTTTTGGACTTCTTTCACTCAAAAGCGAGTCCGGAAGGCTTTGAAAGATACCCAGTCGCGATGTCATCCTGAAATGGTCGTGGAAGAGGGATGTGAACCGGCAATGGATGAATTCTTGTCGAGGGACATTCCGGTGTCTCGAGGGAACTCAGGACCTTCCAAGGGAAAAAGGGTCGAGGTAGGCGATCTCAAATTTTCGTCAGATGACTTCTCCTTGCCTGGATGGCCTTCCAACTTTGTTCGGGCAACGTGAGTGGCGCTAGCGATTTTTCCCTGCTGGATAGTAACTTCGACGACCTTTTCAAGGATCTTCCGGCCAAGTTCGATCTTCTTCCCACCGTGGATGGTTAGGCGAGGTCGAAGCAATTGTGGAGGGTTTAAGGATGGTCAATGCGGTTAGTAATTCGAGATTCGCTTATCTCTCCATATATTCTTTCGAATTATGTTTGCTTAGCTTTAAACAAGTACACGGACTGCTCTCATTCAACTCGGTTCTCGAGGCGAACAACTGGGAGCCGAGACTCTGCTGTTTGAGAGCTGAGATGGTAGAGAGCGAGTTTGCTCTTCTCCGAGAACAGGGTACCGACCATAACGAGGATCTGGAGAGGAAGCACGCTAAGGAGCTTCGTCGTGCGGAAAGGCGAGGGAAACATTAACTCGCTGCGGTGGTCGCTGGTCGCGCTGCTCAGTTCAAACCTGAGTTCGGAAAGCTTAGGAAAGCCCAAGAGCTTATGGGCGATTTCAGAGAGTGTCGTGGAGCCGTTGGTTCCCTGTCACGGACAAAGGTCGAGGGCTATGTTTTTGAAGCTGAGATGGACACGATGACCAGCTATATGGGCGAGTACGAAGGCGCCGATGCTATGGTCTCTCCTCTCAAGGAGAAGGTTATGGGATGTTGGGATCCTATCCCAGTTTACCCTGATACGGAGGAGACCATGACATGGGTTGCCGACGAGGGGGTTGAGGTGAATCAGTAGTTTGGCACGTTTGGTTGTTCGATGTCGGGAAATTTTGAGCTTGACCCTTGAATGATACGTTTGTGGCTACAGTTAAGTTTTAGTTGTGTCGGGCCGAATGTGGCCGTTATTAAGTTTATGCTTAGGCCAAATGTGTCTGTGTTTTATTTGAGACTGAACATACGTGGCTTCGAATCCCTGCCTTTAATGGCTTATATATTGAAGAACAATTCATATTTTTGAAGAGTTTTGAGAAGTTTTGATTTCGATTTGTGTAGAAGGAAGAACGTGAGTTGTCATCTCGCATCTAACTTGTATTTGTGTATCGTTTTATTTGTTGCTCATTCTAGATGCGTCGAAAAGTTATGTGAGCATTTAGATCTAAACGAAATACATGCTTTCAGGATCTTGTATCTTTCGATATTGATGCCTTGAGATGTTAGAGACCACTGTGCTGGGTTTAAGGCAAGACGTAGGTTTACTTTTGGTTAAGGCTGTGCGGTGACTAATCGGCTTTCGTTTTGCATGTTGAGATCTCAACCTGATTCCATACCGCTTTAAAGTTTGTGATGTGTTCTTGGCTTATACGACTTGTATGGTCGAAATCGAGCATCTCTCCAAGGATAATTTTTAAGTCTCTTGGAAGTGCTGACCACAATTGCGGATTTTTTGTGCGCAATTATCCTATCCGGAGGTATGAGAACCATTCGTGAGAAAGGTTAGGTGCGTCAGTTTAGGACGGCTAATGTACTCGTCGGGGCTAATCGGCGAGTAAGGTGTAAGAGTGAGTGCTCGTTTATGATTATAGTCGCAGGCAGACTGTTTCTGAATTTTGAAAATATATTTTTGGAGGTTTCATGCGATGTTTCACATTATGCTCTGAAAGTATAAGGTCTGTAAGTTGACGATTCCGGGTGTGAACTGATATTTGACCTTTTTGAGGACAGGGCCTCGATGGTGTTTTACCGGAAGGTGTTTTACGAGTAAGTGATTGTAGCAAAGAGTTTGGTTCGTAATTGGATAGTTTGGAATAGTTTTAGATGTTCATACGATAAAAAAGACTTTGCAAGATTTGCGTTTTCTTATTATCAATTTTTTTTAAAAAAAATATCTAATACAAGGCAAATATTTAACATGTGGAAGTATGCGAGTATATGTATACGTACCCACTCCCCCTTTTTAAGAAAGGGGGATAACTGAACTTGTCGTTTGGACAAGTTGCCTACGTACCTCTTTCGAGGATCAAGCCATCTCGTAGTTCAGTGTTTTGGCGGCGAGTGTTTCTACTCAGTCGTAGTTGCATCGACCACTCTGGTCATGGTGACTGTAGCAGGGTCAATGTCTTTTTTCCGGTATTGTATCCTCCGGTTAGGTTGTTGCGTTGGTCTCAGACGTTTTCGTGTTTTGTTTGTTCAGAGCTGTTGCTTGGGGTAACGATTTCGGCTCATCTTTTGTAGAGACGTTTTCAGCCGGTGGCATAGTCGTTTTTGTTTGTTTGGGTTTTACCATCGAAGTAGTCGTGATTTTCCTTAGCTTGTGTTCAGCTAAGAGACAGAGTCGCGACTGTTTCTTGCTACCCTAGTTCACGGCAGTTCCGTTTTGAGTTGGGAACTTAATGCCTAGGTGGTAGGTTGAAGGGACTGCCTTCATGGTGTTGGGCCAGGGAGTGCCCATGATTTCATTGTAGATTGCGGGGTAGTCAACGACTGCTAAGTTGACGATTTTTTTCACTTCCTTTGCCATGACCGAGAGTTTGATCGATATGAGAGTCATTTCGGTTATGCCAGAGAAACCGGTCAACGGTTTTGGCTTTGGTACGACATCTTTTAGTTTGGCGTTCATCCTCCTTAGTGTATCGCGGAAGATGATGTTGACTGTACTTCCAGTATCGATGAGGACTCTAGCGACCTCGAGATCGTTGATTACAAGATCAATGACGAGTGGGTCAAGTGAGGTTAATCAATTTCGCAAGCTTCCTCCTCCTCGAAGGTGATGGAGTTATTTTAGTTATCCGAGGGCGGAGACCAGGTTGGCCAGCTCTCACTTGCTTCTGCCTTTCGTTTATAGGCCTTGATCGACGATACCGTGTCACCACAAACTTGCGATCCTCCGATAATCATGTTAATCTTGCGACGGTTGTTGTCGTTGCCCTTCTCATCCTGTCTCCTTCCGTGTATATCTCCCGAAGATTTTTCAGTTTGGGGAGGTTTGTCGTTTATTGGAGGATGATCAGAGTCACGGATGAGGTCTTTGATGCCTGTTACCCCGTAGAGTTCTCCCGCGACTAGTTTTGCTGCCAATCTCGCTCCGAGAACTTTGCAGTTAACGGTCGAGTGGCCGAGAGTCTGATGGAAGTCGCAGAAGATGTTCTCATTGTAATTGGAGTTACGGATCTATGTATTGCCCGAGGTTCGTCCTTGCTCAGAGACGGAGTTGATGGCATAGTTATGCGCTCCCTCGGTTTCTTCTCCTTCGCGATGGGCAGTTTTCTTCTTTTTGACTTCTTATCTGAAGTCGGATCTCTCAAAGAAGTTTTCATCGGTTTGTGATTTTTCGACAGCACCTTGGTCTCTTCCTCAATTATGACGTAGTCTGTGGCCTTGTGTAAAGCATCCTGATTGGTTCGCGGTGTCTCAAAGGTGATCCACTTCCTGTACTTTGATTTGTACCAGAGCGTCTTTCAAAGCACGTCTATGGCTATCTTATCGCTGATCCCGCTGACTCCTGCCATAACAAGTTTAAATTGGTTGATAAAGATGCGGAGTGATTCATCCTCTCTTTGAGACAAGCTCCATAGGTCAACGTCGGAAGTTTCTCAGTTGATAAACATCGAGTATTGCTTGAGAAACTTTGAAGCGAGTTGGCGGAAGTTTCCAATGGAATTTTGCCTAAGGCCGGACAACTATTCGAGCGCGGTTCCATAAAGATTTTTGACAAAGAGGCGGAATTGGCCGGCATATCTTTCATTGTAGGTACCTTGATCTTTCCTGGATCCGAAACCCTGGTGTTTACGATATGGGGCGTGAAAGGAGTTTTAAGAGCTTCCTCGAGCAGCTGGTCGATCTCAGGTGTGGAGCTAGTCACATGGTGGAACTTCAATTTCACCGCTTTTACTTCCATAACTGTTCTCATGAGATCAATACAAAGATCGCAGATCTCAGAGTCATCCTTAGCAGTTTTCCGAGTTTGTCGGTGTTTGCTGCGAGTTTTCCGTGTCTGCTCTTCAACCAACTTCTCCTGCTCTACCTAGAAGATGTTTTTCTTCCTCTTCCGTCATGGGTTATCGAGCAGGTCCTCCTGGGACATGTGGCTCCTTCTCCTTCGTGGATGCACGTCCGCGTCTTGGTCCAAAGGCTCGGACTGACTGCTGGAATCCACATTAACGCGCTCGATTTCCCCTTCTTCTTTGTCCTCTTCCAATGGTGGAAGATTGCCCGGATTTTTCCATGCTGGCGCATGAGTGATTTTGTCTGGTACTTTTTCGACTGATTTTCTTGCGCGTTCGCGGACCGATCCAAAGGAGTCGCAAAATCGAGTCTTATTTCTTGGAGCCTAGTGGTCCCGCGAGGAAAGACAGCCCGGGTTCTCGCAGTTAGGGTTTTGACCTGTTTAGCAAGAGATCCCATGAGCTTACCCTGCTCTTCCACCCTTTTTTCATAGGCGGAGATTATTTTTTTTATCTCCTCGACTGCCGCGGTGTTGGGCTCATCGTTAACCGTGGGAATGTTGGTCGCAGGAGTGTTGTCAATGTTATCACAACTCGAGTCGTAGTGAGGCTGTTGGTTGTTGATATCGTTAGCTGACATGCTTGACTAGGCGTTCTGCGGTTTCTAGAAAGATTAATCCATAAGGTCCCCCTCCTTCTAGTGCAAAACTGTGGGAACCAAAATCCACACCGTCGATTTTCGTAAACCTTAGGAAGTCAGGAAGACATAACTTTCCCAGGAGATCCTAGATAATCTGGTTTAAACCAAACGCAATGCAATCAAACGATGAGAACAAACGAAATAGAAAATAATCGATAAAATAAAAGGAGACCGAAAGAAATCTTATTCCAAATCTGCGTTTAAGCGTTTACAAGAAGGAAAGAGCCTTGGCCACAAGAGCTGTTGGCGAGATCCTAGTTCTAGTAACGTAAGACTGCAAATCCCTAATCGAGTAGCTTCATATACAAAACATAAATAAATGCCTATTGCTCTAAGTTTACTATGAATTGTAAAAAATTGCTCCCCTTTTGTCCAGCCTCGCCTTCTCTTATATACTCGTCTTAAAGGAGGTTTTGCGATTCCTTTTCTGCCCCTTGTCGAGTTTATCACTTCGGGAATATTTCTTTTTCTCTCGATCTTCATAGTTATCTTTGTAAACTTTGCATTTATCTTCTGATTTCTTCATAATTATCTTTGTGTGAATAAAGATAAACCTTTGTAACACTACCGGGCTAGGTTTTGTGTGAAAGCGTAAGCGGGCCGTTTAGTCGCACTTTAGGCCTCTCGGCCCGTTTTTCCGACTTTGAGCGTTTTTGCGTTTTCTCCGAAAGACCGTCTTTGATACAACATCAATTTTAAGCATGAGTTCAAACTTCTCGTACAGCTTAGTCAACTTTGGAGTTAAGCCAACCGTTGCCGTTTTATACGATCGGTTTGAAATTTATAGGAAAATGAGTCGTTGCAGTTTCTATAGTAAAGTTCCAACAGTAACTCTGATTGAGACGAAACGAAAAGCATTTCAATCGCGCTTCGAAGGGGAATGCAAAGGAGAGACACAGGTCGCCATGTAGCCACCCATGCTTGGAGAGCTGAGGTCGCCGTATGGCGACCCGATCTTTGAAGGGTTAGGTCACCATATGGCGACCCGAATTTGGAGAGTCTAGGTCGCCATATGGCGACCCGGACTGTGTAGGTCTAGGTCACCAAATGGCGACCCGGGTTGTACAGGTTCAGGTCACCATTTGGCGACCTGAAAGCCTGGTGCGCAGGGAGCCATAAGGCGGCCTGTACCTTGCGTGTGTAGTTCACCATATGGAGACCCACACTTTGCGTGTGTGGTTCGCCATATGGCGACCCATGCTCTGCATGTGCGGGTCGCCATATGGCGACCCATACTCTGCGTTTGCGGGTTGACATATAACGACCCACGCTTCCAGGGTGCGGGTTGCCATATGGCTACCCATCCTTCCCTAGTGCAGGTCGCCATATGGCGACCCGTGCTTGCAGGGTACGGGTTTCCATATGGCGACCCATGCTTCCCAAGTGATGGTTGCGATATGGCGACCCTTGTTTGGAATTGGGACTCACCGTACGGTGACTTGCTTCTTGTGGCTTGATCGTATTTTAAAAAAAATCATGAGCCAAAGCTTTGAATGAAACATTTTTCGGGGACTTGAGCCATTGATTTCGTCGTAACCGATTTTGACACCAATAGACTTTAATCATGTTCTTTTTTGCCATGTCTGAGTAATCCGTTGTTAGAATTAGGGTTCTTCAATAGTAGTAATGTCTTGTTGATTTTATAGAATTGTTAGGGTAATCTTCTTGGTTCTTTGTTTAAGTTGTTTTTAATGCTAGATTTAATTTGATCACTTCAATCCTAGAAATTAGGGTTCCATAGCGCAAGCGAGGGCCTGGTTATGACCCTGAACTTATCTTAAGCAATCTAAATAACTGGTAACAAATGAGAGTTGAATTGGAAGTTTAGAGAACCCATCAAACCGCGAAACCAATACTCTTTGGAATGAGCATCGATCAACACCACCTTATTGACATCGATCGACACTCAGTCGAGATGCGCGATAGCGATCTCCTAAACTCTAAGGTTTGAGTTCGAGAACGGTGCTTAATTAAAACCCTAGCAAACTATTAATTTTCACTATCAAATACTACCTGAGAATATTCCCCAAGTTTAATCTCTTAATTTAACTTTCACAAACTAAATCAATCTTGAAATCATATTTATTATTATTATTACCATTTGTCTAGCTTTAATTCGAAAACAATAAGTCTATTGTGCAATCCCAGAGTCTCTGTGGATTCGATCCCTAATTGAACCTTTTATTTGAGAGAGTAAAGTGGGAAACAAGGTTGATTTGAGAGTGATATAAAAATACCCACATCATAAAGACATCAGAGCAGTTCTAGAGAGAGCTATTATGTTTGAGCAGACCTACATATGTTTACCAGAACATGCAGCAAAGATCAGTATGTCTATGGAGAATCAGCTGACATAAAGCAGAGCAGAGATTGATGATATTGTGCATGAGATCTACAAAGCTCGAGAGATGTCATTGGATGATTTCTACAAGAGGCTTGATGATGTTTACTATCCTATAGGCAACTGCGTCACCGGTTTGACTACACACATGGATGAGATAAAGTAATATTTGGATACTATACAGTGACAACATGCGACTGGGACAGACGAACCGGCATCGATCGACCGTACCCTACGACCATCGATCGACACTGAAGCCAATTGACAGAAGACAGCAGAAGAAACACAATTGGAACATAAGTTCGATGAGATTGTTTTTTCTCAAATCCTAATGAAAGAGGGTATTTCTAAACAGTTGGAGGATATATTAAAGACTACAGCTGCAAGACTTAGAATACATTCAATGGAGGTTGCTAAAGAAGATATAAAGAATGAGAAAACCAGAAGAGATGAGGCAATGAGGAGCTTCATTGGTACATGGTTTCAGAAGAGTAGAGAAGATGTAGACACTTGTTTTCCAAGTTTTGATCCACCTCCATATTGGTCACAACGTTCAAACGTCGAGCTTAAGACTATAACCAAGCACTGAATGGGAGGCAACCCATTGTTTAGTAAGTTTTAATTATTTTTTGATTATATTAGTCTAATTTCGGATTTATTATATTATTGCAAGTTTTTAAAAAAGAAGGAAGATAGTCTGCATACAGAGTATCAACCGACACTTGATCACTGTCGATCGACAAAGTAACCCTAGTATCGACCGATCGCCACTTAACTGTGTCGATCGACGGTCACCATCAGAAAAGCATGTATATCATTTTCCTTGTTAAATTTGGTCCTTTTGATCTATTTTCTTCACCAATCTGAGACTGTATAACACGTGTGATAGTGTTGTTTAAGTATGGGGGAGGTTTACTGATATTGTGTTCTATTTTGAGTCTTATACTTATATATAAAAAAGAAACTTACAGGTGAAAAATCGACTGACACCATAGAGGCACCATCGGTTTACAATGGATCGCGACCATCGATCGACCGCACCTGCCTACCATCGATCAACACTCTCTTACAGAGAGAGGTATCAAGTTTCCTACTTAATTTAAGTCTGGGGGAGGTTCGCTAATGCTATTTGATTTGTTTTGAGTTTTATTTACTATATATATATATAAGTTTTTCAAAAAGTTTTATTGAGTCAAGAAAGGGACTATGATCAAGATTTATTATTGACTAACCACACTTTAGCACCATTCTTAGAAGGTTGTTTGCAAAGATTACTAGAGATACCAAAGTGGATCATCATGCCACTATATCACACTTGCTTAGAAAGTTTGAAGGAACTGGAGATGATTTCCAACACTAATCCTGACATTATTAACTTGCTTTGGGGCTTGGTATACTCTTGATTGGATTCCTTCTGCAAGTCTGTAGGTACAAGTCATTACACCTTTGGTTCTCTTCTCTCTCTCTCTTCAGCATATACTTACAAGCTTAAAAGACTGAGATGACTTCCCGAGATGCAGAGGGGTAGGTACATTACCAATGACCCTACTATTCTAATTCGGAGGAATGATCACACATTGTTGGAAACGAGGGGTAGGTAAATTACCAATGACCCCACTATTTCGCCTAAAACTTTGCCCAAAAAGCAAAAAGAAAAAGAAAAAGAAAAATAAAAAGAAGAAGAAGAGAAATCGAACATAAGATGACATCATTGTCCATTAAGTTTGAGATCCAAAATATCCACAGAAGATAGAAAAGAGGGAAGAAAGGGATCAAAGAAAACTTTGTGCCTATTTGTTCAGACACTTGCAGAGGTAAGAGTCCATGTGTCCTTTGATCGATACTCCCAAGGTAAAGCCTGCACTTTTTTGTATGCAAATAAATGAGATCAGTAGAGGAGCGAGTCAAACTAGTATTTGCTAAGTTGTTGGTATAATGGATTTGGTTGTTATACTAGGATAGGGTACATAAAATTGCTTTGTGATTGACTTGATAGGATGTGGTTGCAACAAAGTAGTGTGATAGTTATACTTAAATATTATGTGAGTCTCCACCTTTCAAAAGCTCTTTTACAGACTTTGTTTGCTTGCGGACAAGCAAAAAGTTAAGTATATAGGAGTTGATATAGTCTATTTATTACCAGTTTCATGCTCTATTTAGGGTCTATTATGTGTGTCTAGGCTATGTTTTAGAGTATTTACAGGTCCATGAACATTTTGGAGATATATGAAATACTTGGAGCTTTTGGAGCATTTAGAAGAGAAGAATCCATAGTTGATCATTTAAGGAGTCAAAGAAGCCATTGATCGACGACACATACATAGAGTCGACAGATGATTAAAGACCAAGGTCGATCGATGCAGCACACTTGACATCGATCGACGTCCAACTCACAAACAATAGATTTCAAGCCCAAGTCAAAATGACGAAAAAATGCCTTGGACGAGTTTTGACCTAATTTTAGGTTTTTATATTTATGTCTTAAGAGACAGAGAGAGACGAATAACTATTGTATTGCATTAATATTCATTTGTATTAGGGTTAGGAAAGAAAGGAGGAACTCCTTCAGAGTCCTCCTGGAACAATTTTGTTTTTATTAATTTCTATTTTGCATCTATTTCATCTATGATTTCTGTAACAAAGATCATGTTTGAGTAGTTATCAATTAGATTTAGGGCTGAATGATAGCAATCATGGATTAGCCCAAAAGTAGGATTGCTAGGTTAAGTTAATATCCATCAATTGAGTTGTGCATAATGCTTGTATTCTAGAATAGCTAACTAGGATCTCGAAGTTAGGACATGGACAACTACAAGAGTAGGTTCTTTGCCAGAATAGACTTTGTTGAACTAGGCTGTTAGGCGCATGCGAGAGCTGGTTTAATAAGTCTGGTGGACTTATCAAATCTCGCCCCACACTTCCTGTTGATTTCACCGTCGATCGACATCAGGCCTTAGCCGTCGATCGATGGTCTTTCCTTTTGCTCGCATACGAGAGTTGGAGTTAAAAAGGTTAGAATAGTTAACATTTTAGTTCTACTATATTTACATTTTCGTGATTCATATTCCCTATAATTCATTTAGCTTGAAACTCTAGATCTAGCATATTTACATTGACATTTACATCTAGTTAATTAATAGCATATTTCCATATTTGCATTAGTAGCATATTTCCATATTGCATACATACCTCTTGATAAGGAATATTTCCTTAATTGATTGTTCAACACTAATATATATATTTACTTAGCTTAGTCTTTAGAAATAAGAAATCTATTGTGGGCCATTGCTCTTTGTGGATTCGATCCCTAATACTACACCTGATCTCTATTGGCAAGAGTACTATTTTGTGTGTTAAGATTATGATTAATTTGATAGTTAATTGTTTAGCATATTTATACTCTGCTAGAACAATAAACACACTCATGTTAAGAACCCAAAGCTTGAGAGTCAGTTTGGGGATCCAATACTATACTATGTTCAAGGTGAGCAGTCAATACTTATTGACATAGCAATGGATGGGGTGTGTGTATGGAATAAATGGAGAGAAACTCATTTAGAAATAGCTGGATATGAGACCAAACAAAGGGGGCGAAACTGCTTGCTCTAAGTGCTGCTTGCAATGAGCTACTTCTAAGACACGTGAAGGATTTGAAAAACTTTGTATTCAAGCCTAGATAATAGATGTGTATGTGTAAAAACAGGATCCAATTTGTGGCCAGAAGAGCAAGGAGTATAAATTTGAATGATCTTTGTTCAATAATATTACAAGGCTCAAATTTGAGAACAAATCCTTTTAAAGAGAGAGAGAGGGGATGGTGCGACCCAGGTAAGCTCCATACTAAAATACATAAAGTCAAGGAAGGAAGGAATTAGGCAATGGATCATGTTACGACGTGATGGTTTTATGGAAAACTAATAGGCTTGTTCGATAACGTATTGGACCGAGAAAGGCTATGGGCCTTGATGAGAACTTTATAAAGCATGGATTAACTTTGGAAAATCATTGGCGACCTGTGAGAATCCTGATTGACAAGGAAATGGATGGGATGAAGATGTTTGGGCAGGAAATGGAATGGGCGACTCAGTGCGATCGAGAAATAGAGTGGTCAAACCGACATGGGCAAGAAATGAGTTGGAAATTGAAGATCAAGAACCAGAACTGGAAATGGAACATCAGGAGGATCTTTATAATCCAAATGAGCATAAGGAGTAACTTGGCCGGACCTGGAACAAGATGGATCGGCCCCCAGAAAATGTTGTTCAAAAAGGTCTTTTTCGGCTCAAAAAGTGGAAGGAAAAAACAGTTTGGTTTAGGATTGACCCAAGAATATTATGCACGACCATTATGGTATATTTTGAATGTATTTTGTTTTATTATTTATGTAAAACTATTAGGATTAGGTTTTGGGATTTACAAACTCATTATGAGCCGATTTGGTATTTTAAACCAATTAGGATTAGAATTAGGATTTGGTTTTCCTTGACTACTTTGGCTTAGGCTTAGGGTTAGGGTTTTTAGTTTTATGCTTTGAAGCAGGTGCACCACGTCCATGTAACATTGAACCATTCTTTGAATCAATAAACTTCTTTTTGGTGCAAACCAGTCTTGAGACGATTTTGTCTCCTTTGTTCACAAGTGGTGAATGTGTTCTATATCACACTAAGGGAGAGTTAATCTTATGTGATCAATCCTAGACATCAAGAAGGACGCCCATGTGTCTGAGGAGTAGCATAAACAATCTCTGAACATTCCATAGCTCGACGTTAAAGCCCATATGCCATCCAAGAGACCTACAATCTATTGATCTTTTCACCCATGCCCATTCAAGTGTTATTTTTTATGAACTATACCGGTTTTCAAGACCGGAGCCATCAAGGGATAAGACAGCGTATCCAGTGCCGTACCAAGTGGTATCAGAGCCTCTTGAAGGTTAGGGTTAGAGATCTTAAACTGGTTTCACCAACACATTCATCAACATAAAGTTTTTCTCTTTGAAAACCAAAGGAGAGATCGTTTGGAAAGAGAGGAAGAGAAACTACCACAACAACAAAATCAACAAACCCTAGAAGCTTGGTTGACACAAGAATCGTCACCATGGTCATATATAGGTTTTTGTTGGAGGAAGATGTCCTGAAGCTTTTATCATGGGCTGAAAACATACACAATTTTATCCTACATAATCAACAGGTACCTTCGTGGGAGAGGCTAGCCTTTGCTATTAACCTACTGAGTGGTGAGGCTAAATCATGGTGGACGGTAGAGGAAGAAGTAAACTGGTGTGAAGAACTAATTCATACATGGGATGAGCTTAAAATTACCATCAGTTTTAGGTACATACCTGTTTTCAATGGGACGAGACTGAACCGCCTTACTCACCACCAGAGACTCCTTTACCCACGGTTGCAGCTGATAAGGAACGAGAAACACAAGTGTTGTGTGTACACGTGCCTGATCAAACAAAGAAAGAAGAATGAGTGCTTGGAGAGTCATCTACAGCTTCTAAATTGGCTTTTGCTTTGGTTGATCAAGGTGAAAGTATTAAGACTTTAACTTGTGGTTTACTGACCAGATTTACTTTATACCTTCAGTTCGGCTTTGTGGACCACCTGTGGATTGTTAAGGGGTTGCAACAAGTTTTTTTTGAACTAGGAAGAAGTTTGTTTGTGTTTGGTAGAAGTAACAACATTCTGGTCCAATAAGCAGCTGCATTTAAGCTCGATTTGCAGGGTTCATTCACTCTTGAAGAACAAGATTTGTGGTGAAATCCTTTTGAAGGGAGACAGAATGGTATATCTTAAAGCTAGATACTGTGACAATAAGGGAGATGCAGGAATCAACATGTTCCTTATTAGGTCCATAACTGATCAGAACAAGCTAAAAAGAGCAAGGCAGGAATGTGTTGTTGTCAAGGAGAAGCCAAATCTTGAGAGTGAGTTTGGGGATCCAGTACTCCATTATATTCAAGGTTAGTAGTCAATAGTTACTGACATAGAAATAGATGAGGTGTGTGTATGGAATAAATAGAGACAAACTCATTCAGAAGCAGCTGGATATGAGACAAACAAAGGGGAGAAACTGCTTGCTCTAAGTGCTGCTCGCAATGAGCTACTTCTAAGGCACGTAAAGGGATTGAAAAACTTTGTATTCAAGCCTATGGAATATATATGTGTGTTAAAAAACAGGATCAATAACAAGAAACAAACCTGACAAAGACATCTTTTTCCTTTTGGGGGGCTCCTCTCGATCTTTTTCGTAGTAGGGAAGGGGATCGATAGTGCATATGATATGGATGGATGATTTCTGGCCCACATACATGAAGAGAAGAATTGGGTTTAAAGGTAATGGCATAAGCAAATTTGTGGTTAAAAGAGCAAGGAGTTTAGTTTTGAATGATCTTTGTTCTATCATCTTACAAGGCTTGAATTTGAGGACAAATTCTTTTAAAGAGAGAGAGAGGATGGTGCGACCCAAATCAGCTCCATCCTAAAATACGTGAAATCAAGGCAGGAAGGAGCTAGGCAATGGATTATGTCATGACCTGATGGTTTGAATGGAAAACTAATAGGCTTGTTCCATGAGGTATTGGACCGAGGAAGGCTATGAGCCTTGATGAGGGATTTATAAAGCATTGATTAACTTTGGACAATCATTGGCGACCTGTGAGAACCCTGATTGAAAAGGAAATGGATGGGATGAAGACCGTTGGACAAGAAATGGAATGGGCGATTCAGTGTGGTTGAGAAATTGACTGCTCAAACCGACATGGACAAGAAATGAATTTGAAATAGAGGATGAAGAGCCAGAGCTGGAAATGGAACATCATGAGGATCTTCCTATTATCCAAATGCATAAGGAGCAATTTGGTCAGACCTGGAACAACATGGACTTTTTACCCAAAGAAAAAGTTGTTTGAAAAAGGCCTTTTACCCAAAAAGTGGAAGGACAAGCCAACTTGGTTTAGAATTGGCCTAAGAATATCATGCACGACCATTATGGTCTATTTTGAGTGTAGGTTTTATTATTTTTGTAACCCATTAGGATTAGGTTTTGGCCTTATAAATCCATTAGGAGTCGATTTGGTGTTTTAAGCCAATTAGGATTAGAATTAGGATTTGTTTTTCTTAACCACTTTGGTTTAGGCTTAGGATTTTTAGTTTTATGCTTTAAAGCAGGTGTACCATGTTTATGTAACATTGAACATTCTTTTAATCAATAAAATTCTTTTTGGTGCAAACCAGTCTTTAAACGACAATGTCTCCTTTGATCACAATAAGGTAGATTTTATCTTTTGTGATCCATCCTAGGAATCAAGCAGGACGCACCTGTGTCTGACGAGTAGCATAAACCTCTGAGTATTCCACAGCTCGAAGGTGAAGCTCATCTGCTATCCAAGAGACCTACAATCTCTTGATCATTTCACCCACTCCTCATCAAGTGTTCAAGGGACAAGATAGCCTATCTAGTGCCGTACCAGAAAGAAAGAAGTTTTATGATGGTTTAGATAAGGGACAGATGGCTGAAGTAAAAGCAAAGCTGGACATCGTTCATAATCTTCTTACGAAAAAGGTTAGCTCCACAGAAGGTGTAGAGGCTTATGAGATTATTGAAGAGAAGGAAGAAGAAAAGGATGTGAACTTTGTGAGTGGGGCTGGTTTTCAGAGTAATAGGTGTGGGAATCAGAATGGAAACATGAACTTCAACGGTGCTGTCCATAGAAGTAACTACAATAACTACCATAACTCATAGTACCAAAAGCCTTTCAACAACAACAACAACATCAATGGCTTCACTAGGAATTATGGGGCTCCCTTTTATTAGAATCCTGCTGAAGAAAATCAGGAAAGCAAGATCGAGTCTATGATTGACCAAATCCTGGAGGGCCAGCAGAAAATGGCAGTGGACTTCATTGGGAAGTTGGATGATGTGCACAATGAGCTGAGTAATAAATTTGAAGCTTTAAACACCCATATGATGAAGCTGGACACTCGAGTTATCCAAACCAATGAAGATGTAAGGAGAAAAGAGGTTTTGATTAAGGGAAAATGTGAAGTTGAACAGAAGCATCAAGTGAATGTTATTATCTATGATGATTTATGGCAAGTGGTGTGACATGGTGTGTGTTTATTGTTCTAGCAGGGTATAAATAATCTAAACAATTAACTATCTTAATACAAAAAATAATACTCTTGCCAAGAGAGATCATTTGTAGTACTTAGGGATCAAATTCACAAGGAGCAATAGTACACAATAGATTTCTTATTTCTAAAAACTAAGCTAGGTAAATATATATATTAGTGGTGAACAATCAATTAAGGAAACATTTCTTATCAAGAGGTAGGGATGCAATATGGAAATATGCTACTAATGCAAATATAGAAATATGCCACTGATGCAAATATGGAAGTCTGCTATTAATTAACTAGATGCAAATGTAAATATGCTAGATCTAGGGTTTCAAGTCAATTGGATTATAGGGAATATGGAGCATGAAAATGTAAATATACTAGAACCCAAATGTTAACTATTCAGACCCTTTTAACTCCAACTCTCGTACGTGAGTAAAAGGAAAGACCATCGATCGACGGCTAAGGCCTGATGCTGATCGACGGTGAAATCAGAAGAAAGTGTATGGCGAGATTTTATAAGTCCACCAGACTTATTAGACTAGCTCTCGAATGTTCCTAACAGTCTAGTTCAACATAGTCTATTTTGGCACAGAACCTACTCTCGTAGTTATCCATGTCCTATCTTTGAGATCCTAGTTAGCTACTCTAGAATGCAAGCATGAAGCACAACTCAATTAATGAATATTAACTTAACCTAGCAATCCTACTTTGGGGCTAATCCATGATTGCTACCATTCAACCCTAAATCTAGTTTGATAACTACTCAAACATGATCTTTGTCACATAAATCATAGATGAAATAAATATAGAATATAAATTAAATAAAAACCAAAGAAGTTTCTGAAGGAGTTCCTCCGTTCTCTCGTAACCCTAATATAATATATAGAATAATATAATAACGCAACAATCTCATACTTTGTTCTGTCTCTCCTTAAGACATAAATATAAAACCCTAAACTTAGGTCAAAACTCGTCCAGGGTATTTTCTTCATTCTGACTTGGGCTTGAAATATGTTGTTTGCGAGTTGGACGTCGATCGATGGCAAGTGTGCTGAATCGATCGACCTTGGTCTTTAATCATCGGTCGACACCAAGTATATGTCATCGATCGATGGCTTCTCCAACTCCTTTAATGATCAGCTACAGATTCTTCTCCTCCAAATGTTCCAAAAGCTCCAAGTATCTCATATATCTCCAAAACGTTCATGCTCAATAATAAATCTTGTAGCATTCTAAGTCTGGCAGTTGTAGTAACCGATATATCTTCCAACTGTTGAGAAATATATTCCTTCATTAGGCTCTGAGAAAAAAGCAATCTCATCGTACCTATTCTCCAATTGTGTTTATGCTGCTGTCTTATGTTTGTTGGCTTCAGTGTCGATCGATGGCCGTAAGGTGCCGTTGATCGATGCCGGTTCGTCTGTCACAATCGCATGCTGTTTCTGTATAGTATCCAAATCTTGCTTCATATCATCCATGCGTGTCGTCAAACCGGTGAGGCAGTTGTCTATATGATAGTAGACATCATCAAGTCTCTTGTAGAAATCATCCAGTGACATCTCTTTAACTTTGTAAATCTCATGCACAATATCATCAATCTCTGTTCTGCTGTATGTCCTTAGATTCTCCATAGACATACTGATCTTTATTGCATGTTCTGGTAAACATATGTAGCTCTGCTCAAACATAGTGGCTCTCTCTAGAACTGCTCTGATGTCTTTAGCTTCCGCATTCACTACTCTTCCATTTGTAGCTCGTGCATTACCATTCTCCTCTTTGTAGATGCTATATTCATATTTCTTTTCCCAATGGAAAATTCTTCTGCCCTTAGCATCATAAGCTCTCGTACCTTGCTCGAAAAAACCATCGATCGATGCTGGGTTGATCTCGTCAATCAATGCTCGTTTATCCACTTTCGCCCAGCCAGCGTCTTCTGATGCTAGGCCGCGATATTCAATCAGCTCCTCTTCTCTATTGATCGATGGTTTATGTTGACCGTCAATCGAAGCTTGATTACCAACTTGTTGCCCGAACAGATTTCCAGCTCCATTAGCCATAATAAGGGCATCTGCTACATCCTCCTTGGATATATGTAGGATTCTCCCATAAAGATTTCTTGCACATCCCTCTGCGTCTCCAAAAATTCTGAACTCATCTGGTCTAAGATGACCATATGTCTACTCTCGTTCTGCAGCTGAATCTAGTTCGTACTCTACTTTTTGGTAATCAATCGATAGCGAATGGTTGCCGTCGATCGATGTCAATTTCCCGGGTTGATGGGAAACTTGAAAAACACCAACCTCTTCCATAGTAATACCACGGTACTCGATTATCTCTTCTTCTCTGTAATCTTTGTCGTACTCGAGGTAGGCTTGGGTGGAACTGCCATCTGCGTGGCAGGTGTTAATTTTCCTGACAAGGTGGATTTTCGGATTTCGAAGCTGGGGGAAAGTGCTGAAAACCCTCTGGATGGCTATTTCACATGTTTTGAGGCGCATCTTGTGTGCAGTTGCTTATGGTTCCCTATCCCGGAGGTCATCATTCGTATTTTGAACCGCTTTGGTCTGTTGATAAGCCAAGTGACCCCCACGGGTTTGCAACACCTCATCGGTATTCTAGTCCTAAGCTATGAGCAAGGGATGGTCCTGGATGCTGACTATTTTGAGGGCTTCTTGACGCCGCAGCCGTCATCAAGACCTCTTATGTATCGCTTGACTCCTTGAAAGTACATGTCGATAATCAAGAAGACTATGTCCAATGGACACGAGTGGAGAGAATGCTTCTTTTTCGTTCGTATAAACAGTGTGTTTGTTGCGGAGAGTTGCCTCTCGATTTGTCGTAGTACATGGCAACAACATTGTACTCCGGTCGAATATTTGTTTGTCTTTTATTTCGACGATGTCTAACCTTATGTTTCCCTTTGTTTTTGCAGACCCTAAAACTATTTGGCCTTTTCCCGCGGATTTGACCGTTGTGGGGGATCTTCTCTTGGGCGGTTCGTTTTACTGGACTTCTTTCTCTCTGCAGCGTGTTCGCAAGGCGTTGGCGTGATGACATGCCAACGCCTTACTGGACTTCTTTTATTTCGACGATGTCTAACCTTATGTTTCCCTTTGTTTTTGCAGACCCTAAAATTATTTGGCGTTTTCCCGCGGATTTGACCGTTGTGAGGGATCTTCTCCTGGGCGGTTCGTTTTACTGGACTTCTTTCTCTCTGCAGCGTGTTCTCAAGATGTTGGCGTGTCATCACTCCCAGGCTGATCCTCAAATACTCGTGGAAGAAGAAGTTGATCCAGTTATGGATGGGTTCGTTCTCCACGATGTTCCGGTGACGAGGCACCGGGATAGCTCTCCAAAGGATAAGGGTGTTGCTTTTGATGCTAGTGATTTCCCCTCTAAGGACCTGCCGCTGCCTGGATGGGGTCCAAACTTTGATCCCGGTGATGGGAGCGGTTCCAGCGATATGCCTTTCCCCGATTGTAACTTTGATGATTTCTTGGCCTTTCTTCCTATGGATTTGACTTTCCCCAGCCCTAGACAACTTATCCAGGTTCAGGACGTTCGCTGAGGGCTCCCGACTCATTAACGGTTTTTTTTTAATCTCTTGTTAATTGTTTTTTATACCGAGTCCTTTTGTTATCATTTTGAGAAATCCACAGGGCTTGCATGCATTCAACTCAGTTCTTGAAGTGAGTTATGCCGACTTGGCCGTCGATCGATGCACAAGGTGTGACGTCGATCGATGCTTCTCGCATAAACTGGATCCGACTTTGAGTTTCTAGCTGAGCATCCTAAATGCTCCAAAATAGCGCAAAAGCTCCAATTGCTTTCAATGAGTACCTGGACCTGTAAATACTCTAAAAAATAGTCTACACACACATAAAAGACCTTAAATAGAGTCTATAACATGGACTAAAAATGGTAATAAATAGGCTATATCAACTCCCCTAGACTTACCTTTTGCTTGTCCTCAAACAAACAAAGTTTGTGAAAGAGGTTTTGAAAAGCAAAGACTCACATAATATCTAAGTATAACTGTCACTGTACTTTGTTGCAACCACATACTATCAAGTCAATCACGGAGAAACTTTATATACCCTATCCTAGTATAGCAACAAAATCCATTCTACCAAGAACTTAGCAAATATTAGTCTGACTCACCCCTCTACTGATCTCATTTCTTTGCATTAAATAAAGGTGCAGGCTTTACCTTGGGAGTATCGATCGAATGACACATAGACTCTTACCTCTGCAAGAATCTGAACAACCAGGCACAAAGTCTTTTCTGATCCATTTTTTCCTTTTTCTCCCTTCTCTGAATCTTTTTGGATCTTGCCATCTAAATTTCGATTTAATCATATATTTTTTTAAATTCTGTTTTTTTTTGGCAAAGTTGTAGGCGAATAGTGGGGTCTTCGGTAATTTACTTACTGCTCGCTTCCAAAAATGTATGATCATTCCTCCAATTAGAATAGTGGGGTCATCGGTAATGTACCTACCCCTCTGCATCTTGGGAAGTCATCTCAATATTTTTAAGCTTTTCAGTAGATGCCTAACAGAGAGAGAGAGAAGGGAACCAAAGGTGCAATGACTTGTACCTACATACTTGCAGAAGGAATCCGATCCAGTGTATACAAAGCAAGCAAATAATGTCAGAATTAGTGTTGGAAATCAGCTTCGGTTCCTTCAAACTTTCTAAGCAAGTGTGATATAGTGGCAGGATGATCCACTTTGGTATCTCTAGTAATTTCTGCAAACAACCTTCTAGGAATGGTGCTAAAGTGTGGTTAGTCAATAATAAATATTGGTCATAGTCCCCTTCTTGACTCAGTAAAACTTTTTGAAAAACTTATATATATAGAATAAGACTCAAAATAAATCAAATAGCATCAGCAAACCTCCCCCAGACTCAAATTACAATGTCCCCAGTGTAATCCGTCCTGGATTGGTCAGGAAAAATTAAATCATAAGTAAAAGCTTAGAAGAGAAACTCGATTATACCAAAATCGAGTGGAGCATCGATCCATGGTTATAGGTTAGTGTCGACCGATGATAGACCATCACTGTCGATCGATGGTGGACCCGAATTATTGACTAAACATCTCTGTTAGATCGCTGTCGATCGACAGCAATAAAGCACTGTTGATCGATGCTAGGGGTGTTAGACTGAAGTTGTGTGTGTGCCTACCCTCCATTCTGATGATATCTCTATGGATTAGCTCTGTTAGACACTCGAACACATCAAAACATAAAACATCATCATAATCATAAGTCTAGATCCAAAAGAAACAAAACAAAATAAAATAAAATAGATGTAAGTCTGAAAATGAGATAAGAGACGAAGGAGCAACAAGGGAAACTACTCCTCGTCTGAGGTATCCATATCGGGCTGCTGAGGCTGTGGCGCGGCTCCCGGTGGCGATCTCAGTCTAGTCCTGGGACGGCTGAAGCACTGGCATCGAGACATTATCTCAATCCTAGCCCATATAGCACGAAGTGCGTCCACCAAGAGTCTCTGGAAGTCACCATGGACGTGGATGGGGATCTCTGGAATCTGGCTCAGCTGTCGTGGCTTCTGCTACCGGAGGGGCTGGTCTGAGGCCTCCTCGGCGGCGTACCCTGAGAGGTGATGTGTGAAGGTACTGCTTAGGTGGTCTGAAGGCAAGGCGCTCTGGATCATCAGCATAGTCTGTCACCTCTGGCGCTGGAAGCAGTATCATCCTGGGCCCCTCGTCATCCACGAAAGACCAATACTTCCCTTCCTTTAGCCACTAGGTCCTCACCAAGTGACCGTCATCCATGTACCGTAACTCTCTCTCGGCAGAGGCTCCCTCAAAGCTGATGTCAAGGAAGCTGAATATAGGTGACAAGAGACTCCCAATCGTCTCCTTCTTCGAGCCATAGCCCTTGAAGGGTTTGTCCTTTAGGGTCACCAGGTGCTCAGAAAAATAGCCCCCAAGTTCACCCCCTGATCGCTCCCCGGTGGGGGAAAGATCTCATCGTCGAGCCCCACCAATTATCTGACAGAGTACTTGCTCAGAGCCAGAGTTGCCCTGGGTCCACGTGTTGCCCGAGGTTCGTACTTGCTCAGAGCCAGAGTTGATGGCATAGTTATGTGCCCCCTTGGTTTCTTCTCCTTCGTGATGGGCAGTTTTCTTCTTTTTGACTTCTGATCAGTAGTACAGAATTGTGAGCTCCTGACCCCTAACCTTGTTGGGTTCCAACTTGCAAAACAAAGTGTTGGCAAGGACCTTCATGAAGTAGCGAAGGGTGGGGTGACGGACATCCGTCTGAGTAGTCGACCCCGAGTCGAAAGGACCTATAGCGATGAGTCCCTAGAAGGGATGCAGACAGGGGAAAGGAGCAATTGTGCAGGCGAGAGTGTCAACATCAAATGCGTAGATCTTGCAGAGCTGCGGGATGGTGATCCGGTACCGGATGCCTCTGATTAGAAAAGTCAAGGTGGCCTCGTTCGCCACTTTTACTTGTAGGTGTTTTTGGCGGTTCCGAGAAAAATGTTTTATGAATCGGGGTCGTGTCGAGTTAACCTACACGATGCTCGACGGTCGAACGATGGTCCTATAGGGTCGTCGATCGATGGTCTGTTTTGTGACTTCCTTTTCACTTAAGAAAATTATAAATACGTAAATAATTAATAAAATTGATCATATATTTGTTGTTAATTAACTAATTATTGTTATTAAATGTATATATATATATATATATGTTATTTTTATTATTATTATTATTTTTATATATTAATAGTAAGTTAGTGGGTTGCCTCCCACTAAGCGCTTGTTTAGAGTTGTTAGCTTGACAAGTCATGGGCTTATCATTCGGGATCAGGTATCTCGAGACGCATGGTCTGAGTATGCGTAATTTCAGCTTCGGCCCAATAATGTTTCACTCTCTGCCCATTCACCATGAAATCATCTCCTTTAGGATTAAATAAGACAATTACCCCGTAAGGCGTAACTTCTTTAATGGTGAAGGGTCCAAACCAACGAGAACGTAGTTTTCCGGGAAACAGAGTTAACCCCGAGTTATACAGAGGAGCACTTGGTCGTTTGGTTCGAAATGCCTAGAAATTATTTTCTTGTCATAATAGGCTTTCGTTCTTTCCTTGTATAACTTTGAGTTTTCGTAGGCGTGGTACCTAATTTCGTCTAGCTCATTTAGCTTGATTAATCTCTTTTCTGCTGTGGGTTTAGCATCAAAATTTATCTTTTTGATGGTCCATTCAGCTTTATGTGTTAATTCTACCGGAGATGGCATGCTTTTCATTAGAGCAGGTGAAATGGGGTAGTCCCTAATGGTGTTTTATACGCTGTTCGGTATTCCCAAAGCGCATCATCCAATTTTAGAGACCAATCTTTTCGGGTTGATGATACCGTCTTTTCTATGATTTCTTTGATGGACGGTTGGATACTTCTACTTGTCCGCTGGTCTGAGGATGATAGGGTGTGGCTACTAGATGGTGAACTCCATGTTTCTTGAGTAGTTTTTCGAACACTGTTTATAAAGTGAGTACCTCCATCGCTTATAACTACTCGAGGGATTCCAAATCTAGGAAAGATGATGCTTTTAAAGAGTTTAACGACTACGGAACCGTCGTTTTTCGAGGTTGTTATTGCTTCGACCTATTTTGATACATAGTCTACGGCAACTAATATGTATTTATTTCCGTGCGAAGAAGGGAAAGTGCCCATGAAATCGATGCCCTAACAATCAAAAACTTCAACTTCGAGTATGAAATTTTGTTCCATTTCGTTTCTCTTGGTGATTTTTCCTCTTCTTTGGCAAGTATCACATTTTGCTATGTAGGCTTGAGCATCTCGAAACATAGATGGCCACCAAAAGCCTGTTTGTAGAATTTTTGACATTGTCTTGAAACTAGCAAAATGTCCGGCATAACCGGACCCATATCGCATTTTGATATGGCAAACTAGACCCGCACAGTCCGGGTTGCCATATGGAGACCTAGATCCGCACAGTCCGGGTTGCCATATGGCAACCTAGACCCGCACAGTCTGGGTTGCCATATGGCGATCTAGACCCGCACAGTCCGGGTCGCCATATGGCGTTAAGCCAGGGAGTGCCCATTATTACATTGTAGACGGCAGGATAGTCAATGACTGCGAAGTCGTAATTTTTTGTCACTTCTTTCGCCATGACTGGGAGTTTGATCGATCTGAGAGTTATTTCAGTTACGCCAAAGAAACCGTTCAACGGTTTTGGAGTTGATACAACTTCTTTCAATTCGACGTTCATCCTCCTGAGTGTATCTTGGAAGATGACTTTGACTGTGCTCCCAGTATCGATCAGGACTCTGGCGACCTCAATATCTTTGATTACGAGGTCAATGACGAGTGGGTCGCAGTGAGGTTGATCGGTTTTGCCAGCTTCCTCCTTCTCGAAGGTGATGGAGTTATTTTGGTTATCCGAGGGAGGAGACCAGGCTGTCCAGCTCTCACTTGCTTCTGCCGTTCGTTGATAGGCATTGATCGACGAGACTGTTTCACCACAAAACTGCGATTCTCCGATGATCATGTTAATCTTGTGAGGGTTGCCATTGTTTCCCTTCTCATCCTGCCTCCTTCCGCGTTTGTCTCCCGGAGAATTTTCGGTTTGAGGAGATTTCTCGTTTTTTGGAGGACGATCAGAGTCGCAGATAAGGTCCTTCACGCTTGTTACTCTGGAGAGTTCTCCTGCAACTAGTTTCTATGCCGATCTCGCTCCGAGAACTTTGCAGTTAACGGTCGAGTGGCCGCTAGTCTGATGGAAGTCGTAGAAGACTTTCTCATTGTAATTGGAGTTTTGGGTCCACGTGTTGCCCGAGGTTCGTACTTGCTCAGAGCCATAGTTGATGGCATAGTTATGTGCCCCCTTGGCTTCTTCTCCTTCGTGATGGGCATTTTTCTTCTTTTTTGAATTCTGATCTGAATTCGAATCTCTCGAAGAATTTTTCATCGGTTTGTGCTTTTGTGACATCACCTTGGTCTCTTCCTCTATCATGATATAGTCCATGGCCTTGTGTAACGCGTCCTGGATGGTTCACGGTTTTTCAAGGGTGATCCACTTCATGTACTTTGACTTGTACCAGAGTGTCTTTCAAAGTGACTCCACGGCTACCTTATCGCTGATCCCTCTGACTCTCGCCATAACGAGTTTGAATCGGTTGATAAAGTCACGGAGTGATTCGTTCTCCCTTTGAGACAAGCTCCATAGGTTTACGTCGGAAGTTTCTCGGTTGATAGACATTGAGTATTGCTTGAGAATCTCCGAAGCGAGTTGGCGGAAGCTTCCGATGGAATTTTGCCTAAGGCTGGAGAACCATTCAAGCATGGCTACATCAAGATTCTTGACAAAGAGGCGGCATTGCCGGTATCTCTTTCATTGTCTTTGAACTTGGCCCTTCCCATCGTGATCTCAAAGGCATGTAGGTGCGCTTTGGGATCAGTCATACCGTTGTACGTTGGTACCTTGATCTTTCCTGGATTTGATACCCTGGTGTTTACGATACAGGGCGTGACGGGAGTTTTTCGAGCTTCCTCGAGCAGTTGGTCGATCTCTGGTGCGGAGCTAGTCACATGGTGAATCTGCGATTTCACCGCTTTTACTTCTGCAACTGTTCTCATAAGATCAATATGAAGATCGCGGATCTCAAACTCATCCTTAGTAGTTTTCCGAGTTTGTCGGTGTTTGCTGCGAGATTTCCGAGTCTGCTCTTCAGCCAGCTTCTCCTGCTCTACCCAAAAGATGTTTTCTTCCTCTTTCGTCATGGGTTTATCGAGCAGGTCCTCTTGAGCCTTGTGGCTCCTTCTCCTTCGTGGATGCACGTCCGCGTCTTGGTCCGAAAGTTCGGACTGACTGCTGGAGTCCACGTTAACGCCCTTGATTTCCCTTTCTTCTTTGTCTTCTTCCAATGGTGGAAGATTGCTCAGATTTTTCCTTTTTGGTGCAGGAGTGATTTCGTCCGGATCTTATTCCGACTGATTTTCCTGCACGATCACGGACCGGTCCAAAGGAGTCTCGAAATCGAGTCATCTTCCTTGGAGCCTAGTGGTCCCGCGAGGTAAGACAGCTCAGGTTCTCGCTGTTAGGGTTACGACCTGTTTAGCGAGAGATCCCATGAGCTTACCCTGCTCTTCCGTCCTTTTTTCATAGGCGGAGATCAGTTTTTTCATCTCCTCGACTCCCACGGTGTTGGGCTCAGCGTTAACCGCGGGAATGTTGGTCGTAGGAGTGTTGTCAACGTTATCACGACTCGAGTCGTCGTGAGGCTGTTGTTTGTTGATGTTGTTAGCTGACATGCTTGACTGGGCGTTCTGTGGTTGCGAGAAAGATTAATCTGTAAGGTCCCCTCCTTCTAGCGCCAAATTGTGGAAACCGAATGCCACACCATCGTTTTCCGTAAACTTTAGGAAGTCAGGAAACCCTAATTTTCCCAGGAGATCCCGGATAATCTGCTTTAAACCAAACACGATACAATCAAACGATGAGAACAAGCAATACAGTAAAGAATCTAATGTAATATGAAAGGAGAGTAAAAGAGATCTTATTCTTAATTTTCGTTTAAGCGTTTACAAGAAAGAAAAATCCTTGGCCACAAGAGCTGTTGGCGAGATCCTAGTTCTAGTAAACTAAGACTGTAAATTCCTAATCGAGTAGTAGCTTGATATCAAAAGGGAAATAAATGACTATTGATCTAAGTTTGCTATGAATGCCTAAAGTTCCATATTTTTGTCTCCAGCCTTGCCTTCTCTTATATACTCGTCTTTAAGGGGGTTTTGCGCTTCCTTTTATGCCACTAGTCGAGTTTATCACTTCAGGAATATTCCTTTTTCTCTCGATCTTCATGGTTATCTTCGGAAACTTTGCATTTATCTTCTGATTTCTCAATATTTATCTTTGTGTGAATAAAGGTAGACCGTCGTAACACCACTGGGATTGGTTTCGTATGAAAACACAAGCGGAACTTTTAGTCGCGTTTTAGGTCTCTCAGGCCGTTTTGCTGCTTTGAGCATTTTTCCGTTTTCTCTGAAAGACCGTATTTGAAAGGACGTCGATTTTAAGCATGGATTCAAACTTCTCGTATAGCTTAGGGAACTTTGGAGTTAAGCCAACCGTTGCCGTTTTACACAATCGATTTGAACTTCATACGAAAAATGAGTCTTCGCGGTTTTTATCGTAAAGTTCCAACGGTAACTCTGATTGAGACGAAACAAAAAGCATTTTATCAAGATTCGAGAAAGGAGCTAGAGGGATTGACCCAGGTCACCATATATGGCGACCTGGGGGCTGCATTTGTCGAGCTAGAAGTTGTTTGTCGAGTCTTACTTGTTTCTACCGTAAAATCTCAACGGGAACTCTGATTGAAACGAAACAAAAAGCATTTCGATTGTGACTCGACGAGTAATACAAAGAAGAGACACTGGTCACCATATGGAAACTCATGCTCGGAGATCTGAGGTCGCCATATGGTGACCCGGTCTTTGAAGGGTTAGGTCACCATTAGGCGACCCAGACTGTGCGAATCTAGGTTGCCATATGGCGACCCAGACTGTGCAGGTCTAGGTCGCCATATGGTGACTCGGACTGTGTGGGTATAGGTCGCCATATAGCAATCTAGACTATGCGGGTCCAGCTCGCCATATTGCAACCTAGACACGCATAGTCTGGTCGCCATATGGCAACCCAGACTGTGCGGGCCTAGGCGACCTGGCCTGTGCAGGTCTAGGTCGCCATATGGCAACCCGGACTGTGCAGGTCTAGGTCACCATATGGCAACCCAGACTGTCCAGGTCTAGGTCGTCATATGGCGACCCAGACTGTGCGAGTCTAGGCGACCTGGCCTATGCGGGTGTAGGTCACCATATGGCAACCCAGACTGTGCGGGTCTAGGTCACCATATGGCAACCGGGACTGTGCAGGTCTAGGTCGTCATATGGCGACCCGGACTGTGTGGGTCTAGGTCGCCATATGGAACCCCGGACTGTGTGGGTCTATCTCACCATATGGCGACCCCGACTGTGCGGGTCTAGGTCGCTATATGGTGATCCGGACTTTGCGGGTGAGCTGTTTTGTCAGGGCGTACAAAACCACTAGGTTGCCATATGGCAACCCGGGCTGTGCACGTGTAGGTCGCGATATGGCAACCAGGATAGTGTGGATCTAGGACGCCATATAGCAACCAAGTCAATGCGGGTCTAGTTTGCCCTATGGCGACCAGAATATGCGGATCTTGGTCGCCATATGGCGACCTGGACTATGTGTGTCTAGGTCACCATATATATGGTGACCCGGACTGTGGGGTTCTAGGTCACCATATGGCGATCCGGACTGTGCGGGTCTAGGTTGCCATTTGTCGACCCGGACTGTGTGGGTGGACTGTGTGGGTCTGGGTTGTCATATGGCGACCCAGTCTGTACGATTCAGGTTGCCATATGGCGACCTGTGCTCTGCATGTGCGGGTCGCCATATGGTGACCCGTGCTTTACGTGTACAGGTTGCCATATGGTGACCCGTGCTTTGCGTGTACAGGACGCCATATGACGACCTACGCTCTGCGTGTGCGGGTTGCAATATGGCAACCCGTGCTTGTAGGGTGTGGGTCGCCATATGGCGACCCATGCTTCTCAAGTGTAGGTCGCCATATGGCGACCCGTGCTTGCAGGGTGCGGGTCGCCATATGGCGACCCGTGTTTCCAAGGTGGGACTCGCCGTATGGTGACTTACTTCTTGTGTCTTGATCATTTTTTGAAAATTTTCATGAGCCGAAGCTTTGGAAGAAGCATTTTCCGAGGACTTGAGCCGTTGATTTTATCGTGGCCGATTTTGACCCCAACAGTACTGAGATGTGTGTACCTGAAACAAAAAATAGAATATTAGTAAACAAACAAAAAAAGTAACCTAGTCTAAATCGTACACCTAGTCTAATGGTGATCAAAGTCAGTTGCAACAACGCCAAATTTGATATGCTCAAATTACCTTGGAGCAGCTCTCTCAAATAAGAGATCAATTGTAGTACTTATGGATCGAATCCATAGAGATTCAGTGTTTCACACAATAAACTTATGGTTATTAGATTAAGCTAGGTAGTAAATAATATAATACAGTAAATAACAAAAAGTAAATCGGTTTGTAAGTTATAAGGAGAAACACTAGATCTAGGGATTTGACAGAAAATGGATTCAAAACTATAATCAATGGTGCAAAGGGCTTATAAGGTTCGATTCAAGGACTCGAATGCAATAAGTAAGTTATCCAGCTCTCGATGCGATAAACTATCAAATGTCTAACTCTAATCTAATACCAACTCTCGTTGCGTATCCAATGAATCAAACAAGCAATAAACAATATTTGATAATGTACAACTACAATCCTAAACCAACTCTCGCTGTGAATGGATAACTAGTTCAGCAGAATTTAGATTCAGGTTATCGATTACACACTCGTGTCTCACGATGATCCTATGATTCTAGGTTCTAGGTATCAATCAGACTCTCGTGTTATTCCAACCTCTCTAGAAACTAGTATGATAAACAATCTCGGCATAAAATCTATAAATAACCCGAGCAACCCAATGATTATCAGTTCGACATTAAGAACATGAAGTCCCTAAATATAACAATAGAACTACTCAGACATGGAAGCATAAACACAAATTATTGTCTGAATATATACAATAGAATGAATCAATGACAAAACCAAAGAAAGCTTAGCCGTTAACAATGGCTTTACAATGGATAATATAGGTTAAAACACGTAAGTGTCTTCTTTGTAAATAAGGGAAGCTTTGTGATTGAACTGCAGTTCTTTAATCTTCAATAAAAGTTGTCGGGTATTTGATCAGGGGCACCGTCATTCGATGCTCTGTTGACGTCATTCGACGTTAGCCACAAACATTAGTTCTTGACAGCCTCTGCTCTCACGTCAGATAAAACACTCGTCAGTAAAACGAGCATAACTTTTGATCCAGGAACCTGATTGACCTCAAGCCAGTGGAATTGGAAAATAAATTCAAATCTCTATCTTGTGTCAAAATATAAGCTCAGTCTCACCGTGGGAAGGTTTCTGTCCCTTGCTAAACTTATGACGCGTCTACGCAGTTTTGCATTTCAAAAAGCTACAAAATATCCAAATGTTCCCTAAAATGTACCTAAACCTGAAAAAACTCTAAAAATCTCTAAATACACATATAATATAGACTCTAAATATAGCCTTTAATACTGCCTAAAAGTGGTAAATCCTGGGACCTATCAGTTGTTCTACTGAAACTGGCATGTTTTTTTGAGCTTTATGTAACCGACATGAACTCGATGAAACAGAATAATCGAAAGAAGCTTCTCCTACTCAAATCAGAATTTTTGTTCTCCTTTCTTTGAGCTTTCACGAGTCTGTAGTGTAATATGATTTACACCTTCAGTTTGAATCTTTGAAATTTCCTATAACACGACTAAGCATTAAAAGATATTTCATAACAAGAATGTATGTTCTTCTTAAACTGATGTTGTAAAGCACAAAGCTTACTTCAACTATGTAAAACATTCACTTAAAGGTTCAGTTAAGGATGTCACAGTTGACAAATCCGGAGCTTCAGAATAAACTGCCGCCTTAAAGGTAAACAAGTCGACGAGAATACAGAGGTAAGAAAAACCCTAATCCTAGCCTCCAGGTGTGTCTTCTGTTTTTGATCCCTTTCTCGTTGTCTCCTTCCCCCTTTTTATAGCCGACTCCCTTTGCTTATACGATAAGTCGATTGCCCTAATCGGATTTGTCCTATTTGGCCGGATAAGTAAGCCATCAACTTGATTCCCTGAGCCAAGTCGGCTTTAGTTGCTTCTTCGAGTAAAAGTAGTCTACAGCCAAGCCTTCTAGCCGATCTTCTCGCTTTAATCCAAGCCGCTCGTTCTCAGATTAATGGGCCAGAACAGGTTTTTGACGAGCCTTATGGAGGATGCAATCCATCTCCTACAATAAGTCCCCCAGTTCACTTGTGGGCGGCATAGCTGCCTCAATGAATTTGTTGACTGGGTTCGAAGGACAGATGGTCTGGCGTGCTAAGTTGGCGAGTAGAAGGTATGGCGCACATCTTTCCATCGGGTTTCAGTTAGTCAGCTGAGCCTTTTAGTCGCTTCTTGCAGCAGATATTGTCATGCTATTTCAACCTTTCTCAGATCCAATCGATTAAACCGGTTAAGCATAGACCAGCTTTGGTTTGTATACAAAACAGATTCCATCTCGGTTTTGTTTCTTATTGACGCCCAACTTAGGCCTGACTAAACCTAGTCATTGCGGCTTGGGAAACACACCCCTTCTTTTCTTATAAATACCTGATCTCTCCGCGACTTTGTCATTCTTCTTCTGCATTCACATGTACTTTATCTCTCTTCTTCTTTGCTCTTCGAGTTTTCTCTCTAAATTCATAGTGTTTAGGTTATACTTTATATCTATCATGAGTATGCCTCCGAAAGAAAGTTTATCTGGTGAGCAGAAGGGGAAGGCGATCAGCACCGGATCTAGTCCTCTGAAGGGTGCGATCCGCTGCATCTCCCCTTCTAGTGATTTTGACAGGCTACACCGCGAAGCGCTGATGGATACAGCAGGACTGGATTTATCACAGCGTCTTCTAGTCAATGATGCTGAAAGATTGTTCCAGGGGGAAGTGACTGTAACAGTGCTAGTGAACTCGAGTCGCACAATTTGAACAAAAGCTCCACAGGCATATGAGCGGCTGGTCCTGATTTCTACCCCACCTGTTACTCGCCCAAGAG
Source organism: Sinapis alba (assembly GCA_012274485.2). Classification (NCBI taxonomy): domain Eukaryota; kingdom Viridiplantae; phylum Streptophyta; class Magnoliopsida; order Brassicales; family Brassicaceae; genus Sinapis; species Sinapis alba. The sequence goes on along the minus strand of MU105611.1, from coordinate 345,868 downwards.
ATTCTTCGAGAAGCTACCTGTGATAGCTCCTGAGTTATTGCACACCCCTGACGTGGAGGGGCAGGAATGGGAGAAAGTTCAAAACACTGAGTCCACTCCTGGTAGTGTGCAAAAGCTTCTTAGGGATTGCATAGCTATGTGCATTACGTACCTCATCCCGACCTACAAAGAACGGCTGTGGTCGCCTCTAAGACTGTACTAGTGCATCTATGAGTCTTACTTCCAGGAGGTTACCAAGCTTTGGTTCCCGATCCCTCGCCTAATAACTTTGTATATTTTTCATCGAGATGTCGCGATCAGTCAATTTTTGAATGGTTCGTTCCAGATCGTCTTGGCGTTGATGGTGTTGGCCGTCGAGATTGATGTCTTCATGAGAGTTCAAGATTTTGAAGAGCTAACTTTCTTGAAGCCGAAACTGCAGGGCATTTTCTCGGTAAAGATGCAGCCAAATTATAACATTCTGACCGGGCATCCAAACAAGACTCACCACTAGAAACGTTTCTATTTCTTTGTGAAGTCGGACAAGATCTCGTTCGAAGATCCACCCAGGGAGGATTTCCAAGTGCTTTGGAATTACAGAATTGGTAGATCGTGCTTGTCGACTAGTTTTTCCTTGTTTCGAGCTTTTAACTGTTCATTTGTTTTCTTTTGTTTTGCAGTTAACCATATGAAGACTCTTGATTACCCAGAGAGATTTTTTGATAAGGCTCGTGCAGTTGTGGTGCTTAGTCATCAGCGTTGTCCGGATATGAGCAAAGAGAGAATTCATCAGCAGTTGGCGTTTATTTTGAGAAGTATTATTTTCTTTCCTTGGTTCTTGCTTCTCGCTAGATTCTTTAGTCGCAGCGATCTGTGGACTAACATTGTTTTTCTTTTGAATTTTCTAGATGAGTGGACTGCCAACATACCTTGCTCGACAGATCCAGGAAAGAAACGCCTGCAACTTTTCACGAGGAAGGAACAGACCTAGCTCAAAATATCCAAGAAGATGAAAGAGCTCCCTGGCCTAAGTTCCTTGATCGGCGGTGAGTTGGATCTTCTGGAAGCCAACCCGATGTCCATACTCGATGGTATCGATCTTGGGGGATCAGTTCCCGCGGACCTCCAATTCGATCCTTCTACGGACATCTTGACCGGTCTGGACGAAGAAAAGCCTCTCGAGGTGGAACTGGCAAGTTCGAAGAAGAAAAGAAGAAAAAGGTCTAGGAGCGAGACGGATGCCCCAGATGATGGTCAGGGCATGAAGCTAGAATAGGACGCGCATACTGGGGAGTATCCTAAGAAAAAGAAGAAGAAGAAGTCCACTGAGAAGAAGCAAAAGGGGACTGTTTCAGAGCCGACACTGCAAGATCAGTTAGGCGACGGGTTGGCGATCCGTCATGAAGAAAGTTTGAATAGGGCTGTTTTGCCCAAATGGGACGTTTCGTCAAATGAATCCGATCCTTCGTAAAAAGAAGAAGGGGCTTTTTGTGGAGGAGCAGAGCGTGAGGGTTTCAGAAGAAACATGTGGGCTCCAAATAGTTTTAGTCGATGGCAAGGGGAAGGAGCCTCCATCGAACGAAGATTCTACTCGCCGGGCTTCTCTACGAGAGTTTGGGGATGAGGATCACCATTTTCCCAAAGAGTCTCGGGCTCAATTCCAGGATAGAGTGGAATTCAGATATATCAATGACACTCCGCTTGTCCACAACTCGGTCCAATGCGCCGAGTTAGGTCGTCAGATCAGAGGCAGACCGAGCGATCTACCGGGTATCGACGATTTGATGTTCAAGGACACCTACGTGAATTCCGAGCAGGTGGGACAGGTGGTAAGTTAGTGTATTCCACCTTATTGGCTCACTTCTCTTTTCTTCTTCCTGAAGAAAGAAAGCTTTAACTTAGTTCCTTGTTATGTCTTGCAGAGCAACGGGACCATGAACCTTGTCACCGAGAAGTATGATAGGTTGTCGAATGATACGCTTGTCCAGTTGGGACAAGCCGAGGAGCTCGTCAAGGCCAAAGATGCTTGCATCACTTGCAAGGAGGAGGATTTCAAGGAAGTGTTTGTGCCTGCTCTCGCAGAGAGAGATCGTGTGGTTGCTCGAAGGGAGACTCGAACAAAAGAAGATGGAAGTGATGAGAGTCGAGTTGGCATCTGCTCGTGCTCCCACGGAGGAGTTGTAGAGAAGAACATCGCTTTGGAGCGAGAAAAGGCTGCGCTAGAGAGAGAGAAGGCCGATCTGGAGTGAGACAAATCCGCCGCTGCTTTGAGGTTTCTCAAAGAGACCACTCGACTTAAAGAGTCGAGGAGTTATGAAGTTACTCCAGAGCGGATCAGAATGGAGACCGCCATGATTGCAAAGGGTAACCGACGCTTCGACAGGATTCACACTCACCTATGAGAATGCTTAACTTATATGGGCAAGCATCTGGGACGACAAAATGCCTTCAAAAGCTTGCTGAGCAGGGTGCGGCGATTCCCCAAGCCACTGTGGACCTCTTTGCTGCGCAAGAGAAGAAATTCGAGAGAGAGGTCGCTGTTCTTAAAGTGGGAGAGATTCCAGATGACGATCACTCGCTGTCCCTGCTTATTCTTCCGTCTAGATTCCTCAACGAGCGTACTCTGGCCAGATATGATCCGCATAGGTCGAACATCGATCTAGTCGACTAGGCGACCATTGTTAGTCTACAAACTCCGAGCAACTCCCTCGGTCGTAATGCGGAGGATCCGGTTGTAGGAGATGCCTCAATTGATCAAGAGAAGTACGCTAGTGAAGGAAACAAAGATCTCGCTGAAGCTCCTGTCGAGACATTGAAGCGGAGGGCTTTGCTTGGATGCGGGCGAGAAGACCGACGATTAGCTCCTCATGTTGTTTGTTGTTTTTATAGCTCTTTATGTTGTTCGTAAGGATGATTGTAAGGAAATGAAGATTTCAAACTATCGACTCACTTTGTCTTTGGCTCAAAGTAATTTCCCTTTTTTTTATATGTTCGGGAATCATCAAAGTGCCTTTATGTTGAGAAGTTTCAAGTTGTGAAGTCCATCTCCCAATTAGGATTTTGTTATCAATCGGAAATGATCTACAATTAAACAAAATAACTTGTAGGTGTTTGAAGAGCCGAAGGTTTTCCGTCGACTCAAAAGTAAGTATGCAAAGCTTTTTATCGGCTAACATGCTCGAGAATCATTCAAGGGGGGAAAATCATTTCTTTAATCGGTCAGTGTGTTGGCACAGAACAAGTGACTCGCGACTACGTGAGATCCCCCGACTATGTGTCTGACCAGGACGTAGCCGGTAATTGGGACCGAGCTGGAAGCACTTTTTCTCGAAGGAGCAGACTGTAACCTTGGTTTGCTGTAGTCGTAATCTATGAGAAGATTTTTTTTTGTTGGGGATGGACCGGTTAAGGCTGCCTAAGTATCCCCAAAGAGGATCAAGTTGTTCGTAGTTCCTTTAAAAAGAGTAGAAGTGTCCAAGGCGCATTTACTCTGTTCATTTTTTTTTAATTGTGGCTGGACCAATTAAGGCTGCCTACGTACCCCCGAAGAGGATCAAGCCGTTCGTAAATCCTTTAAATAGAGTAAAAGTGGCACAGGCGCATTTACTCGATTTTGTTGTGTCTGGCCCGCTTAAGGCTGCCTACGTACCCCCAAAGAGGATCAAGCAGTTCGTAGTTCCTTTGAATCGAGTAAAATTTTCCTAAGCGCATTTACTCGGTTCATTCATTTACCCTAAGAGGATCATGCTGTTCGTAGTCCGGCAATTAGCGACCCATACTCTGCCTTGTTGTTTGAGGCGAAAAAAACAAAACTGAACGACTGCCTGACCATTTCTCTAGTCAGCAACTGAAGCTGAACTCCTGCGCCCGATCCTTTAGTCATGGAGGATTCGTCTACGTGCAGGATCCAGTTGGTACTTGGCAGGATAAGGTCTTGTTTGAGCTCAGGTGATAGCTCAATCAGGAAGTCAGCCAACACTTGGGATTTTGCAGCGGTCCAATTCTTGTAGGTGATATCGCGCACACTGAGCTCGATCACCCCCTTAGAGAGACGCCCTGACTGATTGATATTCTGCATCACCGTATGCAGTGGTTGGTTAGTGAGTACTTTGACGAAATGAGATTGGAAATATGGTCGGAGTTTTTTAACTGAAGTAACAACAGGGAGGGTCATCTTCTCGAGAGTAGGATATCGTGTCTTGGGATCCGTCATACATTTACTCGTGTAGAAGATTGGTCATTGCTTTCGTCAATCATCCTTGATGAGTACTCTACTGACTGCGGTAGAGTATACCGCAATATAGAAGACAATATGCCACCCTCCTCTGGCTTAGACAGTACGGATGGCGAGGTGAGGTATTGTTTAAGTTGAGTGAACGCTTCCTTGCATTTCTCGTCCCTGACGAACCTTTTGTTCCCGTGCAGGAGCTCGTGGAAGGGAAGGCATTTGTCCGCTGATCGAGATATGAATTGATTGAGCGCAATGATTCTTCCGGGTAGTCGCTGAACTTCCCTGTTATTCTTTGGGCTAGGAAGGTCGAGTATCGCGGAGATATATTTGGGGTTGGCTTTGGTACCTCTTTGTGAGATGATATATCGGAGGAATTCTCCCGACATAACATTGAAAGTGCATTTAGCTGGATTTAGCTTCATGTCATAGTCGTTTAGCGTCTTGAAGCAACCGTGCAGGTGTTTGAGGTGATCTGCTGCATGGAGTGATCTTAGCAGCATATCATTGATGTATACCTCCATCGGGACTCCCAACTTGTCTGCAAACATTTTGTTCTCGAGCCGTTGATAAGTTGCGCCAGCGTTTTTCAAACTGAATGGCATGACCTTATAACAATATGTTCCCTTTTCTGTGATAAAAGCCATCTTTTCTCTGTCATCGGGGTGCATAAAGATCTGGTTATAGCCCGAGAAGGCGTCCATGAAAGTAAGGAGTTTGTTTTCGGCGGTTGACTCGACTAGCTGGTCGATGTGGGGAGTGGGTAGCTGTCCTTTGGACAGGATTTATTTAAGTTGGTGAAATCGACGTACGCGCACCACTTTCTGTCCTTTCTCTTGACACTACTGGGTTTGCCAGCCATTCTGGGTAGCGTACCTCAGTTATCGAGACTGTGTCGTGTTGTCGCTCGACTTCTTTTACTTCTTTTAATCTCTCCAGTCCGAGCTTTCGTCGCTTTTGTCTGATGGGCTTGAAGGTGGGATCCACGTTTAGTTCGTGTGTGATGATAGCTGGATTGATGCATTTCATAAATTGGCGTCGTCCAGGCGAAGGTCGAGGAATTCTGTTTGAAGAAGGCGATGATATTTCTTTGTAGTTCATCAAAGAGGTACGCACCAACTCGGATCAGTGTCAGCGATGGGAACTTCTAGGATTTCCTCCTTTTTTGGTAAACCTTATGGATAGGTTTGGAAATTGAGTTTACGTGGGAAGTCGACTGCTGCAGCTTGATGGTGGCGATCAAGAGGTCTCTCACAGCTTTCTGATCTCCGTGCAATGTTTGTATATGACCATCCGGACCGGGAAACTTAAAAAACTGGTGATAAATTGACGAGATTGCCTTCATCGAGGGTATCCACGGGTCCGAGGATGACGTTGTATGGAGCCTTCGTGCTTATAATGGAGAACTTGACTGTGTGAGTAAGTATGCACGCGTAGACGGGAAGACAAATCATGCCGATCATTAACTCGGAGGATCCATTGAAGCCAGTCAGGGATCGGGATGAGGCTTCATGTCTTGCAAGTCAATCATCATTTTGTTGACGGTGTCACAAAACAGGAGATCGACCAAACTGCTAGTGTTGATCAGTACTTTAGTGATTTTGCATTTCCCGATTCTGAGTTCTACAAGGAGAGGGTTGTTATCCGGCGTGTGGGTGTCGTTGGCGTTCTCAGCCAAGAATGTGATCTACGGATCGTTCTCGGGTTTAACAGGCCATTTCTGTAAAGTAGTTGCTTTCCAGTGATAATCTTTAACTGATCGAACTGAGTCCCCGCATGGGGAGAAACCGCCCATGATCATATTTAGTTGTAATCGGTGTTTGTCGTGTTTGAATCATATTTGGGTCTGTAAGTCGCTAGATGGACTTACGGGATCTTTATTCTTAAGCGGCTTCGAGTCTTCGAGTTTCCTTTGTAGATCTGAGCCTTTTCGTAGGTTGAGGCTGATCCGCAAGTCGTCTGCTCAGGCATTAAGCTTATCGCAAAGATCAGTAGTAGGTAGATTTTTGACCACCAACTGTTCAGCCTTAGACGTGTTAGGAGTTTCTAGAAGGTCAAATTTGTCGTTAATGCGACTCTCTGGAGCGGTGAATTTGCGCTTGAGCTGGTGTCGCAGATCGTTGACACGATGGAGAGTTTTGTCAACTGTCGCGTTAGTCGAGTTCGTAAGTCGACGGGGCGAGGTGACGTTTCTTCGTCCGAGGAGGTCTTGGATTGAGCTAGGATTACCTCGACGCATCTGCGGTTTCGTGGCTACTCCTCTTTGGTGGAAGTATCATCCTTTTCTTTTCCTGCAGGTGCTACCGCCTCTCCCTTGCCTCGAGGCTCGCCTTGCGGAGTTTTTCCGTGGGGCTTTTGAGTCTTCTTCTCTTTATTCCTGCTCCAGCTGTTATTGTTCTTTGGTATTTTCCTTGGTGGCTCGACCTTTGCATTGCCGTTATATAAAGATGCTAGCAATGCTTCATGAAGCTGCGTGCACTCCTTTGTGTCGTGCCCCCTGACCTTGTGGTACTCGCATAACTTGCTGAGGTTCACCGAACTTGAGGAGCTGGGGGTGTCTTGGGTTTTTGCTCGGCATCCCTCTCCCAATTGTTCTATCCCTTTTCTCGAATGACAACTGTAGAAGCGGGTAAGTTGTTCATCGACAACATAGATGAATCCTTTCTTTCGATCTCCCATGTCGCCAAAAGTATGTTGGTGTGGTTCTTGGCGTGTGTTGACTGTCTTAGTTGGAGCTTGCTTCGATGCGTTCTGCTTGTTTAGAATCGCTCAAGTATCCTCCTTCATTCGGATAAAGTTATGCGACCGAGCAATGGCATCTTGGAGAGACAATGTCGGGTGCCGATAAAAATAATCTTGGAACTTCGAATGAACCCATATCGAGTTCATTAAAGCATCAACTGCGATATTATCTGGGATATTCACGGTCGAGACAACAACTTTGAATTTTTCCATAAAATCGCGCAGACTCTTATTGGAAGCTTGGGACATTTCCCATAAGTCTGAGAGTGGCTCCCTTGTTGGGTAAACATGATGTAATGTTTTAAGAAAATCGCTGACAGATCGTGAAAGCTGTCGACAAAATTCTCTAGGAGCCGCGAGAACCAGGTTAAGCCGGTCCGGTAAGACTTTCGACAAATAATTGACATAAACCAGCTTCCTTTTCATCATCGGGGTAGTTGGCCCTCCCCATTCCTATGTTGAAAGCCCTCCTATGATCTGTACGATCCAATCCGCCGGAGTAAGATAGTAGGCAAAACTTTTCTGTGCAGCGGAGTCGCACATTGCTAATGCGGTGCAAAAACAGAGTTCTTAATGTCGCAGCAAGGACCATATCTATTTGCGGAGCGGAAATCATAACATGGTGGATCTGCGAGATGATCTCTTGGAGAGAGTGTTTGAGTGTAGCTATTTCTCGGATGTTCATCGGATCTGATACACCTTGGGTTAGGGCTACGCCACTGGGTAGTGGATCCGAAGCGTCGACGGTGTGCTCTTCGATTCCCATCGTTGGGTCTGCGTGAAATGGCTGACAACGGATTGTCAGAGGATTACTAGTCATACCAGAAGGGACGGCGAGAGCGCCTACAAGGGTGGCGAGTTGAGCATTGGTTGTTTTTTGGATTTCTTCCTGTTGTGCGAGGTGCGCCATAATGGTGTCCATGAACTTTGTTGTGGTTTGCGGTGCGACTTCTGGGGTGGGCTCTGGGTGTTCTTAGGAGGATGAACTTGTGAGAGTCATCGGGATTTTTTTTACGCTTGTTTCATTATGCCTTACGGTGGGAGCCAACTGTTTGAACCGAGTTAAGTCTAAACGAGTAAATGAAGACGAAACTCGTCGGTAGGTTGTATTGAGAAGCGTTTATTAGATCAGAGGATACAAGTAAGTTACATAAGAGAAAGTAAATGATAAAAGTAAGCCGTTACTCGGAGAGTTGGCCGGATATTGTAAACAAGTTGAAGAGAATATAAAGGTATGAAAAACGCTAATCCTAGCCACCAGGTGTGTGTCTTATGTTTTTGATCCCTTTCTCGTTGTCTTCTTTCCCCTTTTATAGCTGATTCCATTTGCTTATGCCCTAATTCGATTTTCCTAATCGGCTTTGTCCTGTTAGGCCGGATAAATAAGCCATCGAGTTGATTCCCTGAGCCCAGTTGCCTTTACTCGCTTTTTCGAATAAAAGTAGTCAGGAGCCGAATCTCCTAGCCGGTCTTCTCGCTGTAAGCCAAGCCGCTCCTTCCCAGATTAATGGGTCAGGCCAGCTTTTTAACGGAACTTATGAAGGATGCAATCCATCTCCTATACTGATGTTGACCTCTGACAAATTTGTATGATCGCGTGCAAGAGCTTATCATAGTCACTATAGAATATTAAAGTTTCAGTAATAAGGAACAATGAACAACGAACCCTTTCTGATTCTCTCTGATACTATATGAAGTTAAGTTATGTTCGTGATATGTTTTTACCACTGGTTTTCATTGTTATATTTATGATTTTAGGTTAATAATCAACTCTTTGTAGTATAAGGAAGTTATATGATTGTGCTAAAATTAGTTATGTTGTATATGTTTAGCTAATCAATGTATATGCACGTAATAATATTGCCATATTGTGTGCCGAAAGGATGAGCTATCTATATATGTAAAGAACAGTTTGTCTCTCTCCTTAGAGAGACACGTCATCAATTCGGAGGCTCACAGTGCGACATGTGTCCTTTTACAAAATCTGCTGCGTTTCATTAACGTAATTATTCAATAGAAGTGGGCTTTATCTTTAGTTGGGCTTCGTCTAAACATCCATGACTTTATGTTTTAGATGGAACAATAACATGTCTAGAAAAAGCCCAGTGCTTCACCGATTTGCTTCATCTTCCTCCCGAGCCAACTTTTCCCATGCCCGTATATGTCATGGAGAAATCTTCTATGGGTCTCTCAAATCTTCTATACCCTCGTTGCTTTAATGAAATATGAATATCCGATTTTGCCCTTTTCAATTTCGAATTTATGTTTTTAAAATTTTTAAATTTTCAAATTTTGGATACTACGTTATACCATATAGTTGTACTGAGTTATACTTTGTTCTACTAGGTAATATTGATGTTTAGTTATATTGAGTTATACTGAGTTATATTGAGTTATACTGGTTGTATTGAGTTATACTTAGTTATACCTAATGTAGTTATACCGAGTTATACTGAGTACTACTGAGTGTATTTATACCGAGTTCTATTAAGTTATATTGGTTATACTTCGTTATATTGGTTATACTGCATAACACTAAGTACTGTTGAGTTAGTTATACCGAGTTCTACTGCGTACTACTAAGTAGTACTATGTTAGTTATACTTAGTTCGACTTAGTAATACTGAGTTATACTGAATCTAGATCTGAAGATGAAAAAAAAAGATCTATAGATAACAAGAAGAACCCTAATCCTACAATATCCAACAAATTACACTAAATCCAGATTTGAAGATGAAATGAATAAAACACGAACCTTAAATCATAAAAATAACAACAGATCTATAGAGAATAACAAGAACCCTAATCATACAAACCCATAATCTTATAATAAAAACTATATATCAAAAGAAAACACAGATCTGAAGAGCGAGAAGGAGATCTGAAACGCCTAGGTTGAGGCGCCGCCGTTTTGAACAGACCTAAAGCACGATAAGAAGAAGAATCGCCATTGATGTTGTTTTGATCACCTTCGATAAGAGATGATGAATGAAAAAATCGCAAAGAGAAGAGAGAGAAGTAGAAAGAAAAGAGGAGAAGAAGAAGAAAAAAAAAAACTGTTATCTGTTACATTTTATTAAATTAGATTAGAAAATTTAAAGGTAATATGGTAAATGTCTTAATTTATGAATTAAAAATAAATAAATTTATAAAGAAAATTAGACTGAGAGATTGTAGTTTAAGATATAAGAGTAATAGAGCAATTGCCTCCTTCCTCCTCGAGCGATGACCTTGCCTTCTCCTTCCCCCATCATGTTCTATTGAATAAACTTGAAGTTTTTGTGGCATAACAGTTGTCGATTGGATTCACCAAATACAACTAACCTTCTCATTAACATCACCGACCCACTAATCCCAAGATGTCTCATTCAGTTCACTTTCTCTCCTCATACTGTTTGCGGATCTCCACCTATAAATAAGTGAATCTAATTCTGTGAAGTTCATCACTTTCTTCATTATAATCAAGACACAAGGTTCATTCTTCCCTAATCCTCAAATTAATTTTAATAAGAAAAAGCAGATAGAGGATCGTTGGTTTTGCGGCTGTGCCTACGCACAAGGCGCGATCGACATCAAAATTTACGAGTTTGACGTTGCAAAGGTGAGTATTTCCATCTGTATGCATCTTGATTGTTTGCAGGAAAGTATTTATGTTCTTTCCTGCGTTTGCTGATTCCAGGCACAATTCATCACCATCCTTAGCATGGGTCCTTCATTATATCAGGGAATGCTTAGTTTCATGGGAAACCTATACATCTAAACAAGGTATAATCTTTGTTCCTATACATAAGCATCATATTTTTAATTTTTTTTTTTGCTTAAATATGGAGATTTTTATTTGCTAGAAAGTTCTTAAGAACTTGGATTCTTGCAAGTTTTGGTGCAGAGACGTGTTTAATTGCTCCTCTTTGAGTTTGCTCATATTTTGTTTCTCATGATTGTAATTGAACTAGGCCTCTCAAGATAGGAAGAGCTTCGATGTTGGTGCTAACCTTTTCATTGGAAACCTTGACCCTGTATGTATATATGATATCTTGGTGGTATTATACTCTGAAATATTGGTACTTCAACAACAATAACTGATCAGTTGTTGTTTTTTTTTTTGCTTTTACAGGATGTGGATGTAAAGATCGTGTATACCTTCAGCGCATTTGGTGGCATTGCTTCTACACCTAAGGTAGAATCTCTATTGTTATTGATAATATATTATCTGTAATCTATGACTAATATGTCATTCTGGTGGGGAAAAAGAATGGCTGTACCCTTAAGAATCAGATACTCTGAACTTTCCATTTCAGATAATGTGAAATCCTGATACTGGGAACTCATGAGGTATCAGCTTTATTAGCTATGACTCCTTTGACGCACCTGATGGTGCTATTGAGGTAATTCTTTTTTTTTTGCTCCTTCATGACTATCTCTTCCTACAAACCTAGCTATGAAAATGAGTCCCAATCACATAGATAGTTTCTCGATTGATCCAGTGAATGTATACTGCAGGCAATGACTGGGCATTATCTAACAGTCTCTTACGCAGTCAGTGTCTAATTGCTTTTGTCTTCCAAAACCAAATCTGAATATTTGTAACCCCTAAATACACTTCTATGCAGGGAATCTACAGTGTGTCTTAGGGTGTATGACAGGCTCGCAATTCATTGGTTACATGTATTATATATTTAAATATTTAAGTGTAGATACACCACAAAAATATTCTGAGAAAGATAATATCAGTGTGTTCTGGATATATGTATGTATATCCTTTGCTTTACTAGATAATCTTTGTGAAAAGAATTGTTTAGGGTGTCTCTTTGGCTGCCGTAAACTCTAACAACTCTAACGGTTAGATTTCCTCTCTGTTTCTTTGCTTGCAAAACCCAATAGAAAGTTTGGTAAGTACATCATTCGTTTGGTTTTATTGGTTTTAGATGGTCACCATCGATGGTTGCTGGCTCATGGCACCGGAACTGGCACGAGGAAATCTTGAACCAAACCACGGATCAGCCACAAGGCCATCCATTAAAAGTCCCTTATCCTTTCATCTGTAGATTTCAGAGTATGCGGCTGGCGAGGAAATGATTGTCTAACTCCATGTCGTGACCCTTTCCCTGTCTGTTTGGAAAGTAAATGCCCCATAGCTTCTGGTAATGTATCAATTCTTCACTACCAAATTTAACTAGAACACTGAATTGATTGTGTGTGTGAACTGAAACTCCTTCAGAAGCTTATGTGTCTTCTATTCTCTATGAAGTAGAGGAGGAGAGAGTTGGTTACCTTTTAAGAGTGGGCTATATGAAGTACCATCTCTCTCTGTCGTGTTCTAGAGTTTTCATGTAAATTTTAGCATAAACCTTTGAAGTCTTTTATATCCAAGATAGAAGACTGATTACTCATTACATCATAATTAAGTTTTATTTTTTTAAACATCAACTTTCCCTATCTGACACACACACACATATATATATATATATATATATATATATATATATATATATATATATTAGATATTAAAAATAAATTCTAATTTTTAAAATTTTCAAATTCATAAATGATTTTTTTTTTCTTATATTATAGTGGCAATATACATGTGTTAATAAACTAATATATTAATTTAAATTTACTCAACCCCCACAAATACGGCTGATGTCTAGATTATTTTTATATGTACAAAAAACTATTATATATATAAAATTAAAATAGATACATATATGAAATTAGTTAAGAGAAATACTATTTTAAAAATATTATAGATACATATATCAATATATCAATAAAAGTATCAATAGATTCAAGAAACAAATGTGTAAGACTGCAAATAATTTATGATTCGTGTTCTAAAATATTTTCTTCTACTTATTATCCTAGTTAATGTAAGACAAAAATTGAATAATGTTGTAATAATTTATATACATAAAATATTTTTAGTCGTAGGATAAATTTATAATCTTCAGTAATCCACCAAGTACAAAAACAAATAAACATGCATGCATATAACCATAAAAAGAAAACTGCTTAAAATAACATTTGTCTAAACAATTAACACATTTAAACTAACTCAACAATTGTTAAACGTGGATTATTTAAGCTCAAAGAGCATCACAACCTCGAGAGGAGGATAGTATATAAGCAAAAGGCTTAGAACATGTGTAGTTTTGTATTAACATATTATCGAACAACTTAAGCAATATAAATAGTTTGTCTCAACACTAAACAAAAGTGAATATCCCGCGCGAAGCGCGGACTGACTACTAGTAAGCAATAAACATTGGAGTAGTTACCAAGCAATTCTTAGTTACATAGATAGAAATATCGTGGATCCTTATTGATTCTAATTGTTTAAATTTAATAATGAAAGTAAAATAAAATTTTATAAAGTTACCTTAAAATATGCATGATACTATTTTGACATAGTAAAACTTTTATAAATTAATATTGTTGGGATTTTACAATTTTATTAATTTTTAGATATATTAATTTACAAAAGTTTTCTTATTTAGATTTCTTATTTTAAGATATTTTTATTCTAAGATAAGAAAAATATTTGATTTTAGTGTATAGACATTAATTGTTATTTTTAAAAATTTAACATTTATATTAGTTTATCATATTATTTGGTGTATATAATATATATTGCATATAATTTAAATGTGGTTTTAGATATAATATTACTAAATCTTATCAAAAATATATTAAGTGTTAAGAAAATATAAAGATAATTCAATTGTGAATATAAAATAAAAATATAATAACATGTTTTTACTTATATAAAATATGTATATATATAAATTATTAATTTATAATTTTCATGAGATCATATATTTACATAGATTTTTTTTTTTAAAAATATTATCTTATTATTTTATCTATTTGTGTCAAATTTTGAATCGGCCCAAGTTGGGAGCGACAAAATTTATTAATTTATATAGATTATTAATTTATCAAGTATTAATTTATAGAAGTTCTACTGTAATTAGGAAAGGCTTATATTACCTTGACATACAATTCGAGAGTAATAGTTGACGCATATATCTTCGTAGATCTTTCTAATAAATATTGTTTAGTCTGACAATTCTGTATATAGGGACCATTTGAGTAAACTTTTAGCTCTACAGCATCAGAAAACCCTGAAACTTTATAAACTATATTTTAAGAAATATGGCTCCCATAAGTTATGTATCTGATTTGAAACCCTTCAAGTCAATGTAGAAGATTAGGGTAAAGATCATACGTTTTTGGAAGCAATATTCTGTTGCTGGTGGTCTAACGTTTGAGATGGTTCTAAACGACTCTAATGTGAGTGTCCCTTAACCTTCATCTTACTAAGTTATAAAAACTGAAACTGATTTTATTTTCATTATTTAGGTTTTGAATATCTTTGTATTTATTTGTAGGGTGTTAAGATTAACGCCTTTGTCAAAAAGGATATGTTGAATCAATTTGATTCATTTCTTTCACAAGGCAGTTCGAAGATTCTCATCAATTTCTCACTCAACCCCCATGCGGTTCATACCGAACAAAAACACATCCATACAAAATTTGTTTTCTCTCGACAGCACATGTATGACGTTGTGATGATTTCCCGATGACCTTACTGGTTTTTAACCAGTCAACAACAGGGGAATTCTTGATGGTACACTCAATACGGACTATTTGGTTGGTAAGTTTTTAAGTATTATAAGTATAAAATTTTCATGTATCTTTCAATTATATAACTTATGTGCTTTATATGACTTAGATGTAATAGGTCAGATAGTGGAGGTGATACCAATTGAAGTTGTATCAGCTAATGGGAGAGACATTCACTAAATAACAGTGGAACTTCATAATCAAAAGTAACAACATCTTTATATTTCATGTTTTCTAAATATATAAATCGGTTACGGAATATTAGTTATTATTACCATTTTCTGGTTATAGGGATGAGCGGATTCTAATGGTGTTGCAGGAAAACTTTGGTACTGATGTAAGTGACACTATTCAAGGATGCAGTGAGAATGCAATAATTTGTTTCTTGAGGTTTGAAAAAATTAATGTTTTGAAAGGTATTTTAAGATAACCTGTAATCCTAAAATAATTATGTTAGATGTTGAGTTTGGTATAATTTAGTGACCATATTTACAATTTTATTTGCAGACGAGCATAATGTATCCAATGCTTATAATGTTTCAGATGTCGAATTGAATCCATTGATGGCTGAGGTTCAGGCTTTTGTTTCATTGTAAGTTTTATAGCTTTCCATAGTTGATATATAATTATACGCTACTATACATGTCTAACCCCTAATTCTATGTAAATTTTGTTGTATTGTTATTCTTGAAAGGTTACCGAAGAATGGACTTCCATTGGAAATTGTGGAATCTAACAGTGTTTCAGATAAAGATGATTTTTTTGTGAACATTCCTAAGAAGACCATATCTCATTTGGTTGAATCCAACCAGGTTCACTGTTACTGTTTTATACAAGTGAAAAGCATTCAAGTGATTGCTCTATCTATTTGATAATATATCAAACATGATAGTCAGCTATTTGATGAAGTATATTCATATAGGTTTAGTGTATTTTCATGAGCACGATAGCAGCTATTGATTCGGATATGGTCTTGTATTACTTGAGTTGCAAAGTGTGTTCAAAGAAGGTATTGAATGTGCCTAATGACAACATCAACGATAGAGAACATGAAAAAGAACTGGGATTCAGTTATTATTGTGTCAAATGCAAGGTCAAGAACCCAAAGTTGATGTCAAGATAATTATTCAATACAAAACTCTTACAAGGATCTTATTCTCAGGAGTATTATTCAATATTTAATATTACTATTGTATGCATATTTTAGATACAAGTTGCACTTGGTTGTGCTAGACCATACCGGGAATGCAAAATTTCTACTATTTGATAATCTTGCAATGCAGTTACTTCATTAACCTTGCAACAAGCTAACTGGAACTAATTCTGAGGAGGTAAGTCGGGTTGGTTATTGTTTTGAAAACTGACTACTATGTGTTCTATTATAAGTCTTTTAATAAGGGGATGTTTTGTTTACAGATGAAAGACACAAATGATATTCCTTTGGCACTCAATGATTTAGTTGGTAAAACCTATCTATTCAAGATTGGCATTGAAAGAGAAAATTTTCTTTACAAGAATGGTACTTAAGAAGTCCTGAAATTTGTCACAAACATTCAAATGATTACCGAGTTCGACAAGCATAATCATCCAAAGGTATTGTAACTGATTATATTTGTCTCATTTATAAGTTTCAGTACGGTTATAATATGGTTTTGTAATTTTATTATATATTGTAGAGAGTACTGAACACTTTGTCTATCGAAAACTCTGTTATTTCAGATGCACTAGAGGTAAAGTGAATGTTAACTAAGTATTATGACCTTTCTACTTGCAAGGTATGTTAAAGTTTTGTACAATGTATTACAGGGTTCTTTAATGTTGTCTGGAGGGTCGTCCCAGGAAGGTAAAGCTACCGCTTTAGCTCCTGTTAAACGCCGAGCAACAACAGTTTTTAACTTGGAGGAACACTTTGACCAGAATTCGATGACAAGGACTCTGTGTACAATGCGGATCAAAAAGAAAAAGCATGAGAAAAGTGGTTGAAGGGATTACTAAGAATCAAGCTCTTTTACAAAGGCTTTCACTATCTTTTGGCTTTTTTATTACAATGCAATTTGTCTTTTTAAAGTTTTTTGAATTATGGGAGATCTCTTTTGTTAAACTTCTTTGTTAGCATTATATTAATAGAAAGCCTCTGTTTTATTATTTTTATTATGTGTTTTCCTGCACCATGTCCAACAACAAGATTTTAAATTTAAATTATATTTAAAAAAATTGTTAATGTTTTAGATTTTATTTTTTCAACATTTTAATATTACTTTTTCTTTTATTAAATATAAGTTAATATAAAAAAATAAAAAATTTGTTTATTTTAGTTAAAATAGATATATTTATTTAAAGTTATAATTTTATATTGAATTTTAATTATGTTTTTGGTTAAAAATATAAATCAACTTGTTCAAATTTTTTAAAAAATGATATTAAATTGTATAATTATCAAAAACTAAAACTAAACATTATTGGTTGAACCAATAAAGTAGGATTTGTTTTAAACAATCAGAAGTTAGCTTTTTTATTTATGTCCAATAATCTATAGGAATCTTTCTATGAGAATCTAAGACACCTAGATGAATTTGGAAACAAATTATAAGAGGGTTAAGTTAGATATGTATTGAATGGCATTGTTTGAAATTAGAATTGTTTATTCAAGTCAATTTCTGTTTCATTATTTTTATGACCTTTATTAATATGAATAAATGTGAAAATAATGGTTATCATGTTTGCTATATATGTAAGTGTGTATATGCCTAAGTATGTGAGATGTACTAAACTGTTAAATTTTTTATATACCATCATTATTAACCCTCTCTAGTTACTTGGAGATTAAGTAAAATATTCAATATGGTGCATAAAAGCGAAACAATATATACTCCTAATTAATAGCAGGAGTTCGCACCAAGCAAAGCTGGCTTGGAAATATATTTATTGTTATTGACCAAGAAAACTATGGGAAGACCATATTAGTTTTCAATTCTCAATCTTATTGTTATTGACAAAAAATCAAAATTAAATATTCTACATTGTTTGACATGTTAAAATATACATTCCTTAATCATATAAAATTTAAATTATGGTAATAATCTGATTAATACTGACTATACATTCCCTAATGTTACTATATAATATTAGGTTCTTATTATGTTCTATCACAAACAAAAAGGTTCACAATATTAGTGAACGGTGCAAATCGATGGCAAATTTTTGTTCAAGTCTCTGGATCAAAACCTTTCAAAACTATGTGGAGAATAAAGGTGAATATAATTCATCTGTGAAAAAAATACTCTGCTATAGGAGCAGAGAGTATTGAGATGGTTTTAGTCGTTTCAAGTGTAAGTATCACCTAAATAACAATGTAGTATCCATCTTCCATTAGTATATAAGCATTTATCTACATGTTGTTAGTTTTTTGTTAAACATTGGGCAGAGTGATAAGATACATGCGACTGTAAACAAGGATTTGGTGGCCATTTTGATCGACTTCTAAATGAAGGGTGCTCAAAAACTTTGATTAATTTTGTAGTATCCCACTCATGTGGATCATATCGAACAACCAAACATGCCTATAATATTGGGTTCTAACCCTTGACCCGTGTTCGCTTTTGTGAAACTTAACCTCTAGGATTGACTGGTTTCCAGATCCTGATTCTTTACCCAAAGCTCTAACTAATTTGGTTGGTAAGACATTTATGGTTAATATTGTTATCGAGAAGGATAACTATCTTTACAAGCACGACACATTCAATGTGCTCAACATTATAACAAACACAAATTATATTGTAACTTTAAATGTTTTCGAATATGCTCATCATTGATGTAAGATATTATCATATGATATGTTAATCCCTATATTACAACTAAAACATATCATGGATTTTACAAAACCGATTATATTGTAACTTAAAATGTTTTTGAATGTTTCAGGGAAGTTAGAACATGGTCTGACCATCGTTTACAAATGTTTCAAAAGCACCCGAGGTAAAGTATTTTTAAAAAAGTTTCTAGATTTATAATCATGTTAATTATTCCAAGTCAATTTCACCGGTGTGCTATGATGGAAGTTGGTAGTTCATCTCAATCAAAAAAATCTAATTATCTGACACAAGCTAAATGGTGTGGAACCCCGATTAGAAATTTGTTGAAAAGCTTTGACGAGAATAGTGTTACAAAAACTGCACCTACATTGAGGATCAAGAATGAGAAGAATGAAATCAGTGGCTGAAGTTTTAATCTACATATTCCAGTGAAAGGGACTTTTTTTATTTAATAATGTCTTTTATATTGGTTTTTCCTGTTTTTTTTTAATTATTTTCTTTGACTTTCATGTTTGAATTTCTTAAATTCTTCACGTACTCTATTATTTTGTTGATTAAATTAATATCAAGTCTCTTTTTAATTATATTGTCCTAACTCTATACTATATACTAGATAAAGGTTCAGCGCTTTAGTTTAGTTGCTGATTTGTTTTCGATTTTTATGTTATAAATTTGTATTGTTTTTACGTATTCTATTGCATTTTTGCTTAAAATAATATAAAGCCTCTTTACATTAAAGTCACAATTCTATAATATATACTATATAAATCTTCTAAGGTTTTATGATAGAAACATGGAACATACCCTAAGACCTTGATTTATAGAGTTTTACATGATACCACCATTAGGCCATGCAATGTGGATTGATTTTACATCCAAAATGGCGTCACTACAAACTTTTTATATCACATACATAAAAATAAGGCTAGGAGTCATATAAATATCAAACAATATTAATGGATAAATAACATAAGTTTTTATTCAGATTCTAAAGAATACACTTACAGGGGAGGAACGGACTGAACTGCTTCAAGGCTGATATGTCCATATATGGTCATGCGTTTAAAGCTCATTCATACTTCAAACTGAAGCAAACCTGCAAAATTAAAATTCTGATTTAGTAATACATCAATGCAGTGCAAATCAAGCCATATGAATAATTGTGAAAGAATAAAAGAAATGTTTTTGGTGAATCAATTTATGTTCAATATAATGTGTACAAGCTATCTAAATGCCTTATTATGCTTGCCATTTATTAAATTACATCATTGGAAAGTGATTTTATTTTGGGATACTACTAATCTCATGCACGTTTTGTTTGTTATTTTGTTTGATAATACTAGATAGTACTATTTCAAGTGTTCAACCGCCTGGAAGTCAGCCAAATTAGAGGAAATTTGATACTCAGATTAGTTGTCAAACAGCTGATCTACGAAACAAGTATTAGCTCCAAAACAAGTACAGCCAGAATTCTTTTTGAGGCACCATGACAATCCTACCGTGAATGTACACTACCCAAAAACATACACAAGTTTGCTTCAATCAATGACTACCCAGAGAAGTATTTTTGGTAGACTACCTAATATGATTGAATCTGCTAATGGGAGTCCAAAGTGTTTTAGGTCTTATTGTCTGATCATTAAATCACTCATACAAGAAATGCATTTTCTCGCCTAAGATGTGTGAGTATGACATGGTTCTTCTGTAACATAAGCAGATTTTTATGTTCCCTTAATAATGTGTGTATACAGAGAGCTGTGACGATTTCTGGAATGAATATCTTAAATATTCAGATTCTGACACTGATGATGAAATTTAGAGACTTAAGAACACCCTGAGGCACACAACAAAGAGATAGGTAGGTTTCTTGCAAAACATTTGTATCATCAAACCAGAAAACTGAAAAGGGAGAGTTTTTTTTACAATAGTTTCTTCTATAGAAGAAGAAGGTAATATAAGAAGCGTATATTATTAAGTTCTTCGTAAGTGTCAAAAGTATTAAGATTTGATAGCTTACAAATGTGCTTTGTACAAGCTACAAAGATGACGGAGAAATAAAAAATAAATGTCCTAACTGTGGAGCACCTTTTTGGTATAATGAACAGATAAGTAGAAACATAAATCAAGAAGATCTATTTTTACTATGTGTTGTATGCGAGGAAAAATCAAAATTCCAATTATGAAGTAACCTCCACAATTACTTCAAAGCCTCCTCACTAATGATGATGTTATCAGTAAGCATTTATTCTTATATTATTAGAAAATTGAACATGATGTTCTCATTTACTACACTTGGAGGTAAAATTGATAATTCAATAAACAGAGGAAAAGATCCCAAAATTTTTAAACTATACGGCAAAAATTATCATTTGATTGGGAGTGTGAAACCAAAGCCTAACAAATCTACAAAGTTCTCATAGTTGTATATACATGATACTGGCAATGAGGTTCTGAATAGGATAACAGAATTAAGGTATATATATATAATTTTATGTTACGTCAATATTCAATAGGATTTAGATGTTTTTATTTTTAGTATTTTGTATATCTCTGTACAGTGGGACATCAGAGAGAATCAAAATAAGAGCCAATTTGGTTGAGTCTATTATGAATATGTTAAGGGAGTGTAATGTTCATGCCAAGAATTCTGGAATGCAATGGACAGATTCAATAATGAAGATGAATGAGGAGAAATGTCCATGTTTTAATCCATAACCCTCAAAATGATGGCCAAGTGCACAATCTCCCAACTTCGTCTGAGGTTGCAGATTTGTTAGTTGGAGATTTTACGCTAAATATGGATAAAATGGATATTATTTTTGAAACGAATTCTGGAAAGCTCTAAAGGATCAATGAGTTTCACCCTTGCTATCTACCACTTTAATATCCACCTATTTTTCCTTATGGAGAATTTGGTTTTCGTTTAGGTATTAAGAATGGTTTTACGGGCATCAACAAGCACAAGAAACCAAATATTAGCATGAGAAAATTATTTGCCTATCGGATACAAATTCGTAAGGTTGGATCTAATGTACTTCTTCTTTTAAAGCGTTTACTTTAGCTGTTCCTGGTGGATGCCTATACAATGATTGAAACTCATTGTCTTCGGTATATACAAAAAAAAATCAGTCAAATTTAAGGATGTTGAATTATAATAAGTTTATGGCTGCTTCAAATGATGGTTATTCTTCTCTCCCTAAAGAGAGAAATTGAATTATCATACCGCCATCATTCACAGGTGCTCCAAGATATATGCATCAGATGTATTTGGATTGTATGTCTATTTGCAAATACTATGGCTTTCAAGATTTTTATTACACTTACATGTAATCTTAAGTGTGGCCAAAACTAACAAGATATTTTCAGAAATACAATCTTAGATCCGAGGATAGACAAGATTTGTTCTGCAGACTATTCAAAGTAAAGCTTGATAGTTTGATGGAAAAGAAACATCTACTCAGAGAGACAGTTTATTGTAAGCATATTTTAATACTTTTTAAATAATTATAAATTATGATATCTAATATTGTATTGTGTTATCTTTTGTAGTTGTGTATACTATAGAGTTTCAAAAAGAGGCTTTCCACATGCGCATATTTTACTATTCATGGATCCGACAACGAAATTTCAAAAGTTAGATGATATTGATCGAATAATATCAGCAGAAATTCCTGATAAAAATGAAGAACCTATATTATACGAGGTTGTAAGGGACACAATGATTCATGGTCCATGTGGTGTTGTTAGCAAGGATTCTCCATGTATTCAAGATGGGCGTTGTACCAAACTTTGCAACTATGTTTTCTGAATTTCGAGAGTTATATCCCTATATTATATTTATGTTTGAGTCAGTTCTGATTTTGCTTATTAAAAACTATTGATCAGCTGGAAACACATTATTAAACAAACTAAAGAATCTTAAGAGATAGGTATCTAGTCTATCTATTTGAATGTGAACTCTTCCTCATACCCTCCCTTTGTATAACTTTTATACTCTGGGATTTCTCACTCCAACTTTTTTTTCAGAGTATATAATCAAGCTTCGATATATAATTGTTAGCTATGAAAACCTTCAGGTACTTATGAATCTAAACTGGAATGAAGAGAAAAAAAACTCTAATAATCAGTAACATAATAATCAACAAAAATAAATGTATTTGACTACCTAAGGATCTTTATAACATTTTTTGTGTAGTCTTACATTCAATGATATGAATCGCCTTCTGTTCAGAAATATCTGGAAGAGACACTTGAGTTCGTGATACACTTAGTGTTCGTTCGCCAGAGTTTCTATGCGCATAAGAAACTATTTATGAAATCAGTAACATTATAATTAAATGAAGCATAAATAAATCAGTCTACAAAAGATTTTTAAATCTATTTTGTGGTTTACCTTTGATTAAATGAATCATCTTCGGTTGGAGATAATGACAAACAGCCAGTTGACAATTTTTTTTTTGGCAAAAACTGTCTGAACAAATAATTAAACGGAGAAGCGCTTATGAAGAATAGAGGATAATCGAGCTAAGATAAAGGTAAGTTGAGAAAAAAAAATTATATGTTTCTTCTCTTTGTTGATAACATCCATCAAACATTTCAGGTGAAGTTATGAAAATTGCTTGGATTCTTTCCTGAAATCTAGATCCCATTTTGCCTTTTCGGTTGCTTTATTCAAGTTAAGAGAAATCATGTTTAAGAAAAAACATTTCTCACTGATCCAAAAACGCAAGCCCAAACGAATTTGGCCCAACGCAATTTACATATCTTTTTAATTTTTTTTTTTTGATTGATATATTCATATTTTCTAAAATGTACTTAACCATTTTATAATGCGTTTAAAAATTATTTCAGATTTATATGGAGTTTTTTTGTGTTGTGGATCTTTACGTAAATAGAAATTGAAATATTATTCTTATGAAATTCTTAGTAACATGAATCATCAATTTTATAGAGTGTAATATAATGATAGAAAATAATACACCAAATTAC
The DNA here is from genome assembly GCA_012274485.2 of Sinapis alba. NCBI lineage: Eukaryota > Viridiplantae > Streptophyta > Magnoliopsida > Brassicales > Brassicaceae > Sinapis > Sinapis alba. Next base: position 322,495 of record MU105611.1, on the reverse strand, counting down.
TCTTCTTTTTATCTATGTTATAGTTCTCAAATAATTCACCAACTTTTAACCCACGGAAGGTGCAGATCACTATAAATATAATGGTATACTTTATATTGTAAATAAATTTCATTCACACTATTAAACATCATTAATCTTATGTAAAGTTAATATCTGAAAAGAATTTTATTTCCGCGCAAGGCGCATATTATTACCTAGTCTATTTATATACTTAAAACCAAAATATTTTGTATATATATTGCTTCCTAGTTTTTTAGTTATTAGTTTTTCTTCCACTAGGTTTATAAATGGTTTTAGTTTTCAATGTCTCTGATCGATGTTTTATTAATGCATATCCTAATATAAATATATGTCAAACCACTTTCTAACTAATTTATCAATCAAATCTTTTAACATTTTTATTTAATTTTTAATATAAATTTATGCACATTATTATAAAAAAACTTAGAAATATTATAATAAATAAATATGTTTAAGTTATAATATTAAAATTATATTTATATACTTTAAATTGATAAAAATACTAAAATTAGTCAATATTTATATTATTCTATTATATAGTGGAACAGCTTGGGATTGATGATTAATGTATAAATAAAATTATTTTCATTTAGAATAATAAAAATTATATCTATAAAATGAAAATAGATGAACTACTGGTGAACAGTGGGTTAGTAAGTTAATTAATTTTAATATATAATCATAAATCAATATTAAAAATACAAGAAAAAGTCATGTTCAAAAAATATAGTAAAGTTTTAAAAATCTATTTTCTTTATTTTTTCCATTTCACATAAATATTGAAAAAGATATTTAAAAAAAAGTTTGTGTAAGAAGTTGGAGTTTCGAGATATAATAAATCAAAGTAGATTACATATCAGTCACGTATTAGTTCAACCGGTTAGCCTAGGTTTTGGCAGTTTTTGCGGATTTTATCGAGTTTAAATAATGAATATATCTTAAATTCATACGAGATCACATATGAGATTACCGGTTAACCGGTTCGACCACGGATCTGGATCTGGTTTAAAAGCGCTGATTTGAATGCAAAAGTATTTTAAATAGACAAATTCTTACGAATTAACAACACATTTGTAATGTTGTTAATTAAACTTTCCATCACAAATATCTCGTGTTTTGAAAGCGCGGATCAAAATTTAGTTTACCATTTAAATTTAAATACAAAACAGGGGTAAAGGACTAAAAACTTAAGGACATAAACTTATTTACTTTCCTTTGTCATTACTATCTTACCCGAACCCCCACCCGATTCATGACACATCTTGAACCTTAAATCCCCAAATCAAATCACAGCTCCCCCACGATCCCCCACTTTCATGATCTCTCATTCTCTCAATCTTCACTCATCAGATCCCTCCCTGACTTGTCAACATAATTAGTTCCACATAATTCTCACATCTGAATATTCTCTATACATGATGCCACTGAAAAAGTTAAGCAAGAAAAAAGAGTCTCCACCGGCAAAGAAGAAGACGAACACCTTGCCGATGGGAAACAAGAAGCGAGATAGGTCATCTCCGGCAGAGGAACACGGAGGAGACGACAGTGGATCATCATCTCAACCTAGTAACCGGCCGTTGATTACTTCAAACCGCAACACTAAAAAAATTGTCAAAATCCGAGACAAAATAGGATGGTTCTCCAACTCCGGCCGCTTCTCCTACTCAGCCCGGAAGTGAGGAGACACTGTCACCACCAATGGCGACATTACAGGATCATCCACCGGCGACATTACAAGATCATCCACCGGCAAAAAAACAAGATCCTCCGGTTACATCTTTTTTTGGGTCTTCCACAAGGGGGACACCTTCTCCGGAACGAGAAGAAGATAAGGAAATTGAGTCGAATCAAGGCAACCTTCACACATCTCAAGAACCTATTTCTACAGAGGGGCAAAGAATCATAAGAAATCAATTTGAATTCAATTTTTATAATATAGTACTACTAGGATATATATTATATATACTTGTACTAGTTGATTTAGTAGTACTAAGGAGGAGTGTGACTAGTACAATTGTAATAAGTTGAACAAGTATTGCTAATACAACTATGAAATTTAAACTTGTGTAACTGGTACAACTGTAATAAGTTCAACCAAATCCTCCAATGTCTCATTTGTTGTAGTTTATCCATGCATCAGGATAGTAGCAAATGCATGCAAACAAGGATACCAATCAATATCAAATGCCTACAGTAGCATCTTATGTTGATCAAATTAACTAAATAACCTTCCCGTCCTGACCAATCACCTTGTACATAAATTCAAATGTGTTTAGCACGTCCACATGAAGTGTTCTTGTAACCAGATAATTCTTATGCAATTCAGCTTGCACATTTGGCCACGTGGGACAAGTAACTGTATCGTAGTACATCTAAAGAAACCTGTCAGTACTTATTAAACAATTCTATAATCTTTTCCATGATCTCATCAATTAATGACAACAACACACATTTACTTTGTTCCTTTAAAAGGTCGTTGATAGATTCAACACAGTTGGTTATATCTATATTGTACCTTTTTCCTAGAAATTAACATCTTGTCCATTTGGTCTCTGAACACTCCCATCGAGATAGTCGGCAGTCATAGAATACATTCTCCTCAAATCATTATAGCTTCTTCCAAACTCTGTCTCTCTGTGTAAATTCCAACAATTTTTGAACTGCCAACCACATTTTTGGAACATGAATGTGAGATTTCGAACTTAATAAGAGAGAAAACTTTATTATTCAGAACATATTACATATTTATACAACTTGCGACATACAATACTCAACATGCAGAGAACAACAAGTTCCAAAATAATAAATGTTAAACATGCAAAAGTCGTCAGCTCCCGGAGCATGTATTTATTTATTCTTATCAACACTCCCCCTCAAGCTTGAACGTATGAACATGTCATGGCTGGAAACAATGAAGATCTCGCTCATTAAAAACCTTAGTAAGGAAAACCCAGCGAGACAAAAATTCACTAAGGAAAAAAAAGTTGAGACTCCATTTTTAAGGGAATCATCTGCTTGGTGAGAGATCCATGAGCCCAAGCTGTGAGTGTATGGACTCAATTTTATTCATTCTTGCTGCCATGGTGAACACATCTGCAAGTTGATCTTCAGCACTTGAGCAAGAGACCACCTTTTGCTTCCTACTCTTCCAACTGGCCAAATTACATCCAATAAAGGTACAATAGCATGTGGTCGATCTTCTGTCAACTCTACACATGCCCAATCAGCATCAAAGTAACCAACAACCTCTGAACTCACATTGCATCCCATCTAAACACTTTGATCAGGGGATCCATTCATGTACCTTAATATCATGTCCACTGACATGAGGGTTTTTATGTATTTCAATGCAAACTCTATCAAATTAACTATATGAACTACTCTTGCCAAGAGAGGTCAAATTGTAGTATTTAGGGATCGAATCCACGGGGAGCGTGGGCACACAATAAACTCAATACAGTCGCGATTAAGCTAGGCAAATAGATTAATAAGCAGTAAATAAACTATAATAGCTAATTGATTGATTGGTAAGTAAACAATAATACTAAATAGCTAGATCTAGGGTTTCGGGCAAGTGGATTATAGAGGATAGAAGCTATGGGTATTAATCATAGAACTTGATGTCAGATGTCTTAGCTCTCGCTTGTTGACACGGAATTACCGTCGATCGATGGCAATGATCCTGCATCGATCGATGGTCTCTTGAGTTCACTAAATTAACTAAATCAACTCTCGTTTGTTTCTAGCAACCTAGCTCAACATGATTAATTCTGATAGTATACCATGCTCTCGCTTGCGCCTAACTGTCTTATGTTCAATTATAACTGAGGACTAATCTTGGTCCTTTTTCTCTTCTTCCAATTATTCCTCTTCTTTCCCCTAGACTTGTCTGATCTCGGGGTGCCTCTATCAAAAAGATTTCGAAACACTTCAGACTTTTGCTGCTATGATCCGTTTTGAGTGTCGATCGATGTTCCAATGGTGGTGTTGATCGATACTGCAGTTCTGGTTTCGATCGATTGTGCTTCTACTAGGCCTTTCTCGACATCACTTCTATATCTCAACCCTCTCTGAGAAGTTACTGCAAACATATGATCATCAAATACCCCATTGTTGGAACCTAAATGCGTACCTCTATCTGGTGGGATAGGAAATTCAACTTCCAATATAGCACAAGGAACCACTAACTTCACAGGGTCATGTATCAACTTCACTGTTTTGTGAATCCCAGCAGCTTCTTCTACACAAGTAGGTGGTTGCAGATGGTTTGGAATAACAAGGTGTGAACCCTTGGACTCGTGCATTCTCTCCTTTACCGTTTCTGATTCAATCGTGTAACCTGGCTCTTCATCCAATGACGGGTGTCGATCGATATCAGGTGGTGTTTGTTGATCGATGCTCTCCTTTGGGTGTCGATCGATGCTCTGCTTCAATGTCGAGTCTGCAATGTCTTGAGGACAACTCGAACTATCAGGGATTTCAAGAGGTGTCGACCGATAAAAGGGGTTGTTAGTGTCGATCGATGTTGAGGTCTTAGTGTCGATCGATATTGAGGTCTTAGTGTCGATCGATAATGGGGCCATAATATCGATCGATGTTGAGGTCTTAGAGTGAATCGATGTTGAGGTCTTAGTGTTGATCGATGCTAGAATCAGATCACTAATATCAGCTTCTTCTTCTCTGCTCAGCGCTCCATATCCATCTTCTTCTTCTTCCTCTACCATATATCTCAGCATAGATTCCATCTCAATCTTCATGTTTGCTTCAGTATCATAGAGAAAACTGGTGAGGAAGGCGTTTGTGATGTCATTCCATGTAGTGAGAGATCCTGGTGGAAACCTCTTGAACCAACATGCTGCTTCTCCAGCAAGAGAGAATGGGAATAGTTTGCAGACGTAGTAATCTTCAGAGACTCCATTGCACTTAATGGTCGATGCTAAATCACCTAATGATTTGAGGTGGTCAGTAGGAAATTCATGAACAAGACCATGAAAATGATGCTGACCCACAAGAGATATGTATGCAGGATGCAGCCCAATGACATTCCTCTAGAGTTCAGAATGACGCATACCAGACTTCTTAGCATAGAAATCTTCAGGTTTGTTGTAATCTCTAAGTGCCTTTTAGCGTAGGATGCTGATTGACATCAAACTGGTGACATTGGAAAGCTAACTCAAATCTCTATCTTATGTTCAAAATATCAGCTCAATCTCACCGTGAGAAGGTCTCCATCCATAGCTAAACATCTGAAGCATCTATGCAGTTCTTCATCTCTAAAAGCTCCAAAATCACCAAAGTTCTCCAGAATGTACCTGAACCTGAAAACACTCTAAAACATAATCCAAAAACATATAATAGACTCTAAATATTTCTGATATCATGGGCACAATAGTGGTAAATATCAGTCCCTATCATCCACCATGTTCCAATGATGCAACTTTAAAGCTTGCATATGTTAACTTACTCTATTCACAACAAAGCAAATATCTGGTTTTGTTATTGCTAAGTAGATAAGCTTTTCCACCATCCTTATATACAGCTTAGCATCTTCGAATAGATGATTATCTTCAATCTCCCCCTCAAGTAAACCTTGTAGCCATTGTCAAGAGGTGTCTTTGAAGACTTTCCTCCAAGTTTTCCAGCTTCTTTCAACAAATCACGTGTATACTTCCTATGGGACCGGAATACTCTTTCTTTTGATCTACAAATCTTAATTCCAAAGAAGTACTTAAGTTCATCCAAGTCATTGATATCAAACACAGATTCTAGAAAGTCATTAGTGGACTGAATACCAGTCTTTTCACTTCATGTGATGATGATATCATCAACATAAACAAGAAGAACGATGATACCTAAGGGACCAAAGAGTGTGAAGACAGTATGGTCAAACTCAGATTTCCTAAAGCCATGCCTATTCAAGGTTGTGCTCAGTTTGTTGTACCATGCTCTTGGTGGTTGTTTAAGACCATAGATTGACTTCTTCAATCTTAGAACATCCCCTTGCTTCACCAGGTGTTCAAGACCATGTGGAAGGTGCATATACACTTCATCTTCAAGTTCACCTTGCAAGAAGATATTATTCACATCCATTTGCCACTAGTCCCATTCAAGATTCACAACAAGACACAAGAACATTCAGATTGTATGGAGTTTAGCCAAAGGAGGAAATGTATCAATGTAGTCTTCTCCATATGTCTGAATAATTCCTCTTGCAACCAGTCTAGACTTGCGCCTCCCAAACTTCTCATTCGCAAAGTATTTGATAGTTAAATTTATCTACTTGTCATAACCTTTTTCCCTTTGTGTAGCTGACTCTCATACCAAGTTTCATTATTCACCATTGCATTTGTCTCATCAGCCATTGAATCTCTCCAGACTTTGTGTTCCATAGCTTTTTCATAGGACCATGGTATTTGACCTTTATCCAAATAGCTTATGAACACTTTATGTTAAATTGGGAAATATGCAAAAGAACACACATCTTGAGTTGGGTGAGAAACAACATTTGCATTGTAGTAGACTCTTGTATTAACCTAGTTAGATGAATCCTTCTTTACTATTGTACTTCTTTTCAGGGGCTGAACAGACTCTTCTTTCTGAACCACTTATGGTTCATCGTGTATTTCTTGCTTTGCTTCATTACTCTGAGAAGATTCAGTTTCCTTGTGCATTTCCTGCTCATCTTCGTTATTCTCAGCAGACTCTTCATTCTCAACAGATTCTTCTTCAACAAGTGTCTCAGGTTCAAATATATTCCCCTCCCCCCCCACATGATCAATAAGGGATCGATCTGCAGCACCTTCTCTAGTATCTTGAGAGGGATTGGATGTTTTCTGATTCTGGGATAAATTAATCCCAAGACCCTCCAAAATAAGTGGAGATTAGTGTCTTTGTCTGATGCCTGAGATAGATCTTTCAAGTCATCCCATCTCTTTTCTTCATAGTAACCTTTTGTTTCCATAAATTTAACATCTCTGGGCACAAGAACCTTTCTTGTTAAATGATCATAGCACTTATAGCCCTTTTGTGTTGGAGAGTAGTCAATGAACATAGCTTTAGTGCTCTTTGCTTTAAGTTTGTTTTGCTGCTCTTCTGGTATTAACACAAAATAAGAACACCCAAACACATGTAGGTGACCTAAAGATGGTTTGTTCTTGTTTAATACTTCAAATGGAGACAGATCCTTAAGAATTTTTGTTGGTATCATGGTTATAAGATAGCAAGCAGACATAACAACATTACTGCACACCTCTTTCGAGCATTAGTGTGAAACATCATTTATTTTGATACTTCCATCAGGTGCCTATTTTTCCTCTTATCTACACCATTTTGTTGAGAAGTATAAAGACATCTTGTTTGATGAATGATCACATGTTGAGCTAGGTACTGCTTAAATGCATTGCTTGTGTATTCTGAATCCATTATCAGATCTGAGAATTTTCAGTTTGGCATTAAAATGGTTGGAGATATGAGTCTGGAAATTCTTGAAGGCTTCAAGCACTCTGTCTTTAGACTGAATCAGTGTCACCCAAGTGTATTAACTTCTCATCAATGAATGTGATAAAGTATTTATGGTTTTATCTGGAGACGCAAGGAGCAGTCCACATATCATAATGAACAAGGTTGAAACATTTCTCATGAATAGTACTAGAGCTTGGAAAGACTGTCTTGCAATGTTTCCCCAAAATGCACACATCACAATCATCATTCTCAAACACCATACCATGTAGCTTTAGGTTTAACGCTCTATCATGAGGATGACCTAATCTGGCATGCCATAAAGTACTATCACACAAAGCAGACATACTGCTTAAGTAAATAGAGGTAGAGGGTTCATAAGGCTTAGTTGTTTGAAGATAGTATAGATCATCTTAGCAGCTTCCTTTTCCAATCACTTGCCTTGTCTTAAGGTCTTGAAACTCAACATCATCAGGTCAAAAAACAACTTGATACTTTAAATCCAATGTATCTTTCTTCACAAAGATCAAGTTGGATGTAAACCGAGGCATATCGAAGACAGTAGATTACCTTTCAAACAACTTAAGGTTTCCTATCACTTCAATAAGAATCATATCTCCATTTGCTTTGGCAACATACCTTGTGGTAACTTTTTACATCACTCATCAGATTCTTATCAGAAATCATGTGATGACTAGCTCTTGAATCCACTATAAATAGGTTTAGAGGCAAGAGAATGAATATCAGACTTCCTAGAAGAGATAATTTCCTTAGCAGCAGTAAAGAATCTATCCCAACCTTCTCCGGTAGCAGGACCATTAGAAACAGATGAATCATGCTTGCTTGTTCCTGCACTTCTTTCCTTTGAATCACTTATAAATGCAGAATACAAGGATTTTCCTTTAACCATTTGATGATCAATCTTCCTTGACTTATAGACTTTGTTGCATATCCTTTCTTGGAGAGAAATCCATAAACAGACTTAAGCATTCAGAATTAGCAAAAGCATCCAAAATAGATACAAACATAGAGCATTGGATTAACCAAAGTGCTTGTAGATCATTCTGCACCCACTTATCTTCATGTATCAGACCAATTGTCAGACCATCTTCTTAAGCTATTATCTTTGAAACTTCATCTATGATGACATGATTACTCCAAATTCCTTACCTTTCCATGGTTGCTATAGCAAAGTTTGACCAGAAAAAGTAGTTAACCCTTTCAAGAGTTACTGGAATAACAGAATGACTCTTTATATCCATATCTAAGTTGATTAAAACAAACAAGACAAAGTCTAGATATATAAGAGCACAAACACATACCAGATTTTTTTATGAGGAATTCTCGTTTATTCTTCTCTACCCACTACTCGTCTCCTCCTCTCAAGGTATGTTAAAAAAATATTAGGTTAGGTTAGGTAATTAGTTTAGGTGGTTAGTTTAGGTAACATAATTATATTCAAAGATTAGGTTGCAGTATTTAAACTAACTACATTTTTTTGAATTTAGATGCCTCATAGGAAACGACGACTACATTATTCTGAAATGTTTGGCGACGGTGTTGGGACATCTTCTTTGATACCATCATCTAGTTTGGTTCTAGAGGCAGTCCCCGACTCTCAGATGTCTCAGCGAGTTTCTCAGACCCGTTCTCCTCCTGAACCTCAGATACTGTAGAAACCCTTATTTTTTTATAATAATGGTCGATCGAGAAGTTTTGAAGTTCAAGGTGGTCGGTAAAATCGAAGAATTGATCGTGGGTGAACCATGAGTAAAAAATTCCACTTGATCATGGTTAGACATTGTGATATATTGATCAGAAGAACGTTTTGAAAGCATAACATTTTTGGAAGCACAACGGGAAAATAGCACGTCGGGAAAACCCAAAATTGAACAAAAACTCTTATCTCGATATTATGAAATTTTTTGAAGAAGCCGGAGGTTTGGGAAATACTTTCCGTCAAGGTAAAGATTAATTTTGAGCTAATTTAAAATATTCAGTTCATCAGAACGGGCGTCAAAAAATATTCGGGATTGCTCGCGGGTCAAAAATTTACTGAAAGGGTCGAAATTAGACAAATGGACCGAGAAGCTTGAGGTGGCTTAACCTATGAGTCCAGACCGTGGTGCCAACTTCATGGAATTTTATGTGGCAAGGGAAGCACGAGATGTTACAGTACAAGCGATGAGAGCATGCGAAGTGACATGTGGAGCACAAAGTAGATCGACCAAGCAGTTGGGGGTCACGTTGGATGCGACCAGGACATGCAGACCGTCATGTGGCCACCGTGTGTTGCCTTCCGTGCAATATGAGCTCGTGGAAAGACATGTGGTAGGATGAGGTGTGGCCTTGCATGCAATCTAGTCATGCAGACAGCCATGTGGAGGACGAGGTGTCTCCTCGCATGCGACCAGAGCATGCTGATCGACATGTGGGGACCATGGTGTCGCCTTGCATGCAACCAGGACATGCATCTAGACGTGTGGAGGACGTGGTGTTCGCTTGCATGAAATCCAGGCCATGCAACCAGCCATGTGGAGCACAAGGCGTCGCCGCGCATGCGACCAAAGCCATGCAGATGGACACATGGGCTATCACACAGCTTAACTCTGATTGGCTGCTGCTGCCTATAAATACCCAAGACCCCACCTTATTTTAACACATTCAGACCACTTCACACCTACTTAAAAACGTGAGAGAGAAAAAAAGAAAGAAAATTAGAGTTTCAATTGTTTTCGAATTTTTTGGCAGTTTTTGAGAGTTTCCGAGAATAGTTACTCTGCCAGTTTTGAGTCAACATCTAGAGAAGTTTCTGCTCAAGTAAAGATCATTCCAGACGTGAATCTACTTGAGAAGGTTGAGAAAGGGTTCCGATCGCAGAAGACGGATTTGGGGTCAAGGCCACGTTCAACCAAAAACAGTGAGTTATGATCAATTGATTGCTGAGTTGTTTTCATGCAGGTTCCCGTTACTTAAAGTTAGATCATGGCAAGAGGCTGGGGCTAACTTAGTAATGGTTTGATTAGTTAATAGTTAAGGCTAATTAATCTTGATTGATTGAGTTGATAGCATGCTTAGTAATTTCTTTAGAATAGTAGTAGCATGCTAATGGTTAGGTTGATTGGTTAATTAGCGATCGCTGAATGCTTAGATATTATCGCTAAGTTGTGGATAGTTAGGTATTCTGGAATTAGTCTTTATGCTAGATTCTAGAATATATGTGATTGTGTTTATTGCAATTAATATTGAGAAACTTGTGTTATATTACCGGGTTTTGTATTAGTTATATATTGGCCGACAGCATTTGTGTAACCCACAATGCTAGGCATGTATATGGGTGAGTTATTGTTCCTTCAGACCTCGTACCCGGCGGGTTCAAGGAAATCCCTTATTCTCTGGATCGGGAAGACTCATAGGAACGGAGTCATGGACTATGGCTGAGTGATTACACAACGGTGTAATGTGGCATTGACCCGAAGGACTGTGGGCTGTCGCGCAGTGATCCGATGGACTGTGGGCCGCGGTCGGTTGAAAGTTCCTTCTTCCAGCCTTTGTGGTAAGGAGATAGGCTATTACCGATGGTGAAGGAGGAACCTAACGTCACCAGGGCCTTACCTATATATTAAAGAGATTGGTAAACCCTTGTTTGAGTTGAGAGCGAGTATTTAGCGATTATCTTTTCGTATCGTTAATTTGCTTGCTATTATTATCTGCTGCGTATTTCTGATGCTTCTTATTATCCATTGTTATTGTGTTCATTATTGATTAGGTGAATCTCTCGCTTTAGATTGTTTGGGGTGGGATAGCGAGGGGTTGTATTTGTTAGTTTGGGGATTGTAACTCGCTGAGTAATACTAGATTACTCACTCCCCACTCTTTGTTGTTTTCAGGTGACCAGTGAGTTTGTAGAGGTCACGGGAAGTTAGACCGGCTGGTGTAGATTTGCATCTTTTTGGTTAAAGCATTTTCAGACTATAAGTATGTACTTTTTCTCTCTTGGCATGTCACTACTTGTATAATATTTTGTGTGTTGTGAACCATGTAAAATATATAAGATAAATAAAGTGAAGTTTTGTGTAAATGCCTTGTTGTTTCTGATATTAGCTTGTCTAAGCTAACACAACGTCGGATTGGGTAAGGGTTGAGAAGCTTTAGGCTTTAATCTGACGGGACGTGTGACCTTGGCCGTATCGTTCCTAGTCACGAATTGCAACCTTTGTGACCTTGGCCGGATCGTTCCTAACCCGTCATGTAGCGCTCCTGAACCTTGGTAAACAGTTAGTCCATCAGTCATGTTCTTGTTTGATTGTTGGCCGGTGGTTCGAACTATACCTAGAACGGTTCGGGGGTGTTACAGATACCCCCTCTGATGCCTCCACCTCCTGCCTAGAAGCCGGATTTCATCCGGATTTGCTTGTGCATCTGCACCATACGCTTCATATACAGTCAAGGATCTTCTTGTTCCGCCTGGACAAGAAGGTTTAGATATTCTAGATGTCGATCGACCGTCGGGTACTTATTGGTAAGTATTTTTTCTAACTAATTTTATCATATTAATTTTCTAACAAGTTGGTACTATTTTCAAGTTTGGACTCAACAGCTGTGTCAGACGGAGCGTTTCTGCCATCTGAATTGTACTACGACACCGGACACTTTAGGACGACGTAGTTTAAATCTTTTGTGGTATGTTTTTTCTATTTTTTTTATCTTTGATAATTAATTATATATTTTAATATTTTAAAAATTAAGTTTCTTTCAGCAAAAATGGCACTAGTCTGTAGCAAGAACGAGAGGTCGAAGGCGGAATTTGTTGTAAAAGAAACACTTGTCTTACAAACACTGTCTTGGATTAGAAGGACAAATGACAGTACTAAGGTTATGAGACGAACCCACCAGGATCACGAAGGATGTATGGGATGACCTCATCGCCTATTGGAAGCAACTCACCACGATCCATAAAGCCAATTAGTGCTCCGCTTCCCATAGGAAAAAAAATACGGATGGTCACTTGCCCATGGTTCATACTAGCGGGAAAAAACCCCACGCCAAGATCCGTCTAGAGATTGTAACTTTTATTTTAAATATTTAATTTTATTTTTTAATCTTATAAATTAATATTTATACTTTCTATCTTTTCGTAGGCTGGGAAGACGGGAGTCTTACCGTTTACGTCTGATATATTCAATGTAACTCGTGGGACATCAAGCGGGACTTTTGTAGATCCTAGGTTGGAGAAGCTCTACCATGATGTGGCTGCTTGGATTGAAGAGAGTGAGACACAGCTAACCCAACAGTCTCCCGATGGATTACTCGTCAAATTGTCTTCAGAAGAGGTGGACAAAATCTTCAAAGAGTTAAATTTTTAAATTTTATTTTATTTTTAATATATTTTTATTAAATTAATATTTTTATTTTTCAAGGTGACTCCTAAAAAGAAGGGACGGGCGGTGGGAATAGGCTTTGTAGACAAAGTCGCAAGGGCGACTTTGTCATACTCTTCCAGACAGAGTCATGAGAGTTTTCAGATGCAGGCTCGAATGAATGCCCAACAGGCTCGCTTGGATTCCCTTGAGGATCTTCTAGATGTTATGGCGGCTGGAGACCCTCTTCTACAGAGAGCGTTGGACGAGAGACAACATCATCTTAGGACGCAACAGCCTCTCTCCCATCGGACGGATGAAGTACGAGACTCTTCGGAAACGAACCCCCTAATACAACAACGACGTTTTCGATTAGTTTTTTATTTTAAAATTTTCATTTTGTATTATAAAATTAAATATTATTTTATGACATTTATATATAGTTTTACACATTTAAATTATTTTAATATTGAGTTTTTCGTATAATAATTTAAATTTTTATATTTTATAAATAAATAAAGGGCAATTCTCTCAAATAGCCCTTTAAAGTTTTTATCACTAAAATAGCCCTCAAATAAAAGAAAATGACCAAAATTGTCCCTTTTATTTTGAAATTTTTAATATTTATTTATTTATTTTATTTTAAATTTGAAATCCTACCTGTAAACCCCACCCCTTAACTCGAAATTATAAGTCTAGATTAGTTAACCCTATCGGTAAGTGTTTATTTACCTCTTTAATAAAATATTTTGATCATTTTCTTCCTTGGGTGCTATTTTTGTGAAAATAAACTAAAAGAGGTTATCATAGAGAATTTCTCATAAATAAAATACTGCTATGAGATATTAATACCTCGTAACTTTTACAAGGAGTTAACAAGGAAGTACTTGTAAAGTTATCGTCAAGTTACATGGAATTTACAAGGAAGTAGTTGTAAATTCCTTGTAACAACTAAAAGAATTTTACATGGAAGAACTTGTAAATTCGTCGTAAAGTATTACATTGCCTTTCCAAATATTTCCTTGGCAATTTGGTGTAATACATACGAGCACTTAAAGACGATTTTACAAGGAAAGTATACGAGTCTTTTAGGACGAAGGGTAACTAAGACATTATGATGAAACTATTTCTTTCTCTTTTACGACGAATATGATTCATCGTAAAAGTTACAAGAACATTATGACGAATCTTCCAATACGATGGGCGTTTTACAACAAAACACTCTTCTTTGTTAGTACGTCGTAATTTTCCTATTACGACGAATTAACAAGGAATAACACTCTTGTAATTAATATCTTGTAGTGTTAGAAGACTTAGAATCAGAAATATAGGTCAGTTACAGAGTTTTGCAGATGAAACAGTAATAGACACATATTTTTGTGGAAGAAACAATGGATTAAGAAAAGAAGGCTCTGATACCATGTGAGATTTTGAACATAATAAAAGAGAAAACTTTCAGATTAAAGAAGAGTCAGTGATGAATAAGAGAGAGAGAGTGAGAACCACAAAATTAGAGAGAGAAAGAGAGAATAAACTTCTTGATTTATTATTCACAACATGTTACATATTTATACAACTTACAATATAAAATGCCCAACATAAAGAGAACAACAAGTTCTTCAGTTCTCGGAGCATGGATTTATTTCTTCTTGTCAAGAATGACTGCATGCTCATTTCACATTATTAGACAAGTGATATATGCAATTTCCATGAATCGGTAATAGGTAAACCTTGTTCACTGTCTTGATAATGCTTTGATTTCTATGAGTACATAATAGAAGTTGAGGATCTTCTAGTATCAAGATTTTTAATATAGTCAAAAAGAGTTTGTTTGGCGAAGAATTGAATAGAAGAAGTGAAGAGGATATAGCTTGGTTGTTACCACAAATTGAAGAGGAATAGGAAAATAGTGGGTACCACCCGAGAAGGAGAGAAGAAAAATGTGCAAATTGTGTGTTCCTTAATGTTTGGATCCAATAGTATATGTGAACGCTTTATTAAAGGATTTAATGTAATTTACAATTCATTATGGCCCTACAGAATAATGTAGGTTGTAGTAGATTTTTCGAGTGAATTAAAAGCCATAAAAGATTAGAGTCCCTCATCTCTTTTCTTTCGTCAGAATATATACATTTACATATACTAACAAAAATATAATTTAAATAGTAATTGTTATAAATATATAACTTTATAAACACTTAAATAGAAAAATATAAAATAATTTAATATATTTTTATTAAATATATATATAAAAATTATAATTTTTAATTTTAAAATATTATAAAATAAAACTAAATTATTAATATGGAAAATCTAGTCACACTAAAATTCACAATTTAAGTATCTACGATTTTTTTTTGGTAAAAAAGTATCTACGATTTACCACCGTTATTCACATTTTCCCTAATTTTGAACGAACTATTTGGTTATCTGTGAGAGTAAAACCATATAACTAAATAAATAAAATATTAATTCATTTGAGAAACTAAACACCTGAAAAAAATTTGGTTGATCTAATAAAAGAGAGAAAACCAAAAATAGAGATGAAAAATACTATTGTTTGACTCGTTGAGCAGAGAGGATGATACGGAATACCACCAACTTTGAATCCATTTAATTTCCAACATATGTCTATGTATGTGTTCCTGCATATGTAAATGAACAAACCTTTCAAACAATTCAAGTTGAAGAAAAAAAATGGCTGAAGAAAACAGCACGGAAACTTCAATAATATGTTACGCGCCAAGCATGATCACCACCAATGGAGTTTGGCAAGGCGACAATCCTCTCGATTTCTCCCTGCCCCTCTTTGTTCTTCAGCTTACATTGGTCGTTGTCGTCACTCGATTTTTTGTCTTTGTACTCAAACCCTTTCGCCAACCTCGTGTTATCTCCGAGATCCTTGTGAGTAGGCCAAACATCTGTTGGAATATTCCATTTCAGACATATAGATGATTTTTTTTTTTGGCTTCTTGCTAATCAGTCTCACAAGATTAGCCTAAAAGAATACCATTAATCTTAATTACAGGGAGGAATCGTGCTGGGGCCATCTGTGCTTGGGCGCTATGATAAATTCGCAAACACCATATTCCCTCAGAGAAGTGTGATGGTCCTTGAAACAATGGCTAATGTTGGTTTACTTTACTTTTTGTTCCTGGTGGGTGTAGAGATGGACATTATGGTGGTACGCAAGACAGGGAAGCGAGCACTAACAATCGCACTTGGTGGTATGGTCTTACCATTCGTCATCGGTGCTGCTTTTTCTTTCTCCATCCAAAGATCAGAGGACCATTTGGGGCAAGGAACATACATACTCTTCCTGGGCGTAGCTCTCTCTGTAACAGCATTTCCGGTCCTTGCAAGGATTCTTGCTGAGCTCAAGCTCATCAATACCGAGATTGGTCGGATATCCATGTCTGCAGCCTTGGTAAATGATATGTTTGCTTGGATTCTCCTAGCTTTAGCAATCGCATTGGCAGAGAGTGAAAAATCATCATTTGCCTCTCTTTGGGTCATGATCTCTAGTGCAGCTTTCATTGCCATTTGCGTCTTCGTTGTGAGACCAGGCATTTCTTGGATCGTACGGAAAACCCCTGAAGGCGAGAACTTTAGTGAGTTTTACATATGTCTCATCTTGACAGGAGTCATGATCTCGGGTTTCATTACCGATTCAATTGGAACACATTCAGTCTTTGGGGCTTTTGTATTTGGTCTTGTGATCCCCAATGGACCTCTTGGTCTTACCCTCATCGAGAAACTTGAAGATTTTGTCTCTGGACTTCTCTTACCTCTCTTCTTTGCCATAAGTGGTCTTAAGACTAATGTAGCTGCCATCCAAGGCCCTGCCACTTGGGTAACTCTCTTTCTCGTTATCTTCCTCGCATGTGCTGGAAAAGTCATCGGTACTGTCGTTGTTGCCTTTTTCCATGGAATGCCGGTTCGTGAAGGGATAACTCTTGGACTGCTATTAAACACTAAAGGTCTTGTTGAAATGATAGTTCTTAATGTTGGCAAAGACCAAAAGGTGTTAGATGATGAGACATTTGCTACAATGGTGCTTATAGCTTTGGTTATGACTGGAGTCATAACTCCTATTGTAACTGTCCTTTACAAACCAGTAAAACGTTCTGTTTCGTACAAGAGACGGACAATCCAACAAACGAAGCCAGACAGTGAGCTTCGAGTACTGGTATGCGTCCACACACCACGTAACGTTCCTACTATAATCAACCTTCTTGAAGCTTCACATCCTACAAAAAGATCTCCCATATGCATCTACGTTCTCCATCTTGTAGAGCTCACTGGTAGAGCATCTGCTATGTTGATCGTCCACAACACTCGGAAATCTGGAAAACCAGCGCTTAACAGAACACAAGCTCAATCAGATCACATCATCAATGCCTTTGAGAATTATGAACAACATGCTGCCTTTGTTGCTGTTCAACCCTTGACTGCTATTTCTCCTTATTCAACAATGCACGAAGATGTATGTAGCTTAGCAGAGGACAAACGTGTTTCCTTTATAATCATACCATTTCACAAACAGCAAACGGTGGATGGAGGAATGGAAGCAATCAACCCAGCTTACCGTTTAGTTAACCAAAACCTACTCGGAAACTCGCCTTGCTCCGTTGGAATACTCGTTGACAGAGGACTCAATGGTGCCACAAGATTGACCTCAAACACTATCTCTCTCCAAGTTGCTGTTCTGTTTTTCGGTGGTCCAGACGATAGAGAAGCTTTAGCTTATGCTTGGAGAATGGCTGAACATCCGGGCATTACTTTAACCGTTTTACGTTTTATTCCTGATGAAGATGTAACAGAAGCCGCGTCGACACGCGCAACAAACGAGACGGATAGAAAGATGAATGTGGACATTAAGAAGCAAAGACAGCTTGATGATGAGTACGTCAATAACTTCAGAGCAGCAAATACGGAATACGAGACAATTGTTTATATCGACAAAGTGGTTAGCAATGGAGAAGAAACAGTTGCAGCAGTTAGATCAATGGATAGTTCTCATGATCTGTTTATAGTTGGAAGAGGAGAAGGAATGTTTTCTCCTCTCACCGCTGGTTTAACAGATTGGAGTGAATGTCCTGAGCTTGGTGCCATTGGAGATTTGCTTGCCTCTTCAGATTTTGCAGCCACTGTCTCGGTCCTTGTGGTTCAGCAGTATGTTGGGCCACTGGGACTAGATGATGACATGGATTTGCCTGACAGTCCGGTACACTCACATGAACAACCAAACGCCATATATGGTCTAGAGAATCCACGTTAGCCAACATAGAGATTTCTTGTATGTCTTATTCTTTTTATCTGACAAATGTATTATAGTAGAAGTTTATTGGCTGACACCTTAAATTTGGGTGTTTACCGAAAACTGATTAATTTTAGGATCATACCCTGCACAAGCGCGGAGCTCATTTTTCTTTCCATATAGATATCGACTATTGATCTTAGGTCTGTGTTGTGTTATTGTTTTTTATTTTGATCGTTTTCATTCTTTTTCTCAAAATTTGATCTAATCTAATGTGTGTGTCTATATGGTGTTTTTGATTTATTATTTTTTATTACTCAGGGATGTTTGACAAGCCAAACTCCAACAGACTAAATTTTTCAGAGTCTGCCAGTGTTAACCGACCCGGTTACTTATAATAAGATATAAATGCTCAAATTATCTGATTACACAAATAGATATATCTAAAATAGTAGATTTTGTTATCTTACTACACAAATAAATATATCTGAAATAGTAAATTTCAAATCTGTAGTGCTCAGCACATTTCTAATCTCGTCTTACTACTCAGTACTCAACACATGGTTAAACGGTGTTTTTCATTTTTGTAGGTTTGGTTCCCGTATGATTGTTTTCTTCGATTTTCACTGATTCACAGCCATCTTGTCAATTTTACTCCAATATGTAATGAAAACAAAAACAAGAGATGAGGTGAAATAATAGCAAAACGATAAATTTTTTTAGAAAACGTATCAAAAAATACTTCATAATCATACCTTGAAATTTGAACTTATAGTTCAAAATTCTGATTACATTTTTCAAAAAATATTCCCTTTGTTAAAAATATAATATTAATTGAGGAATATATTTATGTAAATATTATATATTATATTCAGAACTGGCCATAGGCTAATGTTTATTTAACTATGTCTTAGGCGCCAAATAATGTTAAATGTATAAAAGTTGCTAAAACATAAAGAGTCAATCATAATAGTTTTATTTTGTTAGAAATGTTTAAACAGATGTATTTGACTTTTTATCGCAATATCTTAAAGATAATTTATTTTATATATATGTTTGAATTATATGGATATTAGGCGTCTGGTGATGCTCGACCGCCTATTTATATTATTATTTGTAAAAAACAAGTTTGAAAATAGAGAAATAGGATCATTTTTATTTTCTTCACTTCACATATTATAATTATTGCAATAAAAAATGAAATATATTTCATATAAAGTATGAGTTGGTCAAGACTTACTGACTTAATAGAAAATGACAAAACAAAGGATAAGCATTATCCTTTTTATGGATAACTACAACTTTGATAATATTTTTAACATTTTCTATTAAGTTTCCATCTTATATTAGACATTGGTTCATTAAAAATTTATCATAGAAACGCCTAATGGAATAAAAATTATGACAACAGAAAAATATATTGACATAATTTCTTCTTAAAAATGGTGGACATAATTTTTTTTTCAAAGATCACGCAGTTGATGTATCTCTATACTATAAACATATTTTCAGAATGTTATAGTATAATGTTATAGTGGAAAGAACATTCATGAACAAATCAGCTAGATTATCACATGAATGAATATACTTAATATCTATATTTTGATTTTTCTCAAGTTCTTGTATATAGGAGAAAACTTTTGAAGGGATGTGTTTTGTTTTATTGTTCAATTGAGCGGTACAAGCCGAACTATCTTCAAATATTTTGTTGATTTCTTCTTGGTAACTATCATATTTGCTTCTTGTATGTGATAACACACATATCTAAACCATAGGGAATTCCATAAAATTGATGTTCCACAAATTGTAAAATGTATCCGGTTTGCGACATAACTTTATGTAGATCTATTAAATATCATGCATCTGCAAATTAACACCAAACTAGATTGTTCTAAAATAAATTAATCATAAATCAACTGTAGCTCAAAAATAACATAATATATGCTTTACTATTGATATTACGTGTAAACATACACCAATTAACCTAATGTGCACATGACCACAATCGAATGGTATGTCGATGTAGCACTTTAGGATCAAATCCACAGACACCAACGGTTATACTTTACTTTTATGGGACCAATACTTACTTAGCTAAAACAATATGGGGGTTTGAGATTGAGATAATGTAACAAGTAAGTAACAAGATTTATTTGAGTTTTCAGGTGATTAAGAATGCTAGCCTAGGGTAGTTCAATTGGGTGTCAAACAAGTGTGAGCCAAACAATTATTCCAGTTTAATTAAGAACAGTCTAGAACTCGGAGCAAGCAACTCAGAACAGTCTACTTTCGCAGTGCTGCTCCATACGCCAATCAGCCTCAGTTCCTAAACTTTCACTTGGTCTGAGATCGATGGCGAGCAGTATAGAACATGACCGATATGTTCAAAAAATACCCTAATATCTACTTTCGATGATTAGGAATGCAATGCTCATTCAAGTTATGTCTAGCAACCTAAAGCACTTTTGATGAATAGATTAAACCTAGAATCAAGCCCTAAGTGGTTAACTTGATGCAGGCTTTAAGAGCAACAGTGAATGAAGACAATGGATTTATGACTTATCTATGTTTAAGTCACGGTTCTAACACCCTAACACCCTAGACTAAGCAAGTTGATTACTCAGCCATAGCCATGAAGAACACATAAACAATAGATGAATAATACTGCATATAAATTAAAGAAAATGAAAAGGGTTCAGAGGGTTCTTCTTCTATCGCGAGCGAAGTATTAGTAAGTATAAAACTCAAAATAGAAAATAATATGAGTAAACCTCTCCCAGACTTAAACAACACTATCACCAGTGTTATTCAATCCGAGATTAGTGAAGAAAATAAACCATAAGGATACAATTTAATAAAGGAAAACGGTATACCTGCTTGCTGATGGTGACCGTCGATCGATACAGTTAAGTGGCGATCAATTGATGCTTAGGTTACTCTGTCGATCGACGATGATCAAGTGTCGATCGATGCTCTATGTAGACTCATGTTCCTTGTTCTTTTAAAATCCTGTAATAGTATAATAAAATCTGAAATTAGACTAATATAATCCAGAAAACGAATTAAAACTTACTAAACATCGGGTTGCCTCCCACTCAGCGCTTTGTTATAGTCTTAAGCTCGACATTTTGAACTTTCTGACTAGTATGGAGGTGGATCAACACTTGGAAAACAAGTATCTTCATCTTCTCTGCTCATCTGAAACCATTGTACCAATAAAGCTCTTCATTGCTTCATCACTTCTGGTTTTCTCATTCTTTGTAATCTCTCTAGCAACCTCCATTGAATGCATTCTTCTTTGTAGGTTCTCAAAAATGCGTTGTAGCATTCTAGGTCTTGCAGCTATAGTCTCTGATATATCTTCCAACTGTTGAGAAATATCTTCCTTCATTAGGCTATGAGAAAAGGCAATCTCGTCAAACATATCTTCATAATTGCAGAAGCATGTGGCCACAAGTTCTGCATCATTAGACAACTTTGTGAGGGCAAGTTTATTCTTATAAATTTCATAATTAACATTATGATCAATCAAGAAAAGGCACAACCTGTTAGTTTTCATGTCGCAGATAGCTCCCACGGTAGCCATGAATGCTCTCCCAAGTAGTAGTGAAGAGTTCTAACTGATCTTGATATCCATGACATGGAAGTCTATAGGGACTAGGACATTCTAAATCTGCAGTAGAACATCTCTACAAATACCCCTTGAATCCACTCTGGAGTAATCCACGAAAACAAACGAATCACTAGAAGGTTCCACTCTCAGGTTCAACTTTTCTGCCATAGCTCTGGGTATGATGCTCACTGATGATCCAGTGTCACAGAGGGCATTGGGAAACTCGTGACCTTTGATCAAGCATGGAATCACGAACTTCCCAAGATCACTTTTCTTTTTCAGGATGATCCTCTGCTCAGGAGTTGTCATATTCGTGACTTTTGGTAGATGAACTCGTTTCGTTGCTGGAAACCATCAATCAGTTCTAGAGTCTCTCCATCGACCGATGATTGAGGGTTTTCCTGATTCTGCTAACTCCATTGGTACCATCAATCGATGCGCCTTGACTTGTGTCGATCGATGCATGTGCGACCTGTCGGACAAACTCGATTTTTCCACAAGGGAATCCCTCTCTTGCATCCTTTCTCTCTTGCTTCTACCCAAAAATCGTCATCAATCAATGCATTGACGTGGTGAGTCTGTCCAGCATCTATTTTCTCCTTGATCAAGCTCTCATGTCTCCTAATAGTTCCACTCGTCTGCATCACCTGATTCTCCAGCTTCTTCACATGGGGGTTGAGATTTTTGAACTTGGTGTCGAGGTTGAGGTCCATCCCATCTATCTTCCATTGAAATCCACTGTCATCTTCTCCCTTTACAAACTAGCAAATCTCCACAATAAAATCTTTATGATATGTTTTCTCTCTCAAAATAGATTCAAAAATAATAGAAAAGGGAAAAGAAGATATATGCAGGTTCCTGGCGGCTGGGAGAGAGAAGAGGGGAAATTAGGGCAAATCTCAGAATATTATGCAGTTTCCTTAAAAATCTCTGCTGCAGGAACATGCACTCAATTGCTCAGTATGGGAGCACCCGGCTGGGATCACCCGTCTGCTTGCTTCCCTGTCTCTGATGCGCAGGAAAAGGCCCAAACTGCATCTGCTTCTTCATGTACTTCTCCAGGAGCCTCCTAACCTACTCCAGACCTGAAATGACTACAAAAGGACTAGATAGACTCGATAAAGAGTTGAAAACAATTTAGAAAGCATATGTACAATGTGTCAAAAACACCATATATCAACTATATTCCATGACTTCATGACTCAGACCACTGATGGATCATTTGAGCTAATTGAGAACATGGCTACCATCTCAGCTAATAAGAACCAAGAGAACAACCACTCCAAGAAGGTAAATAGTGTTGATACCAAGTGGAGAGATGAGTTGACTACAAAGGTTAATCAGATACTGAAAGGCAACCAAGGACAAGTCTTCTTCACAAAAGCATTTACACCTGAACCACTACAAATCACTCAGGAAGCTGCTCTAGAAGCTGAGAAGAAGTGCAAAGAGCAGCAAGACGTTAGCTACATCAATAGATAGGGGTATGTGCAGAACCAAAATTACAATCAGAACCCCAACGTCCGGAACAACCCGCAGCTGTTCTCGTACATGAGCAACAACATGGAGAACCCATGCGTTCAGGTGCAGAACAACCATGCACAAGAATTTGGGTATCATAAATCTTTCTGCATAACTTCCAGGTTAAAACATTTATTTTTAGTAAAACACATAACCGGTTTGTGGTTCAGAATCAGAATAAGGTTCAGAATCAGCAGAAGCAGCAGAACAATCAACAGGTTGCTCCAGCTGCAGAGAGCGGCCCGCAAGATGAGCTGAAAAATATCAGTGCTATGATGCATCAGATGCTCAAAACCAGCAAGTTCAAGTCAAGGCTCTGAGTCAGTTTAGTATAGATATCAACACCCAGATGGACAACATGTTCACCGAGCTGAACACCAAGTACGATAGTGTTAGTAGCCACATTCGCAGGATTGACATTCAACTTGCTCAAATGGCTGAAAGTGTGAAGAGGCAACAAGGGATTGTAGTGCTGTGGAATTAAGAAGTGGGAGACAACTCACTGAACCAGTTCAGAAAAATTTCACAGCAGCAGACAAAGGGAAACATAAGGAATCAGAGCGACCACTTCTTGGGGATGCTCCTGATGTGATAAATGATTCGGAACAGCCTGCAGAGACTGAGCCAGTTGTTACTACGACACATGTTGAGACCACTTCTGCTCGTGGCTACACGCCTAAGGTGCCTTACCCTGTTCCAGAAAAGAAGTGTCGAAAGGATCGTGAAGAGATGAAATGCAAAAAGATGCTTGAGGATTCATCTATCAAACTTCCTTTAATTGATGCTATCAAGATGATCCCTTCCATGCACAGCTTTATGAAGGGGTTGATTTCAGGAAAAACTGCAGGAGACAGCAATGTGTTGATGGTCTCCAAGGAATGCAGTGTAGTGCTCCATAACAAAGTGATCAAGAAGTTGGGTAATACCGAAAAATTTGTCCTTTCAGTGCAAATTGGAAAGACGATTTTTGCATGCTCTTTATGCAACCTTGGCTCAAGTGTCAATCTAATGCCTTACCCTGTAGCCAAGCGACTGGGTTTCACTAATTTCAAACCAACCAGGATCTCCTTGGTGTTAGCAGATAGATCAGTCAAGATTCTTGTTGGTGTTCTTGAAGATCTTCACGTCCAGATCAGGAACACTATGGTCCCAGCCGACTTTGTGGTTCTAGATCTGATGAAGAACCAAAGGAGACACTCATTTTGACCAGGCCTTTTCTGTGCACAGCTGGGACAATTATTGATGTCAGGAACAGTCAAATTGATCTCCAGTTCGGAGACATCATGATGAAGTTTACGATGAACAATCTGCTTAGGAGACCAATGTTAGATGGGCGGACTTTCACAAATGATGTAGACGGTGTATTGGAACCTCAAATAGGTATGATTGAGGAGATCCTAGCCGATGATCCATTGGAGGTAGCCTTGATCATGGCTGAGGCAGAGCAGAATGTTCTGAGCATAGATGCTGATGGTTACACAAAAATACTCGACTCATGCAGACTTATGGAGAAGATGGTCGCATACCTGAGTGTAGGTGAGGAAGGAGAGGGTAGTTCAGGTTAAATCAGTCGGATCGACTTCCTCCAAAAAAGCGACTGCTCCAATTAGCAAACTCGACTATTCATGGAGCAATCTCAAGGCTCCAAAGATCTATTTGAAGTCCTTACCACTGGGATCAGGTATGCATTTCTTGGACCTAATTACACATACCCAGTGATAGTGAATTATGAGATTAATAATGTGGAAACTGCTAAACTCTTGTGTGAGCTAAGAAAATATCACAGAGCATTAGGATCTTCAATAGAAGATATTTCTGGCATCTCACCTGATTTGTGCATGCATAAAATATTTCTAGAAGATGAATCAATGACTTTTATAGAGCATCAAGGGAGGTTAAACCCGAATCTAAAAGATGTTCTAAAGAAAGAGATAATGAAAATTCTAGAACCTGGTGTGATCTATGCGATTTCTGGTAGCAAGTGGGTTAATCTTTTTCATGTAGTTCCTAAGAAAGGAGGAATATATGTGATAAGAGCACCCCCAATTGGGGGGGGGGTAGGCATGGGCATTCGGGGTTCCAATCGGTTTTCGGTTTTATCCAATCGGGTCTCGGTTTTCGGATTTATCAAAATCAGCCCCATTCGGATTATATGAAAATTCGGTTCGGGATCGGTTCGGGTTTTCTCGGGTTCGGTTCGGTGTTAGTAAATCTTCAAAGAACCGGTACAATCCGATATACTTTCGGGTTCGGGTCCCAATCGGTTCTTCGGTTTAAAAATACCTGATTTGTACCTACTTTGTTACCAAAACATAAGTAAAATCAATTATTTGATTTAAAAGTACATAATTTGTACTTATTTTGCAACCAAAATATAAGTAAAATCGATTCAAAAAATTAAAAAAGAACATGATTATCCAAAATCAAATGAAAGATAAACATAGTTACTGATAGAAAAAATTAAATAATTGACAACACAAAACGAAAAATCAAGTTCTTATAAAATGAAAAATATTATTCAATGAAAATAAAAAAAAAATCTAAAAACTTCAAATTTCAACCGTCACCTTCAATCATTAAGACGCTAAGCATGAAACTCTTAAACATAAAGTTCAATAACAAGAAATTAGACATATAATAAAGTAAACAATAAAAACTACATTTCGAGAAACACGAACTTTTCTCAAGTCGACCTAACCAAAACATATATTAAGCTATATATTAGCATTAAACACAAACATTAATATTAACCATATACCAAAATATATATTAAGCTAAATATTTGAGTTAATTATTCATGTAATAGATAATTATTTTAGATGTTTAATAATATATTAGTGTATTTTTGATACATATTAAGAATTGAGATCATGTTTGGTACAAGTTATTTTTGGAGATTTTGAATTGGTTCGGGTTCTATCGGATATCCATTTAAGTTCGGGTTCGGTTCGGATAATACCCATAACCCGAAATACCATAAAACAAGACCCATTCGGTATTTATGTCGGGTTCGGATCGGTTCGGATTCATTTTTATCGGATCGGGTTCGGTTCGGGTTTTCGGGTTCGGTTTATTTGCCCAGCCCTAGGGGGGGGGGTTCTTAGCAAAAGTGTCTTAATATATATAATATATATGTGTGTATATATATATAAATATTGATACTTAACTACGGATTTCTAAAAACTACGGGAAACCTAACCAAAAGTTTCTAAAGTTTTTAGTTTTTAGAAACTTTCAGTTAAGTTTCCTGTAGTTTTTAGAAACCGTAATTAAATATTAATATTTATATACACATATATAAATGAATTAAGAAACTTTTGTTAAGAACTCCCCATTGGGGGTGCTCTAACAAATGATAGGAACGAACTGATACCAACTATGACTATAACTAGTCATTACATGTGCAATAATTTTCGTAAATTAAATGTTATGACTCGCAAGAATCATTTCCCACTTCCATTTATTGATCAAATGCTTGAGAGATTAGCTAACCACCCATACTACTGTTTTTAGATGGCTATTCAGGTTTCTTCCAGATGATCAGGAGAAGACGAAGTTCACATGTCCATATGGCATATTCGCCTATAGGAGAATGCCATTTGGCCTGTGCAATGCTCTTGCCACCTTTCAATGTTGCATGATGTCCATTTTTACTGAATTGATTGAGGACATAATGAAAGTTTTCATGGACGATTTCAGTGTCTCTAAAAGCTTCTTTTTGTGTTTCTCAAAGTTGTGCAGGGTGTTGCAACAGTGTGAAGAGAAACACTTGGTGCTGAACTGGGAGAAATGCCACTTCATGGTCAAAGATGGGATCGTGTTTGGTTATAAGGTTTCAGAAAAAGGGATCGAGGTTGACAAGGCAAAGATCCAGGTGATGATGACTTACAACCGCCAAATTCAGTCAAGGGGATCATGAGCTTTCTGGGGCATGCTGGTTTCTACAAGAGGTTCATCAAGGATTTCTCTAAAATCGCGAGACCACTCACTAGGCTGCTCTGCAAGGAGACCAAGTTCGAGCGATAGCAATTGCTTGGCTGCTCTGCAAGAACACTCTAACGATTCTTTGCCTTTGAGAAATTTTGGTCCTAACTGGTGGATTCTAAGGTGGTAGTGCACACAGATCACGCAGATCTAAGGGACTTGTTGACTAAGAAAGATGCAAAGCTGCGGCTATTGAGATGAATTCTCCTGCTCCATGAATTCGACATTGAGATCACAGACAAGAAGGGGATTGAGAACGAAGTTGAAGATCACCTATCATGAGTGAAGATTGACGAGGAGACGGCTCTCGACGATAGACTTCTAGCGGAGCGTATCTATTCGATTGATCTTTGCAGAGCAAGTGAGCAGCCGCTCCGCAGTAGCTGCTCAGAAAAATAAGAGAACATTGTTGTTGAGATCAAGAAGAGATATCCCAACTTGTCGTGGTTTGCTGATATTGCCAACTTTTTGTCTGCTGAGAAAGAACCAGTGGAGTTCACATGAAATGAGAAGAGGAAGTTTCTGAAGGATGCAGGACACTACTTCTGGTATGGAGTCTATCAGAAGGTGTTTTTCTGAGACAAAGATTCCAGGGATTCTATATCACTGCCATGGTTTCTCTTATGCAGGACATTTCACAGCCTTCAAAACTGTCTCTAAGATTCTCCAAGACGGTTTTTGGTGGCCAACCATGTTTCAATATACTCACCCTTTATCTCCTATGTTCGATCGTTAGGGGATTGCCTCCATGGGATCTTTCCCACCCTCCTTCAAAAGCGAGTACATCCTGGTGGCAGTAGACTATGTGTCTCAATGGGTTAAAGCGCTGGCAAGCCCTACAAACGATGCTAGAGTGGTCACCAATATGTTCAAAATGATCATCTTCCCAAGATTCAGAATACCAAGTGTTGTCATTAGTGATGGAGGTACCCATTTCATCAACAAGGTCTTTCGAGGTCTGTTGAAGAAAAACGGTAAAAAGCACAAGGTCGCGAGCCCTTATCATCCTCTAACGAGCGGTTAAGTAGAGGTGTCCAGCAGGGAAATCAAGAGCATCCATCAAAAGACAATCAACAATACGCATAAGGAGTGGTCGTTCGAGCTAGACGATGCTCTATAGGCCTACATAATAGCCTACAAGACACCACTTGGCACCACTCCCTATCACCTGGTCAACGGAAAGGCATGCCATCTTTCTGTAGAGATGGAGTACAAAGTAGCTTGGGCTGTGAAATTGCTTAACTTTGACATCAAACCAGTTACAGAGAGGTGTTCTATTCAACTCCACGAGTTAGATGAGATCAGGCACTTGGCCTATGAGAGCTCCAAAATCTACAAGGAAAGGACCAAGGCTTACCAAGGCTTACCATGACAAGAGGATCATCAGCAAAAGTTTTGAGCCAAATGATCAAGCTAGTGACTTAAACCAAGCTCTTGGTGGTAGGCAACCCACTGGTGAGTGTATATATGTTTTTGGTTTGAGATGATAAAAAGAAAAAAAACTTTGAGGTACCATGTTCCCGAAACGGTGCACCCAAGAAGAGCAGCCCAATTTGACCTAGACGAGTGCTCCAATCAGGTAAGTACCCCCTCACAAATTTTTTTTTTCTATTTAAACACCCTCTTCCTTCTTCCTCCCCCATGAACTCTTCCACTCCTTTGCGATTTCTCCAAAGTTATAGAACAAAAACCGAAACTTTCTTGATTCTCAACGAATTTGAGTTGTTTTTGGTTCTAACTTGGTTGAATTTTTGATTTCTCTCCCTTTTTCAGTCGCGTTCCCAAATCTCGCATGGTAAGCGACTCAATCGCTCTCTCTCAACTCGGAAATCGCGAATGGGTTTGAGTATTCCTCTTCTTTTTGCGCTTGAATAGATCGATTATAGGTTGTCTAAACTATGGTTTTGACCTCTCCTTTTGCTGCTACGATTGAAAAGAAGTTGAAATTATTCAGCTATCGAATCGCTTGATATGACCTAGGGCCGAACTGATTTCCATTAAGATATGGTTGTGTGTTCTGCGTTTTGATGTCGATTTGATTGAAGGATTTTATATGAGGATAAACAAAGGTACATGTTTTTGAATCTCTTATTGGTACCTCGATCCTATGCCTTGAGATGTTCGAGACTAGTGTTTTGGTTTAGGGCAAGACCTAGGCTTAATGCCAGTTTAGGGTTTGTGATGACTGCTTCGACTTAAATCACCGTTGCGATTTTGACCTGATTCCGTTTTAATTCTGAAGTCTGGAAAAAATTCTAGGCTAATATGACTTGCATCAATCGGGAACCGAACATTTCTCCATTGGAAAATCAGAGACTGCGGGATGTCTCGAAGATTCTGACCAAAATTTTTGATTTTTTATAGCGCAATATTATCCTTGTGTCGGATATTTGAGAGCATATCTCTATGGGGAGGGGGAGATGGCTAAGTCTGTTTAGGACGTTAGAGTTTGTTTGTTGTGATCAGCAGCAAACGAAATGGTAAGTGTTGGTGAGCTTACCGTCTGAGTTTGAACCTTCGCGAAGGGTATTTATTTTTTGAAAAAATGCTAGTGTGTATAATTGTTCGAGTTTCTGAGATGGAACTTTAATCAAGGAATGTGTTATACATCGAAAGCAAGTTCTTCAAGTGTTTGCGACGTCTCTCTGTACCGAAGATGGGTTTTTATTTCAAGTAAAAGTTTACGTTATGATAACGTGTGTAGAGAAGTTTTGTATTGGAGCAAAGGTTTTTTGTTTTGACCCTGTGATCGAGAAAAGTTTTGGTTTGTTTGCAGATTTTCTGCAGCCAAAACTGTTATTTCTATTTTGAAGTTAAGTCGTTCGATTTGTGATCAAACAAGTAGGACCGACAGGTCACGTAAGTTTGTCCCCAGTGTTGGAAAGGAATTTAACATTCCTCCACAAGGCCCATCGAATGATAGGATTTGGCCCATTGACATTCAAAATCCGGTCAAGATCAGCTCAGCTAGCAGGGAGATCATCTTGAAGACTCATTCGGTCGTCTTAGCCTCATGGCTGATCAACTGATCGACCCAACAACGGCTCAACAAGCCTTCGTTCGGCTCAAAATCCCATCAAGCATGGGCTCGGGCCTGGGCCTCTAGGGAGAACAAGTCCTATGGCGAACAAAGGGGAAGCCGGTCGAAGGTATAAGTAAACGAGGAAAGGGAAAGAAAAAGGGTCCGCAAACAAAGACTAAAACATTGACGGAAAGATTTAGGGTTTAACGACCAATCGAGTCTCTTAGTGTTTTCGTTGGCGCTTTCAACAAAGCTCAGACCTCTTTTCTTTCTTTCAAATCTCCTTGTAATCATGTTTGTTATCGTATACTGATCAATAAAACGTCTTTGAAGAACCCACAATCGAGTTTAGTTTCCTATCAGTCGACCTAACCAAACTCAGATTCAACAGTTGGTGCCCACCGTGGGCCTTACAAAGTAACGTTCACAAAATATGTATGAGTCCCGACGACACTCCCACCAACGGTGCACAACCATCGGACACATCAACACTGGTTGCCGCTCCACCGAATGCGACCGAGATGCTACAAGCCATCATGGAACGTTTTTTTCTACAAGAAGAAACCAATAAAGCAATGAACTAATGCTACTCGCTGCCGTCTTCGGATCCCTAGATAGCGAGGGAAGCAGAGCAGAAACAGCAAGACGAAGGCTGTTCGCCACCACAAACCCGGTCCTGGATCCGGACAACCGGCCAGCAGAGTATTCCCCGTGAATGGCGACACTGCACAAGCGACCGGCGGCTTAGACTCTCTCACCAGCCGCCAGATCGCCGGCCTACGTCTCTCCTTGCAAGATATTCATTCCAAGAATAATCACGTCACGACGTCAGCACCGAAGATCGAATGCGTTCGTGCCACCACACAAAGAAACCCCTTCACCAACCGGATAACGAAAGTTAAAGTCTGGTTGATGGACAAATGCCGTATTCTACCGTACTTTGGCAACTCAAACCCTACCAATCACATGACTGCTTTTAACATAGCAATGGGTCGGAACCATTTTCCGATGTGGAAAAAGACGCATGTTTCAGCCAACTCTTCGTCGAAATTCTCTCAGGACTAGCCTTAACCTGGTTCTCTTGACTGGTAGAAGATTTGATCAAAAATTTTCATGACCTATCTGCGTACTTCCTCAAACATTATATCATGTTTACTCGCCAGGGAGCGTCATTGGCTGATCTATGGAAGTTATCCTAGTCGTCCAGCGAAAGTCTCCAGGACTACATGGAGAGATTTAAGCAAGTAGTGTCCAGGGTCCACGTCTCGGATCACACAGTTGTCAAAGCTTTGATACACTCGCTATGGATCCACTCCAAGTTTCGGGAATACCTCTACGCGCCCCAACAATCTCCCTTCAATATTCTCTGCACCGTTCAAAGAACTTCATCATGATGGAGGAAGATAAACGTGCTTTCATCGGCAAACAACAGGCTCTAAAGCAGGCCACTGACAAAACGTATGATGCTCAACAAGAGCCGCGGCTGCACACACCTTATACCAAGTATGGCAAGAAAAATAGTATGGTCCACGCTGTCCATGAGGACGAATAACAGGGCACGACGGCCACAATTCGCAAGCCATGGTGGAACGTGTAGGCAAAAGATGCCGAGGGAAAAATGCAGCAACCTCAAAACACCTCTTCAGCAAATCCGAATAGCTCCTACAATCTGGACAAGTACTGTGAATATAACAAGATCAAAGACCATGACACAAAAGAGTGTAAGCAGCTTCAAGAGGAAATCCTCACGGCTTTCAAAAAGGGACACGCAAATCCCGAAACTCCAAAGCAGAAGCCGACCAAAAAACCCCAAGAGTTGGGGCAAGAGCAAGGATAAAAAGAAAAAATCCCAAGGAAAAATGACCAACGACTCCTGTCAAGAAGACGATGCTGACCAATCGCAACAAGACGATGATTTGACTTCCGTTGAGGAAAAACCAAAGTCTCTTCGAAAGATCTTTGCGATCTGAGACACACCATCTTTTGTCTCGGTCGTAGCGCTTCAAGTGCCAAGGGTTTGGGCACTATGCTAATGAGTGTACCAACAAGAAGGTAATGATAATCCTAGCCAATGGAGACGTGGTTTCTGAAGATGAGAAAACTGACCAGGATTCAGATGATGAAGGCGTGGAGTACCCTGTTCAAGGAGAAATGCTAGTAACTAGGAGGTCCATTAATGCTCAACCAAAGGCAAAAGAACATGAGCAGCGAGAGAACCTGTTCCATACTAGATGCCTAGTTCTGAACAAGGTGTGTAGCTTGATCATTGATGGAGGAAGCTGCACAAATGTACCAAGTGAGACACTGGTGAGCAAGCTAGGACTTCCTGTCTACAATCATCCCAAGCAATATACACTTCAGTGGCTAAGTGAAGAGGGTGAAATGTGTGTGACTAAGCAAGTGAAGGTTCCTCTGACCATTGGGAGATACCAGGATGAGATCACTTGTGATGTCCTGCCTATGGAGGCTAGTCACATCCTACTTGGCAAACCTTGGCAGTATGACAGAAGAGCAATACATGATGGTTTCACCAACAGGCATTCTTTCACTCACAAGGAGAAGCCAATCACGTTGGTACCTTTAACCCCACATGAGGTGCATCAAGATCAGGTGCAACTGAAGCTGAGAAGGGAAGAAACCAAAGCCACAGTCCAATCCACAATCAAGGAGCAAACGGCCAAGGTAAGTTCTCATAATCTCTTTGCTTCTTCTAAGGAAATCAAGGAAGCATTGCATACCCAACAGCCTATGATCCTGATTGTGTATAAGGAGCTACTAACCAGTGTTGCTAACCATGAACCATTTATTCCAGAAGAGATTAAGTTTCTTTTGCAGGAGTATAGAGATGTCTTTCCAGAAGACAATCCGGTTGGTTTGCCACCTTTCAGAGGTATTGAGCATCAAATTGACTTTGTACCAGGAGCATCACTTCCAAACCGGCCAGCTTACAGGACCAATCCCGTAGAGACCAAGGAGCTCCAGAAGCAAGTCAATGACCTCTTGGAGAAGGGACACATCAGGGAGAGCATGAGTCCTTGTGCTGTACCTGTACTACTGGTACCCAAGAAGGATGGAAGCTGGCGCATGTGTGTGGATTGCAGAGCCATCAACAACATCACAGTTAAGTATAGACATCCAATCCCTCGCTTAGATGATATGTTAGATGAGTTACATGGATCATGTGTCTTTTCTAAGATTGATTTAAAGAGTGGTTACCACCAGATCAGAATGAAAGAATGAGATGAGTGGAAAACTGTCTTTAAGACTAAGTTAGGATTGTATGAATGGCTTGTCATGCCATTTGGTCTTACTAATGCACCTAGCACATTCATGAGGCTAATGAATCACGTGTTGAGAGCTCTCATAGGTCGTTTTGTGGTAGTATATTTTGATGATATATTAGTTTAGAGCAGAACCATGAAAGAACATGTTGACCATTTGAGACAAGTGCTAGACGTACTTAGGAGAGAAAGTTTGTATGCTAACTACAAGAAGTGTTCTTTTGGGACAGATAACCTTGTCTTTTTAGGTTTTGTTGTTACATCACAGGGCATACAGGTTGATGAAAAGAAGGTGAAGGCTATAAAGGAGTGGCCAACTCCTAAAACCATTGGAGAAGTCAGAAGCTTTCATGGACTTGCTGGTTTCTACAGGAGGTTTGTGAGAGATTTCAGCACAATTGCTGCTCCACTCACTGAAGTCATCAAAAAGAGTGTTGGGTTCACGTGGGGCCAAGCTCAGGAAGATGCATTCCAACTTCTGAAAGAGAGGTTAACAAGTGCTCCTTTACTTGTACTGCCTAACTTTCTTAAAACTTTTGAAATAGAGTGTGATGCATCTGGAGTTGGGATTGGAGCTGTGTTGATGCAAGAGAAGAGGCCTAAAGCTTACTTCAGTGAGAAACTAGGAGGCGCCACCTTGAACTACCCCACCTATGATAAAGAACTCTATGCTTTGGTGAGGGCTCTTCAGGTATGGCAGCATTACCTCTGGCCCAAAGAGTTTGTGATCCATACAGATCATGAATCTCTTAAGCATCTCAAAGGACAACAAAAGCTGAATAAGAGGCATGCTAGGTGGGTCGAATTCATTGAGACATTTTCCTATGTCATCCACTACAAGCAAGGTAAGGAGAATGTTGTAGCAGATGCACTTTCTAGGAGGTATGTTCTCTTATCTTCAATGGAAACAAAACTTTTGGGTTTTGAACACCTTAAGTCTTATTATGTTGATGATCCACAGTTCCAGGATGTGTTTAAACAGACTGAAAAGCATGCTAGTGGTAAGTTCTATCAAGTGAATGAGTTCCTTTTCTATGATAACCGCCTGTGTGTACCTTGTTGTTCTTTGAGGGAACTATAAGTTAGGGAAGCGCATGGAGGAGGACTCATGGGACACTTTGGGGTCGCCAAAACACTTGCTACCTTGCACGAACACTTCTATTGGCCAAACATGAAGAGAGAAGTGGAGAAGCTGTGTGCCAGGTGTTTCATATGCAAGAAGGCCAAGTTTAAGGTCCAACCAACAGGTTTGTATACTCCACTCCCTATACCTACTGAGCCATGGGTTGACATCTCTATGGACTTTGTTTTAGGATTGCCTAGAACGAGGAAAGGAAGAGATAGTATCTTTGTGGTAGTTGACAGGTTTTCTAAGATGGCACATTTCATACCTTCCCATAAGACTGATGATGCATCTCTAGTAGCTGATCTATTCTTTAGAGAAGTTGTTAGACTGCATGGTATGCCTAGAACCATTGTTTCAGATAGGGACTCTAAGTTTCTTAGTTATTTCTGGAAAACTTTATGGGGAAAGTTAGGCACTAGGTTGTTGTTTTCAACTACTTGTCATCCACAGACTGATGGACAAACTGAGACTGTCAATAGAACCTTGTCTACTCTACTGCGAGCCATCATTAAGAAGAACATTA